>CM075863.1:13111659-13711659 GCA_038021265.1 Cyprinella venusta
ACTCATTTCTGGTCAAAGGTTCCTCAAAAAAATTAAAACAATATAAACTTTTTGACTCCTTCTGATGTTATATTAGATATACATAGGTCAATGTTTGACCTCCAGGAACACATTGTTGCACATTTCCAGAAGAAAACATGAAGGGGAGCTTGAAGCAGAAAATCTCACCACCCGGTTGCTCAGGTGTTCTGGGAGTTTGCTACGGTGTTCTGGGTGGTTGCTAAGCGTTTTTTAGGGTATTCTCGGTGATTGCTATGGTGTTCCGGGTGGTTGCTAGGATGTTGCTAGGCGGTTGCTGGGGTGTTCCTGGTGGTTGCTAGGGTGTTGCCATATGGTTGCTGGGGTGTTCTGGTTTGTTGCTAGGGTGTTCTCGGTGGTTGCTAGGGTGTTGCTAGGTGGTTGCTAGGGTGTTTTGGTGGGTTGGAGATTTACTTCTCATGATGTCATTTCAGCCAGAAAAATATTTTACGTAAAGAACATTTTTCTGGCCCAAAAGTACTTGATCTTGAACTTTCCATACATACTCATAGACTATGTAATATAACATTCTGATGTTATATTACATAGGTCAATTTTTGACCTCCAGGAACACTTTTCATGGCACACGGGTGCTTGATCTTTGGGTTAATATACCGAGAGATTTACTTCTCACGATGTCATTATAGCCAGACAAATATTTGACCTACTGAACATGTTTATGGCCCAAAAGAACTTGATCTTGAACTTTCCATACATACTCAGAGACTGCAGTCGATGCTTCCTAAGCCATAGAGAAGTCCATATCTGAAACTATTGAAATCATTTCTGGTCAAAGGTTCCTCAAAAGGTTTTAAACAATATAAACTTATAGGCTCCTGATGTTAAATTAGCTATACATAGGTCAATTTTTGACCTCCAGAAACACATTTATGGCATACGGGTATTTGATCTTTGGGCTAATATAACGAGAGCTTTACTTCTCATGATGTCATTTCAGACAGAAAGATATTTGACCTACTGAACATATTTCTGGCCCAAAAGTACTTGATCTTGAACTTTCCATATATACTCATAGACTCCAACAGATGCTTCCTAAGCCATAGAGATGTCCATATCTGACCTATTAAACTCATTTCTGGTCAAAGGTTCCTCAAAAGTTTTTAAACAAATATGAACTTATAGACTCCTGATGTTGCATTAGCTATACATAGGTCAATTTTTGACCTCCAGAAACACATTTATGGCCCATCGGTATTTGATCTTTGGGTTCTTATACCGATGGATTTACTTCTCATGATGTCAATGAACTCATTTCTGGTCAAAGGTTCCTCAAAAAGTTTAAATCAATATAAACTTTTAGACTCTTTCTGATGTTATATTAGATATACATAGGTCATTTTTTCACCACCAGGAGCACATTTAATGCACATTTCCAGAAGTAAATGTGAAGTGGAGCCTGAAGTGGCAAATCTCACGACCCGGTTGCTAGGGTTTTCTGGGTGATGGTGTTGGTGGTTTCTAGGCGTTTATTAGGGTATTCTGGGTGGTTGCTATGGTGTTTGTATGTGGTTGCTAGGGTATTCTGGGTGGTTGCCAAGGTGCTAATGTTGCTAGGGTGTTGCTATGCGGTTGCCAGGTTGTTCTCGATGGTTGTTAGGGTGTTGCTAGGTGGTTGCTGGGGTGTTCTTGTTTGCTGGTAGGGTGTTCTGGGTGGTTGCTAGGGTGTTTTAGGTGGTTACTATGGTATTCTGGGTCATTGCTATGGTGTTACCAGGTGGTTGGTAGAGTTTATAGTTATAGTTACTATAGAGTTTCTATAATGTTTTTGGCATGATTATTATATTTCATGTTTATATTGTTTGAAATCTTTTGAGGACCCTTTTACCATAACAATATAAACTTATATACTCCTTCTGATGTTGTAAGAAGGACAAGGTCAATTTTTGACCTCCAGGAACATATTTATGGCACATTTCCAGAAGAAAATGTGAAGTGGTGCTTGCACTGGCAAATCTCACCACCCGGTTGCTAGGGTGTTCCCGGTGGTTGCTACAGTGTTCTGGATGGTTGCTAGGCGGTTGTTAGGGTAGTCTGTGTGGTTGCTAGGGTGTTGCTAGGTGGTTGCTAGGGTGTTCTGGGTGGTTGCCAGGGTGTTGCTAGGCGGTTGCTAGGGTGGTCTGGTTGGTTGCTAGGTGTTGCTTAAGGTGTTCTCGTTGGTTGCTCTGTGGTTGCTAGAGTGATGCTAGGGTGTTCTGGGTGGTTGCTAGGGTGTTTTAGGTGGTTACTATGGTAGTCTGTGTGGTTCCTATGGTGATTCTAGGTGGTTGGTAATGTCCACAAATGGTTACTATAGAGTTTTTATAAAGTGTTTGCCAATTGATTTCTGGCCCAAATCACTTTTTGATTTTGATTATGTATCATCAAAAGGTAGTTAAAATAAGGACTCTTGTATGGCTTCAGTGACATCAAAAGGAGTTAATGAGTATGTTTAGACCATTCAAGATCAAGTACTCGTGTGCCACAACTATGTTCAGTAGGTCAAAAAGGAACCTGTCTATAGCTCATGTAATATCAGAAGGAGTCTCATAGTTTTTCCTGTTTAAAAACATTTGAGGATCCTTTGACCAGAAATGAGTTAAATACATAAGATGTGGACATTCTATATGGCTTAAGAAGCATCAAAAATAGTCTTTGAGAATTTATAGAAAGTTCGAGACCTAGTACTCGTGGGCCAGGACTATGTTTGTGGGTCAAATAGAAACCTCTAGTTCTAGGAAGCATAATAAGTAGTCTATTTAGTATGTATAGAAAGTTCAATATCAGGTACTCGTGGGAGAGATATATGTTAAGTCAAATATTAGTCAAATATCTTCCTGCTCATAAAACATCACAAGTAGTAAAAATCAATGTATAGTAACCTAACGATCAAGTACCCTTTGACCAGAAATGAGTTCAATGGGTCAGATCTAAACAATCCATGTGGCTAATATCTTCATTAGGTAAAATAAGGACTCTTGTATGGCTTCAGTAACATCAAAAGGAGTCAATGAGTATGTTTAGAAAGTTTAAGATCTAGTACGTGTGGGCCAGAACTATGTTCAGTAGGTCAAATAGGAACCTTTGTATGGCTTACATGTCATCAAAATGTGTCTATAAACTAATATTGTTTAAAAACTTTTGAGGACCCTTTTACCAGAAATGAGCTCAATAGCTATACCATGCACTGTAAAGTGACATCTCATGTGATATTTTTTCGTCTGTGCACAAATAAATTAGTTTGTAAAATAAAAATGCATGCAAAATCACATTATATATTTTCATTGCAACGAGGAACAAGTCAGATAGGTCATGCAATGCACTGAAACACGTCTTAGGCGTTTTCCTTTCTCCACGCAGAGGTTATTGCATGCATATTGCATAACGAGGAACAAGTCGGATAGGTCATGCAATGCACTGAAACACGTCTTAGGCGTTTTCCTTCACCGCGCAGGGGTTAGTTATTGCGTGCATATTGCATGACGAGGAACAAGTCAGATAGTTCATGCAATGCACTGAAACATGTCTTAGTCTTTTTCCTTTCACCAAGCAGAGGTTAGTTATTGCGTGCATATTGCATGACGAAGAACAAGCCAGATAGGTCATGCAATGCACTGAAACACGTCTTGGGCGTTATCCTTTCACCGTGCAGAGTTTAGTTCTTGCATGCATATTGCATAACGATGAATAAGTCAGGCAATGCACTAAAACACGTCTTAGGCGTTTTCCTTTCACCGCGCAGAGGTTAGTTATTGCGTGCATATTGCATGACGAAGAACAAGCCAGATAGGTCATGCAATGCATTGAAACACGTCTTGGGCGTTATTCTTTCACCGTGCAGTGTTTAGTTCTTGCATGCATATTGCATAACGATGAATAAGTCAGGCAATGCAGTGAAACACGTCTTAGGCGTTTTCCTTTCACCGCGCAGAGTTTAGTTCTTGCACGCATATTGCATAACGAGGAACAATTCAGATAGATAATGCAATGCACTGAAACACGTCTTAGGCGTTTTCCTTTCACCTCGCAGAGGAGAGTTATTGCGTGCATATTGCATGACGAGGAACAATTCAGATAGATAATGCAATGCACTGAAACACGTCTTAGGCGTTTTCCTTTCACCTCGCAGAGGAGAGTTATTGCGTGCATATTGCATGACGAGGAACAAGTCAGATAGGTCATGCAATGCACTGAAACACGTCTTAGGCGTTTTCCTTTCACCACGCAGAGGTTATTGCATGCATATTGCATAACGAGGAACAAGTCAGATAGGTCATGCAATGTACTGAAACACGTCTTAGGCGTTTTCCTTCACCGCGCAGAGGTTAGTTATTGTGTGCATATTGCATGACGAAGAACAAGCCAGATAGGTCATGCATGCATGCAAATGTTAGTTATTGCGTGCATGTTGCATGACGAGGAACAAGTCAGATAGGTCATGCAATGCACTGAAACACATCTTAGGCGTTTTCCTTTCACCGCGCAGAAGTTAGTTATTGGGTGCATATTGTATGACGAGGAACAAGCCAGATAGGTCATGCAATGCACTGAAATACGTCTTAGGCGTTATCCTTTCACCGTGCAGAGTTTAGTTCTTACATGCATATTGCATAACGATGAATAAGTCAGATAGGTCATACAATGCACTGAAACACGTCTTAGGCGTTTTCCTTTCACCGCGCAGAGTTTAGTTATTGCGTGCATATTGCATGACGAGGAACAAGCTGGATAGGTCATGCAATGCACTGAAACACGTCTTAGGCGTTTTCCTTTCACCGCGCAGAGGTTAGTTATTGCGTGCATATTGCATGACGAAGAACAAGTCAGATAGGTCATGCAATGCACTGAAACACGTCTTAGGCGTTTTCCTTTCACTGCGCAGAGCTTAGTTATTGCGTGCATATTGCATGACGAGGAACAAGTCAGATAGGTCATGCAATGCACTGAAACACGTCTTAGGCGTTTTCCTTTCACCGCGCAGAGGTTAGTTATTGCGTGCATATTGCATGACGAAGAACAAGTCAGATAGGTCATGCAATGCACTGAAACACGTCTTAGGCGTTTTCCTTTCACCGCGCAGAGATTAGTTATTGCGAATATATTGCATGACGAAGAACAAGCCAGATAGGTCATGCAATGCACTGAAATACGTCTTAGGCGTTATCCTTTCACCACGCAGAGTTTAGTTCTTGCATGCATATTGCATAACGAGGAACAAGTCAGATAGGTCATGCAATGCACTGAAACACGTCTTAGGCGTTTTCCTTTCACCGCGCAGAGTTTTGTTATTGCGTGCATATTGCATGACGAGGGACAAGTCAGATAGGTCATGCAATGCACTGAAACATGTCTTAGGGGTTTTCCTTTCACCAGGCAGAGGTTAGTTATTGCGTGCATATTGCATGACGAGGAACAAATCAGATAGGTCTTGCAATGCACTGAAACACGTCTTAGGTGTTTTCCTTTTTACCACGCAGTGGTTAGTTATTGCATGACGAAGAACAAGCCAGATAGGTCATGCAATGCACTGAAACACGTCTTAGGCGTTTTCCTTTCGCCACATAGAGGTTATTGCATGCATATTGCATAACGAGGAACAAGTCAGATAGGTCATGCAAAGCACTGAAACACGTCTTAGGCGTTTACCTTTAACCACGCAGAGGTTAGTTATTGCCTGCATATTGCATGATGAAGAAAAAGCCTGATAGGTCATGCAATGCACTGAAACACGTCTTAGGCGTTTTCCTTTAACCGCGCAGAGTTCTTGCACGCATATTGCATAACGAGGAAAAATTCAGATAGATCATGCAATGCACTGAAACACGTCTTAGGCTTTTTCCTTTCACCTCGCAGGGGAGAGTTATTGCGTGCATATTGCATGACGAGGAATAAGTCAGATAGGTCATGCAATGCACTAAAACAAGTCTTAGGCGTTTTCCTTAAACCACGCAGAGGTTAGTTATTGCCTGCATATTGCATGACGAAGAACAAGCCAGGTAGGTCATGCAATGCACTGAAACACGTCTTAGGCGTTCCTTTTACCGTGCAGAGTTTATTTCTTGCATGCATATTGCATAACGATGAATAAGTCAGATAGGTCATGCAATGCACTGAAACACGTCTTAGGCGTTTTCCTTTCACATCGCAGAGGAGAGTTATTGCGTGCATGTTGCATGACGAGGAACAAGTCAGGTCATGCAATGCACTGAAACACGTCTTAGGCGTTTTCCTTTCATCTCGCAGAGTTTAGTTCTTGCGTGCATATTGCATGATGAAGAACAAGCCAGATAGGTCATGCAATGCACTGAAACATGTCTTATGCTTTTTCCTTTCACCAAGCAGAGGTTAGTTATTGCGAGCATATTGCATGACGAAGAACAAGCCAGATAGGTCATGCATGCATGCAAAGGTTAGTTATTGCGTGCATATTGCATGACGATGAACGAGCCAGATAGGTCATGCAATGCACTGAAACAAGTCTTAGGCGTTTTCCTTTCACCGCGCAGAGGTTAGTTATTGCGTGCATATTGCATGACGAGGAACAAATCAGATAGGTCATGCAATGCACTGAAACACGTCTTAGGTGTTTTCCTTTTTACCACGCAGTGGTTAGTTATTGCATGACGAAGAACAAGCCAGATAGGTCATGCAATGCACGTCTTAGGCGTTTTCCTTTCACCACGCAGAGGTTATTGCACGCATATTGCATAACAAGGAAAATCTGAAAAATTCAGATAGATCATGCAATGCACTGAAACACGTCTTACGCTTTTTCCTTTCACCTCGCAGGGGAGATTTATTGCGTGCATATTGCATGACGAGGAACAAGTCAGGTCATGCAATGCACTGAAACACATCTTAGGCGTTTTCCTTTCACCACGCAGAGGTTATTGCATGCATATTGCATGACGAGGAATAAGTCAGATAGGTCATGCAATGCACTAAAACATGTCTTAGGCGTTTTCCTTTCACCACGCAGAGGTTAGTTATTGCGTGCATATTGCATGACGAAGAACAAGCCAGATAGGTCATGCAATGCACTTGAAACACGTCTTAGGCGTTCCTTTTACCCTGCAGAGTTTATTTCTTGCATGCATATTGCATAACGATGAATAAGTCATATAGGTCATGCAATGCACTGAAACACGTCTTAGGCGTTTTCCTTTCACCGCGCAGAGTTTAGTTTTTGCACGCATATTGCATAACGAGGAACAATTCAGATAGATCATGCAATGCACTGAAACACGTCTTAGGCGTTTTCCTTCACCGCGCATAGGTCAGTTATTGCGTGCATATCGCATGAGGAGGAACAAGTCAGATGGGTCATGCAATGCACTGAAACACGTCTTAGGCTTTTTCCTTTCACCAAGCAGAGGTTAGTTATTGCGAGCATATTGCATGACGAAGTACAAGCCAGATAGGTCATGCATGCATGCAAAGGTTAGTTATTGCGTGCATATTGCATGACGAGGAACAAGCCAGATAGGTCATGCAATGCACTGAAACACGTCTTAGGCGTTTTCCTTTCACCGCGCAGAGGTTAGTTATTGCGTGCATATTGCATGACGAGGAACAAGTCATATAGGTCATGCAATGCACTGAAACACGTCTTAGACGTTTCCCTTTCACCACGCAGAGTTTAGTTCTTGCATGCATATTGCATGACGAAGAACAAGTCAGATAGGTCTTGCAATGCACTGAAACACGTCTTAGACGTTTTCCTTTCACCGCGCAGAGTTTAGTTATTGCGTGCATATTGCATGACGAGGAACAAGCTGGATAGGTCATGCAATGCACTGAAACACGTCTTAGGCGTTTTCCTTTCACCGCGCAGAGGTTAGTTATTGCGTGCATATTGCATGACGAAGAACAAGTCAGATAGGTTATGCAATGCACTGAAACACGTCTTAGGCGTTTTCCTTTCACCGCGCAGAGATTAGTTATTGCGAATATATTGCATGACGAAGAACAAGCCAGATAGGTCATGCAATGCACTGAAACACGTCTTAGGCGTTTTCCTTTCTCCACGCAGAGGTTATTGCATGCATATTGCATAACGAGGAACAAGTCGGATAGGTCATGCAATGCACTGAAACACGTCTTAGGCGTTTTCCTTCACCGCGCAGGGGTTAGTTATTGCGTGCATATTGCATGACGAGGAACAAGTCAGATAGTTCATGCAATGCACTGAAACATGTCTTAGTCTTTTTCCTTTCACCAAGCAGAGGTTAGTTATTGCGTGCATATTGCATGACGAAGAACAAGCCAGATAGGTCATGCAATGCACTGAAACACGTCTTGGGCGTTATCCTTTCACCGTGCAGAGTTTAGTTCTTGCATGCATATTGCATAACGATGAATAAGTCAGGCAATGCACTAAAACACGTCTTAGGCGTTTTCCTTTCACCGCGCAGAGGTTAGTTATTGCGTGCATATTGCATGACGAAGAACAAGCCAGATAGGTCATGCAATGCATTGAAACACGTCTTGGGCGTTATTCTTTCACCGTGCAGTGTTTAGTTCTTGCATGCATATTGCATAACGATGAATAAGTCAGGCAATGCAGTGAAACACGTCTTAGGCGTTTTCCTTTCACCGCGCAGAGTTTAGTTCTTGCACGCATATTGCATAACGAGGAACAATTCAGATAGATAATGCAATGCACTGAAACACGTCTTAGGCGTTTTCCTTTCACCTCGCAGAGGAGAGTTATTGCGTGCATATTGCATGACGAGGAACAATTCAGATAGATAATGCAATGCACTGAAACACGTCTTAGGCGTTTTCCTTTCACCTCGCAGAGGAGAGTTATTGCGTGCATATTGCATGACGAGGAACAAGTCAGATAGGTCATGCAATGCACTGAAACACGTCTTAGGCGTTTTCCTTTCACCACGCAGAGGTTATTGCATGCATATTGCATAACGAGGAACAAGTCAGATAGGTCATGCAATGTACTGAAACACGTCTTAGGCGTTTTCCTTCACCGCGCAGAGGTTAGTTATTGTGTGCATATTGCATGACGAAGAACAAGCCAGATAGGTCATGCATGCATGCAAATGTTAGTTATTGCGTGCATGTTGCATGACGAGGAACAAGTCAGATAGGTCATGCAATGCACTGAAACACATCTTAGGCGTTTTCCTTTCACCGCGCAGAAGTTAGTTATTGGGTGCATATTGTATGACGAGGAACAAGCCAGATAGGTCATGCAATGCACTGAAATACGTCTTAGGCGTTATCCTTTCACCGTGCAGAGTTTAGTTCTTACATGCATATTGCATAACGATGAATAAGTCAGATAGGTCATACAATGCACTGAAACACGTCTTAGGCGTTTTCCTTTCACCGCGCAGAGTTTAGTTATTGCGTGCATATTGCATGACGAGGAACAAGCTGGATAGGTCATGCAATGCACTGAAACACGTCTTAGGCGTTTTCCTTTCACCGCGCAGAGGTTAGTTATTGCGTGCATATTGCATGACGAAGAACAAGTCAGATAGGTCATGCAATGCACTGAAACACGTCTTAGGCGTTTTCCTTTCACTGCGCAGAGCTTAGTTATTGCGTGCATATTGCATGACGAGGAACAAGTCAGATAGGTCATGCAATGCACTGAAACACGTCTTAGGCGTTTTCCTTTCACCGCGCAGAGGTTAGTTATTGCGTGCATATTGCATGACGAAGAACAAGTCAGATAGGTCATGCAATGCACTGAAACACGTCTTAGGCGTTTTCCTTTCACCGCGCAGAGATTAGTTATTGCGAATATATTGCATGACGAAGAACAAGCCAGATAGGTCATGCAATGCACTGAAATACGTCTTAGGCGTTATCCTTTCACCACGCAGAGTTTAGTTCTTGCATGCATATTGCATAACGAGGAACAAGTCAGATAGGTCATGCAATGCACTGAAACACGTCTTAGGCGTTTTCCTTTCACCGCGCAGAGTTTTGTTATTGCGTGCATATTGCATGACGAGGGACAAGTCAGATAGGTCATGCAATGCACTGAAACATGTCTTAGGGGTTTTCCTTTCACCAGGCAGAGGTTAGTTATTGCGTGCATATTGCATGACGAGGAACAAATCAGATAGGTCTTGCAATGCACTGAAACACGTCTTAGGTGTTTTCCTTTTTACCACGCAGTGGTTAGTTATTGCATGACGAAGAACAAGCCAGATAGGTCATGCAATGCACTGAAACACGTCTTAGGCGTTTTCCTTTCGCCACATAGAGGTTATTGCATGCATATTGCATAACGAGGAACAAGTCAGATAGGTCATGCAAAGCACTGAAACACGTCTTAGGCGTTTACCTTTAACCACGCAGAGGTTAGTTATTGCCTGCATATTGCATGATGAAGAAAAAGCCTGATAGGTCATGCAATGCACTGAAACACGTCTTAGGCGTTTTCCTTTAACCGCGCAGAGTTCTTGCACGCATATTGCATAACGAGGAAAAATTCAGATAGATCATGCAATGCACTGAAACACGTCTTAGGCTTTTTCCTTTCACCTCGCAGGGGAGAGTTATTGCGTGCATATTGCATGACGAGGAATAAGTCAGATAGGTCATGCAATGCACTAAAACAAGTCTTAGGCGTTTTCCTTAAACCACGCAGAGGTTAGTTATTGCCTGCATATTGCATGACGAAGAACAAGCCAGGTAGGTCATGCAATGCACTGAAACACGTCTTAGGCGTTCCTTTTACCGTGCAGAGTTTATTTCTTGCATGCATATTGCATAACGATGAATAAGTCAGATAGGTCATGCAATGCACTGAAACACGTCTTAGGCGTTTTCCTTTCACATCGCAGAGGAGAGTTATTGCGTGCATGTTGCATGACGAGGAACAAGTCAGGTCATGCAATGCACTGAAACACGTCTTAGGCGTTTTCCTTTCATCTCGCAGAGTTTAGTTCTTGCGTGCATATTGCATGATGAAGAACAAGCCAGATAGGTCATGCAATGCACTGAAACATGTCTTATGCTTTTTCCTTTCACCAAGCAGAGGTTAGTTATTGCGAGCATATTGCATGACGAAGAACAAGCCAGATAGGTCATGCATGCATGCAAAGGTTAGTTATTGCGTGCATATTGCATGACGATGAACGAGCCAGATAGGTCATGCAATGCACTGAAACAAGTCTTAGGCGTTTTCCTTTCACCGCGCAGAGGTTAGTTATTGCGTGCATATTGCATGACGAGGAACAAATCAGATAGGTCATGCAATGCACTGAAACACGTCTTAGGTGTTTTCCTTTTTACCACGCAGTGGTTAGTTATTGCATGACGAAGAACAAGCCAGATAGGTCATGCAATGCACGTCTTAGGCGTTTTCCTTTCACCACGCAGAGGTTATTGCACGCATATTGCATAACAAGGAAAATCTGAAAAATTCAGATAGATCATGCAATGCACTGAAACACGTCTTACGCTTTTTCCTTTCACCTCGCAGGGGAGATTTATTGCGTGCATATTGCATGACGAGGAACAAGTCAGGTCATGCAATGCACTGAAACACATCTTAGGCGTTTTCCTTTCACCACGCAGAGGTTATTGCATGCATATTGCATGACGAGGAATAAGTCAGATAGGTCATGCAATGCACTAAAACATGTCTTAGGCGTTTTCCTTTCACCACGCAGAGGTTAGTTATTGCGTGCATATTGCATGACGAAGAACAAGCCAGATAGGTCATGCAATGCACTTGAAACACGTCTTAGGCGTTCCTTTTACCCTGCAGAGTTTATTTCTTGCATGCATATTGCATAACGATGAATAAGTCATATAGGTCATGCAATGCACTGAAACACGTCTTAGGCGTTTTCCTTTCACCGCGCAGAGTTTAGTTTTTGCACGCATATTGCATAACGAGGAACAATTCAGATAGATCATGCAATGCACTGAAACACGTCTTAGGCGTTTTCCTTCACCGCGCATAGGTCAGTTATTGCGTGCATATCGCATGAGGAGGAACAAGTCAGATGGGTCATGCAATGCACTGAAACACGTCTTAGGCTTTTTCCTTTCACCAAGCAGAGGTTAGTTATTGCGAGCATATTGCATGACGAAGTACAAGCCAGATAGGTCATGCATGCATGCAAAGGTTAGTTATTGCGTGCATATTGCATGACGAGGAACAAGCCAGATAGGTCATGCAATGCACTGAAACACGTCTTAGGCGTTTTCCTTTCACCGCGCAGAGGTTAGTTATTGCGTGCATATTGCATGACGAGGAACAAGTCATATAGGTCATGCAATGCACTGAAACACGTCTTAGACGTTTCCCTTTCACCACGCAGAGTTTAGTTCTTGCATGCATATTGCATGACGAAGAACAAGTCAGATAGGTCTTGCAATGCACTGAAACACGTCTTAGACGTTTTCCTTTCACCGCGCAGAGTTTAGTTATTGCGTGCATATTGCATGACGAGAAACAAGCTGGATAGGTCATGCAATGCACTGAAACACGTCTTAGGCGTTTTCCTTTCACCGCGCAGAGGTTAGTTATTGCGTGCATATTGCATGACGAAGAACAAGTCAGATAGGTTATGCAATGCACTGAAACACGTCTTAGGCGTTTTCCTTTCACCGCGCAGAGATTAGTTATTGCGAATATATTGCATGACGAAGAACAAGCCAGATAGGTCATGCAATGCACTGAAATACGTCTTAGGCGTTATCCTTTCACCACGCAGAGTTTAGTTCTTGCATGCATATTGCATAACGAGGAACAAGTCAGATAGGTCATGCAATGCACTGAAACACGTCTTAGGCGTTTTCCTTTCACCGCGCAGAGTTTTGTTATTGCGTGCATATTGCATGACGAGGGACAAGTCAGATAGGTCATGCAATGCACTGAAACATGTCTTAGGGGTTTTCCTTTCACCAGGCAGAGGTTAGTTATTGCGTGCATATTGCATGACGAGGAACAAATCAGATAGGTCTTGCAATGCACTGAAACACGTCTTAGGCGTTTACCTTTAACCACGCAGAGGTTAGTTATTGCGTGCATATTGCATGATGAAGAAAAAGCCTGATAGGTCATGCAATGCCCTGAAACACGTCTTAGGCGTTTTCCTTTAACCGCGCAGAGTTCTTGCACGCATATTGCATAACGAGGAAAAATTCAGATAGATCATGCAATGCACTGAAACACGTCTTAGGCTTTTTCCTTTCACCTCGCAGGGGAGAGTTATTGCGTGCATATTGCATGACGAGGAATAAGTCAGATAGGTCATGCAATGCACTAAAACAAGTCTTAGGCGTTTTCCTTAAACCACGCAGAGGTTAGTTATTGCCTGCATATTGCATGACGAAGAACAAGCCAGGTAGGTCATGCAATGCACTGAAACACGTCTTAGGCGTTCCTTTTACCGTGCAGAGTTTATTTCTTGCATGCATATTGCATAACGATGAATAAGTCAGATAGGTCATGCAATGCACTGAAACACGTCTTAGGCGTTTTCCTTTCACATCGCAGAGGAGAGTTATTGCGTGCATGTTGCATGACGAGGAACAAGTCAGGTCATGCAATGCACTGAAACACATCTTAGGCGTTTTCCTTTCATCTCGCAGAGTTTAGTTCTTGCGTGCATATTGCATGATGAAGAACAAGCCAGATAGGTCATGCAATGCACTGAAACATGTCTTATGCTTTTTCCTTTCACCAAGCAGAGGTTAGTTATTGCGAGCATATTGCATGACGAAGAACAAGCCAGATAGGTCATGCATGCATGCAAAGGTTAGTTATTGCGTGCATATTGCATGACGATGAACGAGCCAGATAGGTCATGCAATGCACTGAAACACGTCTTAGGCGTTTTCCTTTCACCGCGCAGAGGTTAGTTATTGCGTGCATATTGCATGACGAGGAACAAATCAGATAGGTCATGCAATGCACTGAAACACGTCTTAGGTGTTTTCCTTTTTACCACGCAGTGGTTAGTTATTGCATGACGAAGAACAAGCCAGATAGGTCATGCAATGCACTGAAACACGTCTTAGGCGTTTTCCTTTCACCACGCAGAGGTTATTGCACGCATATTGCATAACAAGGAAAATCTGAAAAATTCAGATAGATCATGCAATGCACTGAAACACGTCTTACGCTTTTTCCTTTCACCTCGCAGGGGAGATTTATTGCGTGCATATTGCATGACGAGGAACAAGTCAGGTCATGCAATGCACTGAAACACATCTTAGGCGTTTTCCTTTCACCACGCAGAGGTTATTGCATGCATATTGCATGACGAGGAATAAGTCAGATAGGTCATGCAATGCACTAAAACATGTCTTAGGCGTTTTCCTTTCACCACGCAGAGGTTAGTTATTGCGTGCATATTGCATGACGAAGAACAAGCCAGATAGGTCATGCAATGCACTTGAAACACGTCTTAGGCGTTCCTTTTACCCTGCAGAGTTTATTTCTTGCATGCATATTGCATAACGATGAATAAGTCATATAGGTCATGCAATGCACTGAAACACGTCTTAGGCGTTTTCCTTTCACCGCGCAGAGTTTAGTTTTTGCACGCATATTGCATAACGAGGAACAATTCAGATAGATCATGCAATGCACTGAAACACGTCTTAGGCGTTTTCCTTCACCGCGCATAGGTCAGTTATTGCGTGCATATCGCATGAGGAGGAACAAGTCAGATGGGTCATGCAATGCACTGAAACACGTCTTAGGCTTTTTCCTTTCACCAAGCAGAGGTTAGTTATTGCGAGCATATTGCATGACGAAGTACAAGCCAGATAGGTCATGCATGCATGCAAAGGTTAGTTATTGCGTGCATATTGCATGACGAGGAACAAGTCATATAGGTCATGCAATGCACTGAAACACGTCTTAGACGTTTTCCT
The DNA here is from genome assembly GCA_038021265.1 of Cyprinella venusta. Lineage (NCBI taxonomy): Eukaryota > Metazoa > Chordata > Actinopteri > Cypriniformes > Leuciscidae > Cyprinella > Cyprinella venusta. Next base: position 13,126,549 of record CM075863.1, read on the forward strand.
TTCACCACGCAGAGTTTAGTTCTTGCATGCATATTGCATGACGAAGAACAAGTCAGATAGGTCTTGCAATGCACTGAAACACGTCTTAGACGTTTTCCTTTCACCGCGCAGAGGTTAGCTATTGCGTGCATATTGCATGACGAGGAACAAGTCAGATAGGTCATGCAATGCACTGAAACACGTCTTAGGCGTTTTCCTTTCACCGCGCAGACGTTAGTTATTGAGTGCATATTGCATGACGAGGAACGAGCCAGATAGGTCATGCAATGCAATGAAACACATCTTTGTTGTTTTCCTTTCACCGCGCAGAGGTTAGTTATTGCGTGCATATTGCATGACGAAGAACAAGTCAGATAGGTCATGCAATGCACTGAAACACGTCTTAGGCGTTTTCCTTTCACTGCGCAGAGCTTAGTTATTGCGTGCATATTGCATGACGAAGAACAAGTCAGATAGGTCATGCAATGCACTGAAACACGTCTTAGGCGTTTTCCTTTCACCGCGCAGAGGTTAGTTATTGCGTGCATATTGCATGACGAAGAACAAGTCAGATAGGTCATGCAATGCACTGAAACACGTCTTAGGCGTTTTCCTTTCACCGCGCAGAGATTAGTTATTGCGTGCATATTGCATGACGAAGAACAAGCCAGATAGGTCATGCAATGCACTGAAATACGTCTTAGGCGTTATCCTTTCACCGCGCAGACTTTAGTTCTTGCATGCATTTTGCATGACGAAGAACAAGTAAGATAGGTCGTGCAACGCACTGAAACATGTCTTAGGGGTTTTCATCTCACCACGCAGAGGTTAGTTATTGCTTGCTTATTGCATGACGAGGAACGAGTCAGATAGGTCATGCAATGCACTGAAACACGTCTTAGGCGTTTTCCTTTCACCGCGCAGAGGTTAGTTATTGAGTGCATATTGCATGACGAAGAAAAAAGCCAGATAGGTCATGCAATGCACTGAAATACGTCTTAGAAGTTATCCTTTCACCGCGCAGAGTTTAGTTCTTGCATGCATATTACATAACGATGAATAAGTCAGATAGGTCATGCAATGCACTGAAACACGTCTTAGGCGTTTTCCTTTCACCGCGCAGAGGTTAGTTATTGCGTGCATATTGCATGACGAAGAACGAGCCAGATAGGTCATGCAATGCACTGAAACACGTCGTAGGCGTTATTCTTTCACCACGCAGAGTTTAGTTCTTGCATGCATATTGCATAACGAGGAACAAGTCAGATAGGTCATGCAATGCACTGAAACACTTCTTAGAAGTTTTCCTTTCACATCGCAGAGGAGAGTTATTGCGTGCATATTGCATGACGAGGAACAAGTCAAATAGGTCATGCAATGCACTGAAATACGTCTTAGGCGTTTTCCTTTCACCGCAGAGAGTTTAGTTATTGCGTGCATATTGCATGACGAAGAACAAGTAAGATAGGTCGTGCAACGCACTGAAACATGTCTTAGGGGTTTTCCTTTCACCACGCAGAGGTTAGTTATTGCGTGCATATTGTATGACGAAGAACAAATCAGATAGGTCATGCAATGCACTGAAACACGTCTTAGTTAGGTGTTTTCCTTTTTACCACGGAGTGGTTCGTTATTGCGTGCATATTGCATGACGAAGAACAAGCCAGATAGGTCATGCAATGCACTGAAACACGTCTTGGGCGTTTTCCTTTCACCGCGCAGAGGTTAGTTATTGCGTGCATATTGCATGACGAGGAACAATTAAGATAGGTCATGCAATGCACTGAAACACATTTTAGGCGTTTTCCTTTCACCGCGCAGAAGTTAGTTATTGGGTGCATATTGTATGACGAGGAACAAGCCAGATAGGTCATGCAATGCACTGAAACACGTCTTAGGTGTTATCCTTTCACCGTTAAGAGTTTAGTTCTTACATGCATATTGCATAACGATGAATAAGTCAGATAGGTCATGCAATGCACTGAAACACGTCTTAGGCGTTTTCCTTTCACCGCGCAGAGTTTAGTTATTGCGTGCATATTGCATGACGAGGAACAAGTCAGATAGGTCATACAATGCACTGAAACACGTCTTAGGTGTTTTCCTTTCACTGCGCAGAGCTTAGTTATTGCGTGCATATTGCATGACGAGGAACAAGTCAGATAGGTCATGCAATGCACTGAAACATGTCTTAGGCGTTTTCCTTTCACCGCGCAGAGGTTAGTTATTGCGTGCATATTGCATGACGAAGAACAAGTCAGATAGGTCATGCAATGCACTGAAACACGTCTTAGGCGTTTTCCTTTCACCGCTCAGAGTTTAGTTCTTGCAGGCATATTGCATAACGGTGAATAAGTCAGATAGGTCATGCAATGCACTGAAACACGTCTTAGGCGTTTTCCTTTCACCGCGCAGAGGTTAGTTATTGCGTGCATATTGCATGACGAGGAACAAGTCATATAGGTCATGCAATGCACTGAAACACGTCTTAGGCGTTTTCCTTTCACCACGCAGAGGTTAGTTATTGCGTGCATATTGCATGACGAGGAACAAGTCAGATAGGTCATGCAATGCACTGAAACACGTCTTAGGCGTTTTCCTTTCACCAAGCAGAGGTTAGTTATTGCGAGCATATTGCATGACAAAGAACAAGCCAGATAGGTCATGCATGCATGCAAAGGTTAGTTATTGCGTGCATATTGCATGACGAGGAACAAGCCAGATAGGTCATGCAATGCACTGAAACACGTCTTAGACGTTTTCCTTTCACCGCGCAGAGTTTAGTTCTTGCAGGCATATTGCATAACGGTGAATAAGTCAGATAGGTCATGCAATGCACTGAAACACGTCTTAGGCGTTTTCCTTTCACCGCGCAGAGGTTAGTTATTGCGTGCATATTGCATGACGAGGAACAAGTCATATAGGTCATGCAATGCACTGAAACACGTCTTAGGCGTTTTCCTTTCACCACGCAGAGGTTAGTTATTGCGTGCATATTGCATGACGAGGAACAAGTCATATAGGTCATGCAATGCACTGAAACACGTCTTAGGCGTTTTCCTTTCACCGCGCAGAGGTTAGATATTGCGTGCATATTGCATGACGAGGAACAAGTCAGATAGGTCATGCAATGCACTGAAACACGTCTTAGGCGTTTTCCTTTCACCGCGCAGACGTTAGTTATTGATTGCATATTGCATGACGAGGAACGAGTCAGATAGGTCATGCAATGCAATGAAACACATCTTTGTTGTTTTCCTTTCACCGCGCAGAGGTTAGTTATTGCGTGCATATGCATTACGCGAAACAAGTTAGATATACCATGCAATGCAACGAAACACATCTTATGGTGTTTTCTTTTCATTGCTCAGAGTTTAGTTATTTTTGTTCATATGCATAACTTAGGAACAAGTTGGTCAGCATGATTTTTTCAAGTCAGACACGGTCCTGGGTCAACATATTTTGATGATCCTGGATCAACATTCCTGTCCCAAAAATGTTGTCCTTAACCAATCCCTACCCCTAAACCTAACTCTACTCATAACTTTTCCCTTATCAGAAGGTACAAAGGTGAATGACACTGATGTTTAAGTACTTCACTCTGGTTTTAAATCTAAGCCTAAAATTGACATAAACTGTAAACTTGTTCTGTTTGGTTGTGTTTGGTTGTTTGGTTGATTGAAAAGTTGATCCAGGATCAACAATGATGTTGATCCAGGAACATGTGGTAGTTGATGAAATCACGTTCACCGAACAGGTCAGATAGGTCATGCAATGCAATGAAACACATCTTAGATGTTTTCTTTTCATTGCACAGAGGTTAGTTTTTGCGTGAACGGGCCTACTGAGGAAGAAGTTAGAGATGTCTTGCAACGCAATTGAAACACATCTTAGTTGTTTTCTTTTCAATGCACAGAGGTCAGTTATCGCGAGCATATGCGAGGAACAAGTTAGATTGGTCATGCAATGCAATGAAACACATCTTAGGTGTTTTCTTTTAATTGCACAGAGGTTAGTTATTGCATGCATGTACAATGCAATCCTAAAGCACATGAATTGCAAATCTCTTCGTTGCACAAAGGAACAAGTTCGTGTATGCATTGTAAATCGATCACTTTTGTAATGTTTTCTCGTCAAAACACAAATTAATTAGTTGTAGAATGGAAATGCATGGGAAAGTGTTTTATCTTTTCTTTTCAATGCAAAGAAGAACAAGTTACAAAATTTAAGAATTGCAATGAAACACACATTTCAGCCAGACATATATTTGACCTGCTGAAGATATTTCTGGCCCAAAAGTACTTGATCTTGAACTTTCCATACATACTAACAGACTCCAATAGATGATTCCTAAGCCATGGAAAAGTCCATATCTGACCTTTTGAACTACTTTCTGGTCAAACATTCCTCAAAAAGTTTAAAACGATATAAACTTATAGACTCCTTCTGATGTTATATTTACTTAGGTCAATTTTTGACCTCCAGGAACACATTTATGGCCCACGGTTCCTTGATCTGTGGGTTAATATACCGAGAGATTTACTTCTCATGATGTCATTTCAGCCAGACAAATATTAGACCTACTGAACATATTTCTAGCCCAAAAGTACTTGATCTTGAACTTTCCATACATAATCATAGACTCCAACAGATGCTTCCCTACATATACATAGAAGTCCATATCTGACCTATTGAACTCATTTCTGGTCAAAAGGTACCTCAAAAGCTTTTAAACAATAAAAACTCATAGACTCCTGATGTTACATTAGCTATACATAGGTCAACTTTTGACCTCCAGAAACACATTTATGGCCCACGGGTATTTGATCTTTGGGTTAATATACCGAGAGCTTTACTTCTCGTGATGTCATTTCAGCCAGAAAGATATTTGACCTACTGAACATATTTCTGGCCCAAAAGTACTTGATCTTGTACTTTCCATTCATACTCATAGACTCCAACAGATGCTTCCTAAGCCATAGAGAAGTCCATATCTGAGCTATTGAACTCATTTCTGGTCAAAGGTTCCTCACAAAGTTAAAAACAATATAAACTTTTAGACTCCTCCTGATGTTATATTAGATATACAAAGGTCAAGTTTTGACCTTTAAGAACACTTTCATGGCACATTTCCAGAAGAAAACGTGAAGTGGATCTTGAATGGCAAATCTCCCAACCCGGTTGCTAGAGTGTTCTGGGAGGTTGCTACGGTGTTCTGGGTGGTTGCTAGGCGTTTTTTAGGGTATTCTGTGTGATTTCTGTGGTGTTCCGGGTGGTTGCTAGGATGTTGCTAGGCGGTTGCTGGGGTTTTCCTGGTGGTTGCTAGGGTGTTGCCAAATGGTTGCTTGGGTGTTCTGGTTTGTTGCTAGGGTGTTCTCGGTGGTTGCTAGGTTGTTGCTAGGTGGTTGCTAGGGTGTTGTGGTGGGTTGGAGACTTACTTCTCATGATGTCATTTCAGCCAGAAAAAATATTTTACGTAAAGAACATATTTCTGGCCCAAAAGTACTTGATCTTGAACTTTCCATACATGCTCATAGACTCCAGTCGATGCTTCCTGAGCCATAGAGAAGTCCTTATCTGAACTATTGAAATCATTTCTGGTCAAAGGTTCCTCAAAAGATTTTAAACAATATAAACTTATAGACTCCTGATGTTACATTAGCTATACATAGGTCAATTTTTGACCTCCAGAAACACATTCATGGCATACGGGTATTTGATCTTTGGGTTAATATACATAGAGCTTTACTTCTCATGATGTCATTTCAGCCAGAAAGGTATTTGACCTACTGAACATATTTCTGGCCCAAAAGTACTTGATCTTGTATTTTCCATTCATACTCATAGACTCCAACAGATCCTTCCTAAGCCATAGAGATGTCCATATCTGAGCTATTGAACTCATTTCTGGTCAAAAGGTTCTTCAAAAGGTTTTAAACAATATGAACTTATATACTCCTGATGTTACATTAGCTATAGATAGGTCAATTTTTGACCCCCAGAAACACATTCATGGCCCACGGGTATTTTATCTTTGGGTTAATATACCGAAAGCTTTACTTCTCATGATGTCATTTCAGCCAGAAAGATATTTGACCTACTGAACATATTTTTGGCCCAAAAGTGCTTGATCTTGTACTTTCCATTCATACTCATATTCTCCAACAGATGCTTTAAGCCATAGAGATGTCCATATCTAACCTATTGAACTTATTTCTGGTCAAAGGTTCCTAAAAAAAAATTAAAACAATATAAACTTTTTGACTCCTTCTGATGTTATATTAGATATACATAGGTCAATGTTTGACCTCCAGGAACACATTGTGGCACATTTCCAGAAGAAAACATGAAGGGGAGCTTGAAGCGGCAACTATCACCACCCGGTTGCTCAGGTGTTCTGGGAGTTTGCTACGGTTTCTGGGTGGTTGCTAGGCGTTTTTTAGGGTATTCTTGGTGATTGCTATGGTGTTCTGGGTGGTTGCTAGGATGTTGCTAGGCGGTTGCTGGGTTGTTCCTGGTGGTTGCTAGGGTGTTGCCATATGGTTGCTGGGGTGTTCTGGTTTTGTTGCTAGGGTTTTCTCGGTGGTTGCTAGGGTGTTGCTAGGTGGTTGCTAGGGTGTTTTGGTGGGTTGGAGATTTACTTCTCATGATGTCATTTCAGCCAGAAAAATATTTTATGTAAAGAACATTTTTCTGGCCCAAAAGTACTTGATCTTGAACTTTCCATACGTACTCATAGACTATGTAATATAACATTCTGATGTTATATTACATAGGTCAATTTTTGACCTCCAGGAACACTTTTCATGGCACACGGGTGCTTGATCTTTGGGTTAATATACTGAGAGATTTACTTCTCATGATGTCATTTCAGCCAGACAAATATTTGACCTACTGAACATGTTTATGGCCCAAAAGAACTTGATCTTGAACTTTCCATACATACTTAGAGACTGCAGTCGATGCTTCTTAAGCCATAGAGAAGTCCATATCTGAAACTATTGAAATCATTTCTGGTCAAAGGTTCCTCAAAAAGTTTAAAACAATATAAACTTTTAGACTCTTTCTGATGTTATATTAGATATACATAGGTCATTTTTTGACCACCAGGAGCACATTTAATGCACATTTCCAGAAGTAAATGTGAAGTGGAGCCTGAAGTGGCAAATCTCACCACCCGGTTGCTAGGGTATTCTGGGTGGTTGCTACGGTGTTGTTGGTGGTTTCTAGGCGTTTATTAGGGTATTCTGGGTGGTTGCTATGGTGTTTGTATGCGGTTGCTAGGGTATTCTGGGTGGTTGCCAAGGTGCTATTGTTGCTAGGGTGTTGCTATGCGGTTGCCAGGTTGTTCTCGATGGTTGTTAGGGTGTTGCTAGGTGGTTGCTGGGGTGTTCTTGTTTGCTGCTAGGGTGTTCTGGGTGGTTGCTAGGGTGTTTTAGGTGGTTACTATGGTATTCTGGGTAACTGCTATGGTGTTACCAGGTGGTTGGTAGAGTTTATAGTTATAGTTACTATAGAGTTTCTATAATGTTTTTGGCATGATTTAGCTCTTAACTATTAGATTATTTTATTACATTTCATGTTTATATTGTTTGAAATCTTTTGAGGACCCTTTTACCATAACAATATAAACTTATAGACTCCTTCTGATGTTGTAAGAAGGACAAGGTCAATTTTTGACCTCCAGGAACATATTTATGGCACATTTCCAGAAGAAAATGTGAAGTGGTGCTTGCACTGGCAAATCTCACCACCCGGTTGCTAGGGTGTTCCCGGTGGTTGCTACAGTGTTCTGGATGGTTGCTAGGCGGTTGTTAGGGTAGTCTGTGTGGTTGCTAGGGTGTTGCTAGGTGGTTTTTATGGTGTTCTGAGTGGTTGCCAGGGTGTTGCTGGGTGGTTGCTAGGGTGGTCTGGTTGGTTGCTAGGTGTTGCTTAAGGTGTTCTCGTTGGTTGCTCTGTGGTTGCTAGAGTGATGCTAGGGTGTTCTGGGTGGTTGCTAGGGTGTTTTAGGTGGTTACTATGGTAGTCTGTGTGGTACCTATGGTGTTTTTAGGTGGTTGGTAATTGTCCACAAATGGTTACTATAGAGTTTTTATAAAGTTTTTAGCAATTGATTTCTGGCCCAAATCAATTTTTGATTTTGATTATGTTTCATCAAAAGGTAGTTAAAATAAGGACTCTTGTATGGCTTCAGTGACATCAAAAGGAGTTAATGAGTATGTTTAGACCATTCAAGATCAAGTACTCGTGTGCCACAACTATGTTCAGTAGGTCAAAAAGGAACCTATCTATAGCTCATGTAATATCAGAAGGAGTCTCGTAGTTTTTCTTGTTTAAAAACATTTGAGGACCCTTTGACCAGAAATGAGTTAAATACATAAGATGTGGACATTCTATATGGCTTAAGAAGCATCAAAAATAGTCTTTGAGAATTTATAGAAAGTTCGAGACCTAGTACTCGTGGGCCAGGACTATGTTTGTGGGTCAAATAGAAACCTCTAGTTCTAGGAAGCATAAGAAGTAGTCTATTTAGTATGTATAGAAAGTTCAATATCAGGTACTCGTGGGAGAGATATATGTTCAGTCAAATATCAGTCAAATATCTTCCTGCTCATAAAACATCACAAGTAGTAAAAATCAATGTATAGTAATCTAACGATCAAGTACCCTTTGACCAGAAATGAGTTCAATGGGTCAGATCTAAACGATCCATGTGGCTAATATGTTCATTAGGTAAAATAAGGACTCTTGTATGGCTTCAGTAACATCAAAAGGAGTCAATGAGTATGTTTAGAAAGTTTAAGATCTAGTACTTGTGGGCCAGAACTATGTTCAGTAGGTCAAATAGGAACCTTTGTATAGCTTATATATCATCAAAATGTGTCTATAAACTTATATTGTTTATAAATAAACTTATAATTGTTTATATTGTTAAAACTTTTGAGGACCCTTTTACCAGAAATGCTCCAGAAATGCTCCCTTTTACCAGAAAAGCTCAATAGCTATACCATGCACTGTAAAGTGACATCTCATGTGATGTTTTCTCGTCTGTGCACAAATAAATTAGTTTGTTTAATAAAAATGCATGAAAAATCACATTATATATTTTCATTGCAACGAGGAACAAGTCAGATAGGTCATGCAATGCACTGAAACACGTCTTAGGCGTTTTTCTTTCACCAAGCAGAGGTTATTGAATGCATATTGCATAACGAGGAACAAGTCAGATAGGTCATACAATGCACTGAAACACGTCTTAGAAGTTTTACTTCACTTATTGCTTCCTTCCTTATTGCATGCATATTACATAACGAGGAAAAAAACGCCTAGCAACAACCCAGAACACCGTAGCAACCTCCCAGAACACTCTAGAAACCGGGTGGTGAGATTTGCCGCTTCAAGATCCACTTCATGTTTTCTTCTGGAAATGTGCCATGAATGTGTTCTTGAAGGTCAAAAATTGACCTTTGTATATCTAATATAACATCAGAAGGAGTCTAAAAGTTTATTGTTTTTAACTTTTTGTGAGGAACCTTTGACCAGAAATGAGTTCAATAGCTCAGATATGGACTTCTCTATGGCTTAGGAAGCATCTGTTGGAGTCTATGAGTATGAATGGAAAGTACAAGATCAAGTACTTTTGGGCCAGAAATATGTTCAGTAGGTCAAATATCTTTTTGGCTGAAATGACATCATGAGAAGTAAAGCTCTCGGTATATTAACCCACAGATCAAGTAACCGTGGACCATAAATGTGTTCCTGGAGGTCAAAAATTGACCTAAGTAAATATAACATTAGAAGGAGTCTATGAGTTTATATCGTTTTAAACTTTTTGAGGAACGTTTGACCAGAAATTAGTTCAAAAGGTCAGATATGGTCTTTTCCATGGCTTAGGAAGCATCTATTGGAGTCTGTGAGTATGTATGGAAAGTTCAAGATCAAGTACTTTTGGGCAGAAATATCTTCAGTAGGTCAAATATATGTCTGGCTGAAATGTGTGTTTCATTGCAATTCTTAAATTTTCTAACTTGTTCTTCTTTGCATTGCAAAAAGAAAAGATAAAACACAAGTGCTTTCCCATGCATTTCCATTCTACAACTAATTAATTTGATGTTTTGACGAGAAAACATTACAAAAGTGATCGATTTACAATGCATAAACGAACTTGTTCCTTTGTGCAACGAAGAGATATGCAATTCATGTACTTTATGATTGCATTGTACATGCATGCAATAACTAACCTCTATGCAATTAAAAGAAAACAATTAAGATGTGTTTCGATGCATTTGAATGACCTATCTGACTTGTTCCTCGTTATGCCTGTCCACGCGATAACCTCTGCGCAATGAAAAGAAAACACCTAAGATGTGTTTCATTGCATTGCATGACCTATCTAACTTGTTCCTCGTTATACGTATGCACAAAAATAACTAAACTCTGACCAATGAAAAGAAAAGACCATAAGATGTGTTTCATAGCCATGCATGACATTTCTAACTTGTTCCTCGTTACGCATATGCTCGCAATAACTGACCTCTGTGCATTGAAAAGAAAACAACTAAGATGTGTTTCAATTGCATTGCAAGACATATCTAACTTCTTCCTCATTAGGCCTGTTCACGCAAAAACTAACCTCTGTGCAATGAAAAGAAAACACCTAAGATGTGTTTCATTGCATTGCATGATCTAACTTGTTCGGTGAATGTGATTTCATCAACTACCACATGTTCCTGGATCAACATCATTGTTGATCCTGGGTCAACTTTTCAATCAACCAAACAGATTTGAGGAAAAAGTTTACAGTTTATGTCAATTTTAGGTTTAGATTTAGAACCAGAGTGAAGTACTTCAGTGTCATTCACCTTTGTACCTTCTGATAAGGGAAAAGTTATGAGTAGAGTTAGGTTTAGGGGTAGGGATTGGTTAAGGACAACAGTTTTGGGACAGGAATGTTGATCCAGGGTCATCAAAATATGTTGATCCAGGACCATGTCTTACTTGAAAAAACCATGCTGACCAACTTGTTCCTAAGTTATGCATATGCACAAAAATAACTAAACTCTGAGCAATGAAAAGAAAATACCATAAGATGTGTTTCGTTGCATTGCATGATATATCTAACTTGTTTCTCGTAATGCATATGCACGCAATAACTAACCTCTGCGCGGTGAAAGGAAAACACCTAAGATGTGTTTCATTGCATTGCATGGCCTATCTGACTCGTTCCTCGTCATGCAATATGCACTCAATAACTAACCTCTGCGCGGTGAAAGGAAAACGCCTAAGACGTGTTTCAGTGCATTGCATGACCTATCTGACCTGTTCCTCGTTATACGTATGCACAAAAATAACTAAACTCTGACCAATGAAAAGAAAACACCATAAGATGTGTCATAGCCATGCATGACATTTCTACCTTGTTCCTCATTACGCATATACTCGCAATAACTGACCTCTGTGCATTGAAAAGAAAACAACTAAGATGTGTTTCAATTGCATTGCAAGACATATCTATCTTCTTCCTCATTAGGCCTGTTCACGCAAAAACTAACCTCTGTGCAATGAAAAGAAAACACCTAAGATGTGTTTCATTGCATTGCATGACCTATCTAACTTGTTCGGTGAACGTGATTTCATCAACTACCACATGTTCCTGGATCAACATCATTGTTGATCCTGGATCAACTTTTCAATCAACCAAACAGATTTGAGGAACAAGTTTACAGTTTATGTCAATTTTAGGTTTAGATTTAGAACCAGAGTGAAGTACTTAAACATCAGTGTCATTCATCTTTGTACCTTCTGATAAGGGAAAAATTATGAGTAGAGTTAGGTTTAGGGGTAGGGATTGGTTAAGGACAACATTTTTGGGACAGGAATGTTGATCCAGGGTCATCAAAATATGTTGATCCAGGACCATGTCTTACTTGAAAAAATCATGCTGACCAACTTGTTCCTAAGTTATGCATATGCACAAAAATAGCTAAACTCTAAGCAATGAAAAGAAAACACCATAAGATATGTTTCGTTGCATTGCATTGCACAATATGCACTTAATAACTAACCTCTGCGCGGAGAAAGGAAAACGCCTAATACGTGTTTCAGTGCATTGCATGACCTATCTGACTAATTCATCGTCATGCAATATGCACTTAATAACTAACCTCTGCGCGGTGAAAAGAAAACGCCTAAGACGTGTTTCAGTACATTGCATGACCTATCTGGCTTGTTCTTCGTCATGCAATATGCACGCAATAACTAACCTCTGCGTGGTGAAAGGAAAACCCCTAAGACATGTTTCGTTGCATTGCATGATATATCTAACTTGTTTCTCGTAATGCATATGCAAGCAATAACTAACCTCTGCGCGGTGAAAGGAAAACGAATAAGACGTGTTTCAGTGCATTGCATGACCTTTCTGGCTTGTTCTTCGTCATGCAATATGCACGCATTAACTAACCTCTGCGTGGTGAAAGGAAAACCCCTAAGACATGTTTCCGTGTATTGCATGACCTATCTGACTTGTTCCTCGTCATGCAATATGCACGCAATAACTAACCTCTGCGCGGTGAAAGGAAAATGCCTAAGACGTGTTTCAGTGCATTGCATGACCTATCTGACTTGTTCCTCGTTATGCATATGCATGCAATAACCTCTGCGTGGTGAAAGGAAAACGCCTAAGACGTGTTTCAGTGCATTGCATGACCTATCTGAATTTTTCCTCGTCATGCAATATGCACGCAATAACTAAACTCTGCGCGGTGAAAAGAAAATGCCTAAGACGTGTTTCAGTGCATTGCATGATCTATCTGAATTGTTCCACGTCATGCAATATGCACGCAATAACTCTCCTCTGCGAGGTGAAAGGAAAACACCTAAGACGTGTTTCAGTGCATTGCATGATTAATCTGAATTGTTCCACGTTATGCAATATGCATGCAAGAACTAAACTCTGCACGGTGAAAGGAAAACGCCTAAGACGTGTTTCAGTGCATTGCATGACCTATCTGACTTTTTCATCATTATGCAATATGCATGCTAGAACTAAACTCTGCACGGTGAAAGGATAACGCCTAAGACGTGTTTCAGTGCATTGCATGACCTATCTGGCTTGTTCTTCGTCATGCAATATGCACGCAATAACTAACCTCTGCGTGGTAAAGGAAAACGCCTAAGACATGTTTTAGTGCATTGCATGACCTATCTGACTTGTTCCTCTTCATGCAATATGCACGCAATAACTAACATTTGCATGCATGCATGACCTATCCGGCTTGTTTTTCGTCATGCAATATGCACACAATAACTAACCTCTGCTTGGTGATTGGAAAAAGCCTAAGACATGTTTCCGTGCATTGCATGACCTATCTGACTTGTTCCTCGTCATGCAATATGCACGCAATAACTAACCTTTGCGCGGTGAAGGAAAACGCCTATGACGTGTTTCAGTACATTGCATGACCTATCTGACTTGTTCCTCGTTATGCAATATGCATGCAATAACCTCTGCGTGGTGAAAGGAAAACGCCTAAGACGTGTTTCAGTGCATTGCATGACCTATCTGACTTGTTCCTCGTCATGCAATATGCACGCAATAACTCTCCTCTGCGAGGTGAAAGGAAAACGCCTAAGACGTGTTTCAGTGCATTGCATTATCTATCTGAATTGTTCCTCGTCATGCAATATGCACGCAATAACTCTCTGTGCATATTGGAACAAGTGAAAGGAAAACGCCTAAGACGTGTTTCAGTGCATTGCATTATCTATCTGAATTGTTCCTCGTTATGCAATATGCGTGCAAGAACTAAACTCTGCGCGTTGAAAGGAAAACGCCTAAGACGTGTTTCAGTGCATTGCCTGACTTAATCATCTTTATGCAATATGCATGCAAGAACTAAACACTGCACGGTGAAAGAATAACGCCCAAGACGAGTTTCAGTGCATTGCATGACCTATCTGGCTTGTTCTTCGTCATGCAATATGCACGCAATAACTAACCTCTGCGCGGTGAAAGGAAAACACCTAAGACGTGTTTCAATGCATTGCCTGACTTATTCATCGTTTATATAATATTCATGCAAGAACTAAACTCTGCACGGTGAAAGGATAACGCCCAAGACGTGTTTCAGTGCATTGCATGACCTATCTGGCTTGTTCTTCGTCATGCAATATGCACGCAATAACCTCTGCGTGGTGAAAATAAAACGCCTAAGACGTGTTTCAGTGCATTGCATGACCTATCTGACTTGTTCCTCGTCATGCAATATGCACGCAATAACTCTCGTCTGCGAGGTGAAAGGAAAACGCCTAAGACGTGTTTCAGTGCATTGCATTATCTATCTGAATTGTTCCTCGTTATGCAATATGCGTGCAAGAACTAAACTCTGCGCAGTGAAAGGAAAACGTCTAAGACGTGTTTCAGTGCATTGCATGACCTATCTGACTTGTTCCTCGTCATGCAATATGCACGCAATAACTAACCTCTGGCGCGGTGAAAGGAATACGCCTAAGACGTGTTTCAGTGCATTGCCTGACTTATTCATCGTTATGCAATATGCATGCAAGAACTAAACTCTGCACGGTGAAAGGATAACGCCCAAGACGTGTTTCAGTGCATTGCATGACCTATCTGGCTTGTTCTTCGTCATTCAATATGCACGCAATAACTAACCTCTGCTTGGTGAAAGGAAAAAGACTAAGACATGTTTCAGTGCATTGCATGACCTATCTGACTTGTTCCTCGTCATGCAATATGCACGCAATAACTAACCCCTGCGCGGTGAAGGAAAACGCCTAAGACGTGTTTCAGTGCATTGCATGACCTATCCGACTTGTTCCTCGTTATGCAATATGCATGCAATAACCTCTGCGTGGAGAAAGGAAAACGCCTAAGACGTGTTTCAGTGCATTGCATGACCTATCTGACTTGTTCCTCGTTGCAATGAAAATATATAATGTGATTTTGCATGCATTTTTATTTTACAAACTAATTTATTTGTGCACAGACGAGAAAATATCACATGAGATGTCACTTTACAGTGCATGGTATAGCTATTGAGCTCATTTCTGGTAAAAGGGTCCTCAAAAGTTTTTAAACAATATTAGTTTATAGACACATTTTGATGACATGTAAGCTATACAAAGGTTCCTATTTGACCTACTGAACATAGTTCTGGCCCACACGTACTAGATCTTAAACTTTCTAAACATACTCACTGACTCCTTTTGATGTTACTGAAGCCATACAAGAGTCCTTATTTTACCTAATGAAGATATTAGCCACATGGATTGTTTAGATCTGACCCATTGAACTCATTTCTGGTCAAAGGGTACTTGATCGTTAGGTTACTATACATTGATTTTTACTACTTGTGATGTTTTATGAGCAGGAAGATATTTGACTGATATTTGACTTAACATTTATCTTTCCCACGAGTACCTGATATTGAACTTTCTATACATACTAAATAGACTACTTCTTATGCTTCCTAGAACTAGAGGTTTCTATTTGACCCACAAACATAGTCCTGGCCCACGAGTACTAGGTCTCGAACTTTCTATAAATTCTCAAAGACTATTTTTGATGCTTCTTAAGCCATATAGAATGTCCTTATCTTATGTATTTAACTCATTTCTGGTCAAAGGATCCTCAAATGTTTTTAAACAGGAAAAACTATGAGACTCCTTCTGATATTACATGAGCTATAGACAGGTTCCTTTTTGACCTACTGAACATAGTTGTGGCACACGAGTACTTGATCTTGAATGGTCTAAACATACTCATTAACTCCTTTTGATGTCACTGAAGCCATACAAGAGTCCTTATTTTAACTACCTTTTGATGATACATAATCAAAATCAAAAATTGATTTGGGCCAGAAATCAATTGGCAAACACTTTATAAAAACTCTATAGTAACCATTTGTGGACATTACCAACCACCTAGAAACACCATAGGAACCACACAGACTACCATAGTAACCACCTAAAACACCCTAGCAACCACCCAGAACACCCTAGCATCACTCTAGCAACCACAGAGCAACCAACGAGAACACCTCAAGCAACACCTAGCAACCAACCAGACCACCCTAGCAACCGCCTAACAACACCCTGGCAACCACCCAGAACACCCTAGCAACCACCTAGCAACACCCTAGCAACCACACAGACTACCCTAACAACCGCCTAGCAACCATCCAGAACACTGTAGCAACCACCGGGAACACCCTAGCAACCGGGTGGTGAGATTTGCCAGTGCAAGCACCACTTCACATTTTCTTCTGGAAATGTGCCATAAATATGTTCCTGGAGGTCAAAAATTGACCTTGTCCTTCTTACAACATCAGAAGGAGTATATAAGTTTATATTGTTATGGTAAAAGGGTCCTCAAAAGATTTCAAACAATATAAACATGAAATATAATAAAACAATCGAATAGTTAAGAGCTAAATCATGCCAAAAACATTATAGAAACTCTATAGTAACTATAACTATAAACTCTACCAACCACCTGGTAACACCATAGCAATGACCCAGAATACCATAGTAACCACCTAAAACACCCTAGCAACCACCCAGAACACCCTAGCAGCAAACAAGAACACCCCAGCAACCACCTAGCAACACCCTAACAACCATCGAGAACAACCTGGCAACCGCATAGCAACACCCTAGCAACATTAGCACCTTGGCAACCACCCAGAATACCCTAGTAACCACATACAAACACCATAGCAACCAGCCAGAATACCCTAATAAACGCCTAGAAACCATCAACAACACCGTAGCAACCACCCAGAAAACCCTAGCAACCGGGTGGTGAGATTTGCCACTTCAGGCTCCACTTCACATTTACTTCTGGAAATGTGCATTAAATGTGCTCCTGGTGGTGAAAAAATGACCTATGTATATCTAATATAACATCAGAAAGAGTCTAAAAGTTTATATTGTTTTAAACTTTTTGAGGAACCTTTAACCAGAAATGAGTTCATTGACATCATGAGAAGTAAATCCATCGGTATAAGAACCCAAAGATCAAATACCGATGGGCCATAAATGTGTTTCTGGAGGTCAAAAATTGACCTATGTATAGCTAATGCAACATCAGGAGTCTATAAGTTCATATTTGTTTAAAAACTTTTGAGGAACCTTTGACCAGAAATGAGTTTAATAGGTCAGATATGGACATCTCTATGGCTTAGGAAGTATCTGTTGGAGTCTATGAGTATATATGGAAAGTTCAAGATCAAGTACTTTTGGGCCAGAAATATGTTCAGTAGGTCAAATATCTTTCTGTCTGAAATGACATCATGAGAAGTAAAGCTCTCGGTATATTAGCCCAAAGATCAAATACCCGTATGCCATAAATGTGTTTCTGGAGGTCAAAAATTGACCTATGTATAGCTAATTTAACATCAGGAGCCTATAAGTTTATATTGTTTAAAACCTTTTGAGGAACCTTTGAACAGAAATGATTTCAATAGTTTCAGATATGGACTTCTCTATGGCTTAGGAAGCATCGACTGCAGTCTCTGAGTATGTATGGAAAGTTCAAGATCAAGTTCTTTTGGGCCATAAACATGTTCAGTAGGTCAAATATTTGTCTGGCTGAAATGACATCATGAGAAGTAAATCTCTCGGTATATTAACCCAAAGATCAAGCACCCGTGTGCCATGAAAAGTGTTCCTGGAGGTCAAAAATTGACCTATGTAATATAACATCAGCATGTTATATTACATAATCTATGAGTATGTATGGAAAGTTCAAGATCAAGTACTTTTGGGCCAGAAAAATGTTCTTTACGTAAAATATTTTTCTGGCTGAAATGACATCATGAGAAGTAAATCTCCAACCCACCAAAACACCCTAGCAACCACCTAGCAACACCCTAGCAACCACCGAGAACACCCTAGCAACAAACCAGAACACCCCAGCAACCATATGGCAACACCCTAGCAACCACCAGGAACACCCCAGCAACCGCCTAGCAACTTCCTAGCAACCACCCGGAACACCATAGCAATCACCCAGAATACCCTAAAAAACGCTTAGCAACCACCCAGAACACCGTAGCAAACTCCCAGAACACCTGAGCAACCGGGTGGTGAGATTTGCCGCTTCAAGCTCCCCTTCATGTTTTCTTCTGGAAATGTGCAACAATGTGTTCCTGGAGGTCAAACATTGACCTATGTATATCTAATATAACATCAGAAGGAGTCAAAAAGTTTATATTGTTTTAATTTTTTTGAGGAACCTTTGACCAGAAATGAGTTCAATAGGTCAGATATGGACATCTCTATGGCTTAGGAAGCATCTGTTGGAGAATATGAGTATGAATGGAAAGTACAAGATCAAGCACTTTTGGGCCAAAAATATGTTCAGTAGGTCAAATATCTTTCTGGCTGAAATGACATCATGAGAAGTAAAGCTCTCGGTATATTAACCCAAAGATCAAATACCCGTGGGCCATAAATGTGTTTCTGGAGGTCAAAAATTGACCTATGTATAGATAATGTAACATCAGGAGTCTATAAGTTTATATTGTTTAAAACCTTTTGAAGAACCTTTGACCAGAAATGAGTTCAATAGCTCAGATATGGACTTCTCTATGGCTTAGGAAGCATCTGTTGGAGTCTATGAGCATGTATGGAAAGTTCAAGATCAAGTACTTTTGGGCCAGAAAAATGTTCTTTACGTAAAATATTTTTTCCTGGCTGAAATGACATCATGTGAAGTAAGTCTCCAACCCACCACAACACCCTAGCAACCACCTAGCAACAACCTAGCAACCACCGAGAACACCCTAGCTACAAACCAGAACACCCCAGCAACCATTTGGCAACTCCCTAGCAACCACCAGGAACACCCCAGCAACCGCCTAGCAACACCCTAGCAACCACCCGGAACACCACAGAAATCACACAGAATACCCTAAAAAACGCCTAGCAACCACCCAGAACACCATAGCAACCTCCCAGGACACTCTAGCAACCGGGTGGTGAGATTTGCCGCTTCAAGATCCACTTCACGTTTTCTTCTGGAAATGTGCCATGAATGTGTTCTTGAAGGTCAAAAATTGACCTTTGTATATCTAATATAACATCAGAAGGAGTCTAAAAGTTTATATTGTTTTTAACTTTGTGAGGAACCTTTGACCAGAAATGAGTTCAATAGGTCAGATATGGACATCTCTATGGCTTAGGAAGCATCTGTTGGAGAATATGAGTATGAATGGAAAGTACAAGATCAAGCACTTTTGGGCCAAAAATATGTTCAGTAGGTCAAATATCTTTCTGGCTGAAATGACATCATGAGAAGTAAAGCTCTCGGTATATTAACCCAAAGATCAAATACCCGTGGGCCATAAATGTGTTTCTGGAGGTCAAAAATTGACCTATGTATAGATAATGTAACATCAGGAGTCTATAAGTTTATATTGTTTAAAACCTTTTGAAGAACCTTTGACCAGAAATGAGTTCAATAGCTCAGATATGGACTTCTCTATGGCTTAGGAAGCATCTGTTGGAGTCTATGAGCATGTATGGAAAGTTCAAGATCAAGTACTTTTGGGCCAGAAAAATGTTCTTTACGTAAAATATTTTTTCCTGGCTGAAATGACATCATGTGAAGTAAGTCTCCAACCCACCACAACACCCTAGCAACCACCTAGCAACAACCTAGCAACCACCGAGAACACCCTAGCTACAAACCAGAACACCCCAGCAACCATTTGGCAACTCCCTAGCAACCACCAGGAACACCCCAGCAACCGCCTAGCAACACCCTAGCAACCACCCGGAACACCACAGAAATCACACAGAATACCCTAAAAAACGCCTAGCAACCACCCAGAACACCATAGCAACCTCCCAGGACACTCTAGCAACCGGGTGGTGAGATTTGCCGCTTCAAGATCCACTTCACGTTTTCTTCTGGAAATGTGCCATGAATGTGTTCTTGAAGGTCAAAAATTGACCTTTGTATATCTAATATAACATCAGAAGGAGTCTAAAAGTTTATATTGTTTTTAACTTTGTGAGGAACCTTTGACCAGAAATGAGTTCAATAGCTCAGATATGGACTTCTCTATGGCTTAGGAAGCATCTGTTGGAGTCTATGAGTATGAATGGAAAGTACAAGATCAAGTACTTTTGGGCCAGAAATATGTTCAGTAGGTCAAATATCTTTCTGGCTGAAATGACATCATGAGAAGTAAAGCTCTCGGTATATTAACCCAAAGATCAAATACCCGTGGGCCATAAATGTGTTTCTGGAGGTCAAAAATTGACCTATGTATAGCTAATGTAACATCAGGAGTCTATGAGTTTTTATTGTTTAAAAGCTTTTGAAGAACCTTTTGACCGGAAATGAGTTCAATAGGTCAGATATGGACTTCTATGTATATGTAGGGAAGCATCTGTTGGAGTCTATGGTTATCTATGGAAAGTTCAAGATCAAGTACTTTTGGGCTAGAAATATGTTCAGTAGGTCAAATATTTGTCTGGCTAAAATGACATCATGAGAAGTAAATCTCTCGGTATATTAACCCACAGATCAAGGAACCGTGGACCATAAATGTGTTCCTGGAGGTCAAAAATTGACCTAAGTAAATATAACATCAGAAGGAGTCTATGAGTTTATATCGTTTTAAAATTTGTGAGGAACGTTTGACCAGAAATTAGTTCAAAAGGTCAGATATGGACTTTTCCATGGCTTAGGAAGCATCTATTGGAGTCTGTGAGTCTGTATGGAAAGTTCAAGATCAAGTACTTTTGGGCCAGAAATATCTTCAGTAGGTCAAATATATGTCTGGCTGAAATGTGTGTTTCATTGCAATACTTAAATTTTCTAACTTGTTCTTCTTTGCATTGCAAAAAGAAAGGATAAAACACAAGTGCTTTCCCATGCATTTCCATTCTACAACTAATTAATTTGATGTTTTGACGAGAAAACATTACAAAAGTGATCGATTTACAATGCATAAACGAACTTGTTCCTTTGTGCAACGAAGAGATATGCAATTCATGTGCTTTACGATTGCATTGTACATGCATGCAATAACTAACCTCTATGCAATTAAAAGAAAACAATTAAGATGTGTTTCGATGCATTTGAATGACCTATCTGACTTGTTCCTCGTTATGCCTGTCCACGCGATAACTAACCTCTGCGCAATGAAGAGAAAACACCTAAGATGTTTCATTGCATTGCATGACCTATCTAACTTGTTCCTCGTTATACCGTACGTATGCACACAAATAACTAAACTCTGACCAATGAAAAGAAAAGACCATAAGATGTGTTTCATAGCCATGCATGACATTTCTAACTTGTTCCTCGTTACGCATATGCTCGCAATAACTGACCTCTGTGCATAGAAAAGAAAACAACTAAGATGTGTTTCAATTGCATTGCAAGACATATCTAACTTCTTCCTCATTAGGCCTGTTCACGCAAAAACTAACCTCTGTGCAATGAAAAGAAAACACCTAAGATGTGTTTCATTGCATTGCATGACCTATCTAACTTGTTCGGTGAACGTGATTTCATCAACTACCACATGTTCCTGGATCAACATCATTGTTGATCCTGGGTCAACTTTTCAATCAACCAAACAGATTTGAGGAACAAGTTTACAGTTTATGTCAATTTTAGGTTTAGATTTAGAACCAGAGTGAAGTACTTAAACATCAGTGTCATTCATCTTTGTACCTTCTGATAAAGGAAAAATTATGAGTAGAGTTAGGTTTAGGGGTAGGGATTGGTTAAGGACAACATTTTTGGGACAGGAATGTTGATCCAGGGCCATCAAAATATGTTGATCCAGGACCATGTCTTACTTGAAAAAATCATGCTGACAAACTTGTTCCTAAGTTATGCATATGCACAAAAATAGCTAAACTTAAGCAATGAAAAGAAAACACCATAAGATGTGTTTCGTTGCATTGCATTGCACAATATGCACTTAATAACTAACCTCTGCGCGGAGAAAGGAAAACGCCTAATACGTGTTTCAGTGCATTGCATGACCTATCTGACTTATTCATCGTCATGCAATATGCACTTAATAACTAACCTCTGCGCGGTGAAAAGAAAACGCCTAAGACGTGTTTCAGTGCATTGCATGACCTATCTGGCTTGTTCTTCGTCATGCAATATGCACGCAATAACTAACCTCTGCGTGGTGAAAGGAAAACCCCTAAGACATGTTTCGTTGCATTGCATGATATATCTAACTTGTTTCTCGTAATGCATATGCAAGCAATAACTAACCTCTGCGCGGTGAAAGGAAAACGAA
This sequence comes from Cyprinella venusta, assembly GCA_038021265.1. Classification (NCBI taxonomy): domain Eukaryota; kingdom Metazoa; phylum Chordata; class Actinopteri; order Cypriniformes; family Leuciscidae; genus Cyprinella; species Cyprinella venusta. The sequence continues at coordinate 13,148,829 of CM075863.1, forward strand.
TAAGACGTGTTTCAGTGCATTGCATGACCTTTCTGGCTTGTTCTTCGTCATGCAATATGCACGCATTAACTAACCTCTGCGTGGTGAAAGGAAAACCCCTAAGACATGTTTCCGTGTATTGCATGACCTATCTGACTTGTTCCTCGTCATGCAATATGCACGCAATAACTAACCTCTGCGCGGTGAAAGGAAAATGCCTAAGACGTGTTTCAGTGCATTGCATGACCTATCTGACTTGTTCCTCGTTATGCATATGCATGCAATAACCTCTGCGTGGTGAAAGGAAAACGCCTAAGACGTGTTTCAGTGCATTGCATGATCTATATGAATTGTTCCTCGTTATGCAATATGCGTGCAATAACTAACCTCTGCGCGGTGAAAGGAAAATGCCTAAGACGTGTTTCAGTGCATTGCATGACCTATCTGAATTTTTCCTCGTCATGCAATATGCACGCAATAACTAAACTCTGCGCAGTGAAAGGAAAACGCCTGAGACGTGTTTCAGTGCATTGCATGATCTATCTGAATTGTTCCACGTCATGCAATATGCACGCAATAACTCTCCTCTGCGAGGTGAAAGGAAAACACCTAAGACGTGTTTCAGTGCATTGCATGATTAATCTGAATTGTTCCACGTTATGCAATATGCATGCAAGAACTAAACTCTGCACGGTGAAAGGAAAACGCCTAAGACGTGTTTCAGTGCATTGCATGACCTATCTGACTTTTTCATCATTATGCAATATGCATGCAAGAACTAAACTCTGCACGGTGAAAGGATAACGCCTAAGACGTGTTTCAGTGCATTGCATGACCTATCTGGCTTGTTCTTCGTCATGCAATATGCACGCAATAACTAACCTCTGCGTGGTAAAGGAAAACACCTAAGACATGTTTTAGTGCATTGCATGACCTATCTGACTTGTTCCTCTTCATGCAATATGAACGCAATAACTAACCTCTGCTTGGTGAATGGAAAAAGCCTAAGACATGTTTCCGTGCATTGCATGACCTATCTGACTTGTTCCTCGTCATGCAATATGCACGCAATAACTAACCTTTGCGCGGTGAAGGAAAACACCTAAGACGTGTTTCAGTACATTGCATGACCTATCTGACTTGTTCCTCGTTATGCAATATGCATGCAATAACCTCTGCGTGGTGAAAGGAAAACGCCTAAGACGTGTTTCAGTGCATTGCATGACCTATCTGACTTGTTCCTCGTCATGCAATATGCACGCAATAACTCTCCTCTGCGAGGTGAAAGGAAAAAGCCTAAGACGTGTTTCAGTGCATTGCATTATCTATCTGAATTGTTCCTCGTCATGCAATATGCACGCAATAACTCTCCTCTGCGAGGTGAAAGGAAAACGCCTAAGACGTGTTTCAGTGCATTGCATTATCTATCTGAATTGTTCCTCGTTATGCAATATGCGTGCAAGAACTAAACTCTGCGCAGTGAAAGGAAAACGTCTAAGACGTGTTTCAGTGCATTGCATGACCTATCTGACTTGTTCCTCGTCATGCAATATGCACGCAATAACTAACCTCTGGCGCGGTGAAAGGAAAACGCCTAAGACGTGTTTCAGTGCATTGCCTGACTTATTCATCGTTATGCAATATGCATGCAAGAACTAAACTCTGCACGGTGAAAGGATAACGCCCAAGACGTGTTTCAGTGCATTGCATGACCTATCTGGCTTGTTCTTCGTCATTCAATATGCACGCAATAACTAACCTCTGCTTGGTGAAAGGAAAAAGACTAAGACATGTTTCAGTGCATTGCATGACCTATCTGACTTGTTCCTCGTCATGCAATATGCACGCAATAACTAACCCCTGCGCGGTGAAGGAAAACGCCTAAGACGTGTTTCAGTGCATTGCATGACCTATCCGACTTGTTCCTCGTTATGCAATATGCATGCAATAACCTCTGCGTGGAGAAAGGAAAACGCCTAAGACGTGTTTCAGTGCATTGCATGACCTATCTGACTTGTTCCTCGTTGCAATGAAAATATATAATGTGATTTTGCATGCATTTTTATTTTACAAACTAATTTATTTGTGCACAGACGAGAAAATATCACATGAGATGTCACTTTACAGTGCATGTTATAGCTTTTGAGCTCATTTCTGGTAAAAGGGTCCTCAAAAGTTTTTAAACAATATTAGTTTATAGACACATTTTGATGACATGTAAGCTATACAAAGGTTCCTATTTGACCTACTGAACATAGTTCTGGCCCACACGTACTAGATCTTAAACTTTCTAAACATACTCACTGACTCCTTTTGATGTTACTGAAGCCATACAAGAGTCCTTATTTTACCTAATGAAGATATTAGCCACATGGATTGTTTAGATCTGACCCATTGAACTCATTTCTGGTCAAAGGGTACTTGATCGTTAGGTTACTATACATTGATTTTTACTACTTGTGATGTTTTATGAGCAGGAAGATATTTGACTGATATTTGACTTAACATTTATCTTTCCCACGAGTACCTGATATTGAACTTTCTATACATACTAAATAGACTACTTCTTATGCTTCCTAGAACTAGAGGTTTCTATTTGACCCACAAACATAGTCCTGGCCCACGAGTACTAGGTCTCGAACTTTCTATAAATTCTCAAAGACTATTTTTGATGCTTCTTAAGCCATATAGAATGTCCTTATCTTATGTATTTAACTCATTTCTGGTCAAAGGATCCTCAAATGTTTTTAAACAGGAAAAACTATGAGACTCCTTCTGATATTACATGAGCTATAGACAGGTTCCTTTTTGACCTACTGAACATAGTTGTGGCACACGAGTACTTGATCTTGAATGGTCTAAACATACTCATTAACTCCTTTTGATGTCACTGAAGCCATACAAGAGTCCTTATTTTAACTACCTTTTGATGATACATAATCAAAATCAAAAATTGATTTGGGCCAGAAATCAATTGGCAAACACTTTATAAAAACTCTATAGTAACCATTTGTGGACATTACCAACCACCTAGAAACACCATAGGAACCACACAGACTACCATAGTAACCACCTAAAACACCCTAGCAACCACCCAGAACACCCTAGCATCACTCTAGCAACCACAGAGCAACCAACGAGAACACCTCAAGCAACACCTAGCAACCAACCAGACCACCCTAGCAACCGCCTAACAACACCCTGGCAACCACCCAGAACACCCTAGCAACCACCTAGCAACACCCTAGCAACCACACAGACTACCCTAACAACCGCCTAGCAACCATCCAGAACACTGTAGCAACCACCGGGAACACCCTAGCAACCGGGTGGTGAGATTTGCCAGTGCAAGCACCACTTCACATTTTCTTCTGGAAATGTGCCATAAATATGTTCCTGGAGGTCAAAAATTGACCTTGTCCTTCTTACAACATCAGAAGGAGTATATAAGTTTATATTGTTATGGTAAAAGGGTCCTCAAAAGATTTCAAACAATATAAACATGAAATATAATAAAACAATCGAATAGTTAAGAGCTAAATCATGCCAAAAACATTATAGAAACTCTATAGTAACTATAACTATAAACTCTACCAACCACCTGGTAACACCATAGCAATGACCCAGAATACCATAGTAACCACCTAAAACACCCTAGCAACCACCCAGAACACCCTAGCAGCAAACAAGAACACCCCAGCAACCACCTAGCAACACCCTAACAACCATCGAGAACAACCTGGCAACCGCATAGCAACACCCTAGCAACATTAGCACCTTGGCAACCACCCAGAATACCCTAGTAACCACATACAAACACCATAGCAACCAGCCAGAATACCCTAATAAACGCCTAGAAACCATCAACAACACCGTAGCAACCACCCAGAAAACCCTAGCAACCGGGTGGTGAGATTTGGAAATGTGCATTAAATGTGCTCCTGGTGGTGAAAAAATGACCTATGTATATCTAATATAACATCAGAAAGAGTCTAAAAGTTTATATTGTTTTAAACTTTTTGAGGAACCTTTAACCAGAAATGAGTTCATTGACATCATGAGAAGTAGATCCATCGGTATAAGAACCCAAGATCAAATACCGATGGGCCATAAATGTGTTTCTGGAGGTCAAAAATTGACCTATGTATAGCTAATGCAACATCAGGAGTCTATAAGTTCATATTTGTTTAAAAACTTTTGAGGAACCTTTGACCAGAAATGAGTTTAATAGGTCAGATATGGACATCTCTATGGCTTAGGAAGTATCTGTTGGAGTCTATGAGTATATATGGAAAGTTCAAGATCAAGTACTTTTGGGCCAGAAATATGTTCAGTAGGTCAAATATCTTTCTGTCTGAAATGACATCATGAGAAGTAAAGCTCTCGGTATATTAGCCCAAAGATCAAATACTCGTATGCCATAAATGTGTTTCTGGAGGTCAAAAATTGACCTATGTATAGCTAATTTAACATCAGGAGCCTATAAGTTTATATTGTTTAAAACCTTTTGAGGAACCTTTGAACAGAAATGATTTCAATAGTTTCAGATATGGACTTCTCTATGGCTTAGGAAGCATCGACTGCAGTCTCTGAGTATGTATGGAAAGTTCAAGATCAAGTTCTTTTGGGCCATAAACATGTTCAGTAGGTCAAATATTTGTCTGGCTGAAATGACATCATGAGAAGTAAATCTCTCGGTGTATTAACCCAAAGATCAAGCACCCGTGTGCCATGAAAAGTGTTCCTGGAGGTCAAAAATTGATCTATGTAATATAACATCAGCATGTTATATTACATAATCTATGAGTATGTATGGAAAGTTCAAGATCAAGTACTTTTGGGCCAGAAAAATGTTCTTTACGTAAAATATTTTTCTGGCTGAAATGACATCATGAGAAGTAAATCTCCAACCCACCAAAACACCCTAGCAACCACCTAGCAACACCCTAGCAACCACCGAGAACACCCTAGCAACAAACCAGAACACCCCAGCAACCATATGGCAACACCCTAGCAACCACCAGGAACACCCCAGCAACCGCCTAGCAACTTCCTAGCAACCACCCGGAACACCATAGCAAACTCCCAGAACACCTGAGCAACCGGGTGGTGAGATTTGCCGCTTCAAGCTCCCCTTCATGTTTTCTTCTGGAAATGTGCAACAATGTGTTCCTGGAGGTCAAACATTGACCTATGTATATCTAATATAACATCAGAAGGAGTCAAAAAGTTTATATTGTTTTAATTTTTTTGAGGAACCTTTGACCAGAAATGAATTCAATAGGTCAGATATGGACATCTCTATGGCTTAGGAAGCATCTGTTGGAGAATATGAGTATGAATGGAAAGTACAAGATCAAGCACTTTTGGGCCAAAAATATGTTCAGTAGGTCAAATATCTTTCTGGCTGAAATGACATCATGAGAAGTAAAGCTCTCGGTATATTAACCCAAAGATCAAATACCCGTGGGCCATAAATGTGTTTCTGGAGGTCAAAAATTGACCTATGTATAGATAATGTAACATCAGGAGTCTATAAGTTTATATTGTTTAAAACCTTTTGAAGAACCTTTGACCAGAAATGAGTTCAATAGCTCAGATATGGGCATCTCTATGGCTTAGGAAGGATCTGTTGGAGTCTATGAGTATGATTGGAAAATACAAGATCAAGTACTTTTGGGCCAGAAATATGTTCAGTAGGTCAAATATCTTTCTGGCTGAAATGACATCATGAAAAGTAAAGCTCTCGGTATATTAACCCAAAGATCAAATACCCATGGGCCATAAATGTGTTTCTGGAGGTCAAAAATTGACCTATGTATAGATAATGTAACATCAGGAGTCTATAAGTTTATATTGTTTAAAACCTTTTGAGGAACCTTTGACCAGAAATGATTTCAATAGTTCAGATATGGACTTCTCTATGGCTTAGGAAGCATCGACTGGAGTCTATGAGCATGTATGGAAAGTTCAAGATCAAGTACTTTTGGGCCAGAAAAATGTTCTTTACGTAAAATATTTTTTCCTGGCTGAAATGACATCATGTGAAGTAAGTCTCCAACCCACCACAACACCCTAGCAACCACCTAGCAACAACCTAGCAACCACCGAGAACACCCTAGCTACAAACCAGAACACCCCAGCAACCATTTGGCAACTCCCTAGCAACCACCAGGAACACCCCAGCAACCGCCTAGCAACACCCTAGCAACCACCCGGAACACCACAGAAATCACACAGAATACCCTAAAAAACGCCTAGCAACCACCCAGAACACCATAGCAACCTCCCAGGACACTCTAGCAACCGGGTGGTGAGATTTGCCGCTTCAAGATCCACTTCACGTTTTCTTCTGGAAATGTGCCATGAATGTGTTCTTGAAGGTCAAAAATTGACCTTTGTATATCTAATATAACATCAGAAGGAGTCTAAAAGTTTATATTGTTTTTAACTTTGTGAGGAACCTTTGACCAGAAATGAGTTCAATAGCTCAGATATGGACTTCTCTATGGCTTAGGAAGCATCTGTTGGAGTCTATGAGTATGAATGGAAAGTACAAGATCAAGTACTTTTGGGCCAGAAATATGTTCAGTAGGTCAAATATCTTTCTGGCTGAAATGACATCATGAGAAGTAAAGCTCTCGGTATATTAACCCAAAGATCAAATACCCGTGGGCCATAAATGTGTTTCTGGAGGTCAAAAATTGACCTATGTATAGCTAATGTAACATCAGGAGTCTATGAGTTTTTATTGTTTAAAAGCTTTTGAAGAACCTTTTGACCGGAAATGAGTTCAATAGGTCAGATATGGACTTCTATGTATATGTAGGGAAGCATCTGTTGGAGTCTATGGTTATCTATGGAAAGTTCAAGATCAAGTACTTTTGGGCTAGAAATATGTTCAGTAGGTCAAATATTTGTCTGGCTAAAATGACATCATGAGAAGTAAATCTCTCGGTATATTAACCCACAGATCAAGGAACCGTGGACCATAAATGTGTTCCTGGAGGTCAAAAATTGACCTAAGTAAATATAACATCAGAAGGAGTCTATGAGTTTATATCGTTATAAAATTTGTGAGGAACGTTTGACCAGAAATTAGTTCAAAAGGTCAGATATGGACTTTTCCATGGCTTAGGAAGCATCTATTCGAGTCTGTGAGTCTGTATGGAAAGTTCAAGATCAAGTACTTTTGGGCCAGAAATATCTTCAGTAGGTCAAATATATGTCTGGCTGAAATGTGTGTTTCATTGCAATACTTAAATTTTCTAACTTGTTCTTCTTTGCATTGCAAAAAGAAAGGATAAAACACAAGTGCTTTCCCATGCATTTCCATTCTACAACTAATTAATTTGATGTTTTGACGAGAAAACATTACAAAAGTGATCGATTTACAATGCATAAACGAACTTGTTCCTTTGTGCAACGAAGAGATATGCAATTCATGTGCTTTATGATTGCATTGTACATGCATGCAATAACTAACCTCTATGCAATTAAAAGAAAACAATTAAGATGTGTTTCGATGCATTTGAATGACCTATCTGACTTGTTCCTCGTTATGCCTGTCCACGCGATAACTAACCTCTGCGCAATGAAGAGAAAACACCTAAGATGTTTCATTGCATTGCATGACCTATCTAACTTGTTCCTCGTTATACGTATGCACACAAATAACTAAACTCTGACCAATGAAAAGAAAAGACCATAAGATGTGTTTCATAGCCATGCATGACATTTCTAACTTGTTCCTCGTTACGCATATGCTCGCAATAACTGACCTCTGTGCATAGAAAAGAAAACAACTAAGATGTGTTTCAATTGCATTGCAAGACATATCTAACTTCTTCCTCATTAGGCCTGTTCACGCAAAAACTAACCTCTGTGCAATGAAAAGAAAACACCTAAGATGTGTTTCATTGCATTGCATGACCTATCTAACTTGTTCGGTGAACGTGATTTCATCAACTACCACATGTTCCTGGATCAACATCATTGTTGATCCTGGGTCAACTTTTCAATCAACCAAACAGATTTGAGGAACAAGTTTACAGTTTATGTCAATTTTAGGTTTAGATTTAGAACCAGAGTGAAGTACTTAAACATCAGTGTCATTCATCTTTGTACCTTCTGATAAAGGAAAAATTATGAGTAGAGTTAGGTTTAGGGGTAGGGATTGGTTAAGGACAACATTTTTGGGACAGGAATGTTGATCCAGGGTCATCAAAATATGTTGATCCAGGACCATGTCTTACTTGAAAAAATCATGCTGACCAACTTGTTCCTAAGTTATGCATATGCACAAAAATAGCTAAACTTAAGCAATGAAAAGAAAACACCATAAGATGTGTTTCGTTGCATTGCATTGCACAATATGCACTTAATAACTAACCTCTGCGCGGAGAAAGGAAAACGCCTAATACGTGTTTCAGTGCATTGCATGACCTATCTGACTTATTCATCGTCATGCAATATGCACTTAATAACTAACCTCTGCGCGGTGAAAAGAAAACGCCTAAGACGTGTTTCAGTGCATTGCATGACCTATCTGGCTTGTTCTTCGTCATGCAATATGCACGCAATAACTAACCTCTGCGTGGTGAAAGGAAAACCCCTAAGACATGTTTCGTTGCATTGCATGATATATCTAACTTGTTTCTCGTAATGCATATGCAAGCAATAACTAACCTCTGCGCGGTGAAAGGAAAACGAATAAGACGTGTTTCAGTGCATTGCATGACCTTTCTGGCTTGTTCTTCGTCATGCAATATGCACGCATTAACTAACCTCTGCGTGGTGAAAGGAAAACCCCTAAGACATGTTTCCGTGTATTGCATGACCTATCTGACTTGTTCCTCGTCATGCAATATGCACGCAATAACTAACCTCTGCGCGGTGAAAGGAAAATGCCTAAGACGTGTTTCAGTGCATTGCATGACCTATCTGACTTGTTCCTCGTTATGCATATGCATGCAATAACCTCTGCGTGGTGAAAGGAAAACGCCTAAGACGTGTTTCAGTGCATTGCATGATCTATATGAATTGTTCCTCGTTATGCAATATGCGTGCAATAACTAACCTCTGCGCGGTGAAAGGAAAATGCCTAAGACGTGTTTCAGTGCATTGCATGACCTATCTGAATTTTTCCTCGTCATGCAATATGCACGCAATAACTAAACTCTGCGCAGTGAAAGGAAAACGCCTGAGACGTGTTTCAGTGCATTGCATGATCTATCTGAATTGTTCCACGTCATGCAATATGCACGCAATAACTCTCCTCTGCGAGGTGAAAGGAAAACACCTAAGACGTGTTTCAGTGCATTGCATGATTAATCTGAATTGTTCCACGTTATGCAATATGCATGCAAGAACTAAACTCTGCACGGTGAAAGGATAACGCCTAAGACGTGTTTCAGTGCATTGCATGACCTATCTGGCTTGTTCTTCGTCATGCAATATGCACGCAATAACTAACCTCTGCGTGGTAAAGGAAAACACCTAAGACATGTTTTAGTGCATTGCATGACCTATCTGACTTGTTCCTCTTCATGCAATATGCACGCAATAACTAACATTTGCATGCATGCATGACCTATCCGGCTTGTTTTTCGTCATGCAATATGCACACAATAACTAACCTCTGCTTGGTGAATGGAAAAAGCCTAAGACATGTTTCCGTGCATTGCATGACCTATCTGACTTGTTCCTCGTCATGCAATATGCACGCAATAACTAACCTTTGCGCGGTGAAGGAAAACGCCTAAGACGTGTTTCAGTACATTGCATGACCTATCTGACTTGTTCCTCGTTATGCAATATGCATGCAATAACCTCTGCGTGGTGAAAGGAAAACGCCTAAGACGTGTTTCAGTGCATTGCATGACCTATCTGACTTGTTCCTCGTCATGCAATATGCACGCAATAACTCTCCTCTGCGAGGTGAAAGGAAAACGCCTAAGACGTGTTTCAGTGCATTGCATTATCTATCTGAATTGTTCCTCGTCATGCAATATGCACGCAATAACTCTCCTCTGCGAGGTGAAAGGAAAACACCTAAGACGTGTTTCAGTGCATTGCATGATTAATCTGAATTGTTCCACGTTATGCAATATGCATGCAAGAACTAAACTCTGCACGGTGAAAGGATAACGCCTAAGACGTGTTTCAGTGCATTGCATGACCTATCTGGCTTGTTCTTCGTCATGCAATATGCACGCAATAACTAACCTCTGCGTGGTAAAGGAAAACACCTAAGACATGTTTTAGTGCATTGCATGACCTATCTGACTTGTTCCTCTTCATGCAATATGCACGCAATAACTAACATTTGCATGCATGCATGACCTATCCGGCTTGTTTTTCGTCATGCAATATGCACACAATAACTAACCTCTGCTTGGTGAATGGAAAAAGCCTAAGACATGTTTCCGTGCATTGCATGACCTATCTGACTTGTTCCTCGTCATGCAATATGCACGCAATAACTAACCTTTGCGCGGTGAAGGAAAACGCCTAAGACGTGTTTCAGTACATTGCATGACCTATCTGACTTGTTCCTCGTTATGCAATATGCATGCAATAACCTCTGCGTGGTGAAAGGAAAACGCCTAAGACGTGTTTCAGTGCATTGCATGACCTATCTGACTTGTTCCTCGTCATGCAATATGCACGCAATAACTCTCCTCTGCGAGGTGAAAGGAAAACGCCTAAGACGTGTTTCAGTGCATTGCATTATCTATCTGAATTGTTCCTCGTCATGCAATATGCACGCAATAACTCTCCTCTGCGAGGTGAAAGGAAAACGCCTAAGACGTGTTTCAGTGCATTGCATTATCTATCTGAATTGTTCCTCGTTATGCAATATGCGTGCAAGAACTAAACTCTGCGCGTTGAAAGGAAAACGCCTAAGACGTGTTTCAGTGCATTGCCTGACTTATTCATCTTTATGCAATATGCATGCAAGAACTAAACACTGCACGGTGAAAGAATAACGCCCAAGACGAGTTTCAGTGCATTGCATGACCTATCTGGCTTGTTCTTCGTCATGCAATATGCACGCAATAACTAACCTCTGCGCGGTGAAAGGAAAAACACCTAAGACGTGTTTCAATGCATTGCCTGACTTATTCATCGTTTATGCAATATTCATGCAAGAACTAAACTCTGCACGGTGAAAGGATAACGCCCAAGACGTGTTTCAGTGCATTGCATGACCTATCTGGCTTGTTCTTCGTCATGCAATATGCACGCAATAACCTCTGCGTGGTGAAAATAAAACGCCTAAGACGTGTTTCAGTGCATTGCATGACCTATCTGACTTGTTCCTCGTCATGCAATATGCATGCAATAACTCTCGTCTGCGAGGTGAAAGGAAAACGCCTAAGACGTGTTTCAGTGCATTGCATTATCTATCTGAATTGTTCCTCGTTATGCAATATGCGTGTAAGAACTAAACTCTGCGCAGTGAAAGGAAAACGTCTAAGACGTGTTTCAGTGCATTGCATGACCTATCTGACTTGTTCCTCGTCATGCAATATGCACGCAATAACTAACCTCTGGCGCGGTGAAAGGAAAACGCCTAAGACGTGTTTCAGTGCATTGCCTGACTTATTCATCGTTATGCAATATGCATGCAAGAACTAAACTCTGCACGGTGAAAGGATAACGCCCAAGACGTGTTTCAGTGCATTGCATGACCTATCTGGCTTGTTCTTCGTCATTCAATATGCACGCAATAACTAACCTCTGCTTGGTGAAAGGAAAAAGACTAAGACATGTTTCAGTGCATTGCATGACCTATCTGACTTGTTCCTCGTCATGCAATATGCACGCAATAACTAACCCCTGCGCGGTGAAGGAAAACGCCTAAGACGTGTTTCAGTGCATTGCATGACCTATCCGACTTGTTCCTCGTTATGCAATATGCATGCAATAACCTCTGCGTGGAGAAAGGAAAACGCCTAAGACGTGTTTCAGTGCATTGCATGACCTATCTGACTTGTTCCTCGTTGCAATGAAAATATATAATGTGATTTTGCATGCATTTTTATTTTACAAACTAATTTATTTGTGCACAGACGAGAAAATATCACATGAGATGTCACTTTACAGTGCATGTTATAGCTATTGAGCTCATTTCTGGTAAAAGGGTCCTCAAAAGTTTTTAAACAATATTAGTTTATAGACACATTTTGATGACATGTAAGCTATACAAAGGTTCCTATTTGACCTACTGAACATAGTTCTGGCCCACACGTACTAGATCTTAAACTTTCTAAACATACTCACTGACTCCTTTTGATGTTACTGAAGCCATACAAGAGTCCTTATTTTACCTAATGAAGATATTAGCCACATGGATTGTTTAGATCTGACCCATTGAACTCATTTCTGGTCAAAGGGTACTTGATCGTTAGGTTACTATACATTGATTTTTACTACTTGTGATGTTTTATGAGCAGGAAGATATTTGACTGATATTTGACTTAACATTTATCTTTCCCACGAGTACCTGATATTGAACTTTCTATACATACTAAATAGACTACTTCTTATGCTTCCTAGAACTAGAGGTTTCTATTTGACCCACAAACATAGTCCTGGCCCACGAGTACTAGGTCTCGAACTTTCTATAAATTCTCAAAGACTATTTTTGATGCTTCTTAAGCCATATAGAATGTCCTTATCTTATGTATTTAACTCATTTCTGGTCAAAGGATCCTCAAATGTTTTTAAACAGGAAAAACTATGAGACTCCTTCTGATATTACATGAGCTATAGACAGGTTCCTTTTTGACCTACTGAACATAGTTGTGGCACACGAGCACTTGATCTTGAATGGTCTAAACATACTCATTAACTCCTTTTGATGTCACTGAAGCCATACAAGAGTCCTTATTTTAACTACCTTTTGATGATACATAATCAAAATCAAAAATTGATTTGGGCCAGAAATCAATTGGCAAACACTTTATAAAAACTCTATAGTAACCATTTGTGGACATTACCAACCACCTAGAAACACCATAGGAACCACACAGACTACCATAGTAACCACCTAAAACACCCTAGCAACCACCCAGAACACCCTAGCATCACTCTAGCAACCACAGAGCAACCAACGAGAACACCTCAAGCAACACCTAGCAACCATCCAGACCACCCTAGCAACCGCCTAACAACACCCTGGCAACCACCCAGAACACCCTAGCAACCACCTAGCAACACCCTAGCAACCACACAGACTACCCTAACAACCGCCTAGCAACCATCCAGAACACTGTAGCAACCACCGGGAACACCCTAGCAACCGGGTGGTGAGATTTGCCAGTGCAAGCACCACTTCACATTTTCTTCTGGAAATGTGCCATAAATATGTTCCTGGAGGTCAAAAATTGACCTTGTCCTTCTTACAACATCAGAAGGAGTATATAAGTTTATATTGTTATGGTAAAAGGGTCCTCAAAAGATTTCAAACAATATAAACATGAAATATAATAAAACAATCGAATAGTTAAGAGCTAAATCATGCCAAAAACATTATAGAAACTCTATAGTATCTATAACTATAAACTCTACCAACCACCTGGTAACACCATAGCAATGACCCAGAATACCATAGTAACCACCTAAAACACCCTAGCAACCACCCAGAACACCCTAGCAGCAAACAAGAACACCCCAGCAACCACCTAGCAACACCCTAACAACCATCGAGAACAACCTGGCAACCGCATAGCAACACCCTAGCAACATTAGCACCTTGGCAACCACCCAGAATACCCTAGTAACCACATACAAACACCATAGCAACCAGCCAGAATACCCTAATAAACGCCTAGAAACCATCAACAACACCGTAGCAACCACCCAGAAAACCCTAGCAACCGGGTGGTGAGATTTGCCACTTCAGGCTCCACTTTACATTTACTCCTGGAAATGTGCATTAAATGTGCTCCTGGTGGTGAAAAAATGACCTATGTATATCTAATATAACATCAGAAAGAGTCTAAAAGTTTATATTGTTTTAAACTTTTTGAGGAACCCTTAACCAGAAATGAGTTCATTGACATCATGAGAAGTAAATCCATCGGTATAAGAACCCAAAGATCAAATACCGATGGGCCATAAATGTGTTTCTGGAGGTCAAAAATTGACCTATGTATAGCTAATGCAACATCAGGAGTCTATAAGTTCATATTTGTTTAAAAACTTTTGAGGAACCTTTGACCAGAAATGAGTTTAATAGGTCAGATATGGACATCTCTATGGCTTAGGAAGTATCTGTTGGAGTCTATGAGTATATATGGAAAGTTCAAGATCAAGTACTTTTGGGCCAGAAATATGTTCAGTAGGTCAAATATCTTTCTGTCTGAAATGACATCATGAGAAGTAAAGCTCTCGGTATATTAGCCCAAAGATCAAATACCCGTATGCCATAAATGTGTTTCTGGAGGTCAAAAATTGACCTATGTATAGCTAATTTAACATCAGGAGCCTATAAGTTTATATTGTTTAAAACCTTTTGAGGAACCTTTGAACAGAAATGATTTCAATAGTTTCAGATATGGACTTCTCTATGGCTTAGGAAGCATCGACTGCAGTCTCTGAGTATGTATGGAAAGTTAAAGATCAAGGTCTTTTGGGCCATAAACATGTTCAGTAGGTCAAATATTTGTCTGGCTGAAATGACATCATGAGAAGTAAATCTCTCGGTATATTAACCCAAAGATCAAGCACCCGTGTGCCATGAAAAGTGTTCCTGGAGGTCAAAAATTGACCTATGTAATATAACATCAGCATGTTATATTACATAATCTATGAGTATGTATGGAAAGTTCAAGATCAAGTACTTTTGGGCCAGAAAAATGTTCTTTACGTAAAATATTTTTCTGGCTGAAATGACATCATGAGAAGTAAATCTCCAACCCACCAAAACACCCTAGCAACCACCTAGCAACACCCTAGCAACCACCGAGAACACCCTAGCAACAAACCAGAACACCCCAGCAACCATATGGCAACACCCTAGCAACCACCAGGAACACCCCAGCAACCGCCTAGCAACTTCCTAGCAACCACCCGGAACACCATAGCAATCACCCAGAATACCCTAAAAAACGCTTAGCAACCACCCAGAACACCGTAGCAAACTCCCAGAACACCTGAGCAACCGGGTGGTGAGATTTGCCGCTTCAAGCTCCCCTTCATGTTTTCTTCTGGAAATGTGCAACAATGTGTTCCTGGAGGTCAAACATTGACCTATGTATATCTAATATAACATCAGAAGGAGTCAAAAAGTTTATATTGTTTTAATTTTTTTGAGGAACCTTTGACCAGAAATGAGTTCAATAGGTCAGATATGGACATCTCTATGGCTTAGGAAGCATCTGTTGGAGAATATGAGTATGAATGGAAAGTACAAGATCAAGCACTTTTGGGCCAAAAATATGTTCAGTAGGTCAAATATCTTTCTGGCTGAAATGACATCATGAGAAGTAAAGCTCTCGGTATATTAACCCAAAGATCAAATACCCGTGGGCCATAAATGTGTTTCTGGAGGTCAAAAATTGACCTATGTATAGATAATGTAACATCAGGAGTCTATAAATTTATATTGTTTAAAACCTTTTGAAGAACCTTTGACCAGAAATGAGTTCAATAGCTCAGATATGGGCATCTCTATGGCTTAGGAAGGATCTGTTGGAGTCTATGAGTATGATTGGAAAATACAAGATCAAGTACTTTTGGGCCAGAAATATGTTCAGTAGGTCAAATATCTTTCTGGCTGAAATGACATCATGAAAAGTAAAGCTCTCGGTATATTAACCCAAAGATCAAATACCCATGGGCCATAAATGTGTTTCTGGAGGTCAAAAATTGACCTATGTATAGATAATGTAACATCAGGAGTCTATAAGTTTATATTGTTTAAAACCTTTTGAGGAACCTTTGACCAGAAATGATTTCAATAGTTCAGATATGGACTTCTCTATGGCTTAGGAAGCATCGACTGGAGTCTATGAGCATGTATGGAAAGTTCAAGATCAAGTACTTTTGGGCCAGAAAAATGTTCTTTACGTAAAATATTTTTTCCTGGCTGAAATGACATCATGTGAAGTAAGTCTCCAACCCACCACAACACCCTAGCAACCACCTAGCAACAACCTAGCAACCACCGAGAACACCCTAGCTACAAACCAGAACACCCCAGCAACCATTTGGCAACTCCCTAGCAACCACCAGGAACACCCCAGCAACCGCCTAGCAACACCCTAGCAACCACCCGGAACACCACAGAAATCACACAGAATACCCTAAAAAACGCCTAGCAACCACCCAGAACACCATAGCAACCTCCCAGGACACTCTAGCAACCGGGTGGTGAGATTTGCCGCTTCAAGATCCACTTCACGTTTTCTTCTGGAAATGTGCCATGAATGTGTTCTTGAAGGTCAAAAATTGACCTTTGTATATCTAATATAACATCAGAAGGAGTCTAAAAGTTTATATTGTTTTTAACTTTGTGAGGAACCTTTGACCAGAAATGAGTTCAATAGCTCAGATATGGACTTCTCTATGGCTTAG
The DNA here is from genome assembly GCA_038021265.1 of Cyprinella venusta. Lineage (NCBI taxonomy): Eukaryota > Metazoa > Chordata > Actinopteri > Cypriniformes > Leuciscidae > Cyprinella > Cyprinella venusta. Next base: position 13,165,395 of record CM075863.1, read on the forward strand.
GAAGCATCTGTTGGAGTCTATGAGTATGAATGGAAAGTACAAGATCAAGTACTTTTGGGCCAGAAATATGTTCAGTAGGTCAAATATCTTTCTGGCTGAAATGACATCATGAGAAGTAAAGCTCTCGGTATATTAACCCAAAGATCAAATACCCGTGGGCCATAAATGTGTTTCTGGAGGTCAAAAATTGACCTATGTATAGCTAATGTAACATCAGGAGTCTATGAGTTTTTATTGTTTAAAAGCTTTTGAAGAACCTTTTGACCGGAAATGAGTTCAATAGGTCAGATATGGACTTCTATGTATATGTAGGGAAGCATCTGTTGGAGTCTATGGTTATCTATGGAAAGTTCAAGATCAAGTACTTTTGGGCTAGAAATATGTTCAGTAGGTCAAATATTTGTCTGGCTAAAATGACATCATGAGAAGTAAATCTCTCGGTATATTAACCCACAGATCAAGGAACCGTGGACCATAAATGTGTTCCTGGAGGTCAAAAATTGACCTAAGTAAATATAACATCAGAAGGAGTCTATGAGTTTATATCGTTTTAAAATTTGTGAGGAACGTTTGACCAGAAATTAGTTCAAAAGGTCAGATATGGACTTTTCCATGGCTTAGGAAGCATCTATTCGAGTCTGTGAGTCTGTATGGAAAGTTCAAGATCAAGTACTTTTGGGCCAGAAATATCTTCAGTAGGTCAAATATATGTCTGGCTGAAATGTGTGTTTCATTGCAATACTTAAATTTTCTAACTTGTTCTTCTTTGCATTGCAAAAAGAAAGGATAAAACACAAGTGCTTTCCCATGCATTTCCATTCTACAACTAATTAATTTGATGTTTTGACGAGAAAACATTACAAAAGTGATCGATTTACAATGCATAAACGAACTTGTTCCTTTGTGCAACGAAGAGATATGCAATTCATGTGCTTTATGATTGCATTGTACATGCATGCAATAACTAACCTCTATGCAATTAAAAGAAAACAATTAAGATGTGTTTCGATGCATTTGAATGACCTATCTGACTTGTTCCTCGTTATGCCTGTCCACGCGATAACTAACCTCTGCGCAATGAAGAGAAAACACCTAAGATGTTTCATTGCATTGCATGACCTATCTAACTTGTTCCTCGTTATACGTATGCACACAAATAACTAAACTCTGACCAATGAAAAGAAAAGACCATAAGATGTGTTTCATAGCCATGCATGACATTTCTAACTTGTTCCTCGTTACGCATATGCTCGCAATAACTGACCTCTGTGCATAGAAAAGAAAACAACTAAGATGTGTTTCAATTGCATTGCAAGACATATCTAACTTCTTCCTCATTAGGCCTGTTCACGCAAAAACTAACCTCTGTGCAATGAAAAGAAAACACCTAAGATGTGTTTCATTGCATTGCATGACCTATCTAACTTGTTCGGTGAACGTGATTTCATCAACTACCACATGTTCCTGGATCAACATCATTGTTGATCCTGGGTCAACTTTTCAATCAACCAAACAGATTTGAGGAACAAGTTTACAGTTTATGTCAATTTTAGGTTTAGATTTAGAACCAGAGTGAAGTACTTAAACATCAGTGTCATTCATCTTTGTACCTTCTGATAAAGGAAAAATTATGAGTAGAGTTAGGTTTAGGGGTAGGGATTGGTTAAGGACAACATTTTTGGGACAGGAATGTTGATCCAGGGTCATCAAAATATGTTGATCCAGGACCATGTCTTACTTGAAAAAATCATGCTGACCAACTTGTTCCTAAGTTATGCATATGCACAAAAATAGCTAAACTTAAGCAATGAAAAGAAAACACCATAAGATGTGTTTCGTTGCATTGCATTGCACAATATGCACTTAATAACTAACCTCTGCGCGGAGAAAGGAAAACGCCTAATACGTGTTTCAGTGCATTGCATGACCTATCTGACTTATTCATCGTCATGCAATATGCACTTAATAACTAACCTCTGCGCGGTGAAAAGAAAACGCCTAAGACGTGTTTCAGTGCATTGCATGACCTATCTGGCTTGTTCTTCGTCATGCAATATGCACGCAATAACTAACCTCTGCGTGGTGAAAGGAAAACCCCTAAGACATGTTTCGTTGCATTGCATGATATATCTAACTTGTTTCTCGTAATGCATATGCAAGCAATAACTAACCTCTGCGCGGTGAAAGGAAAACGAATAAGACGTGTTTCAGTGCATTGCATGACCTTTCTGGCTTGTTCTTCGTCATGCAATATGCACGCATTAACTAACCTCTGCGTGGTGAAAGGAAAACCCCTAAGACATGTTTCCGTGTATTGCATGACCTATCTGACTTGTTCCTCGTCATGCAATATGCACGCAATAACTAACCTCTGCGCGGTGAAAGGAAAATGCCTAAGACGTGTTTCAGTGCATTGCATGACCTATCTGACTTGTTCCTCGTTATGCATATGCATGCAATAACCTCTGCGTGGTGAAAGGAAAACGCCTAAGACGTGTTTCAGTGCATTGCATGATCTATATGAATTGTTCCTCGTTATGCAATATGCGTGCAATAACTAACCTCTGCGCGGTGAAAGGAAAATGCCTAAGACGTGTTTCAGTGCATTGCATGACCTATCTGAATTTTTCCTCGTCATGCAATATGCACGCAATAACTAAACTCTGCGCAGTGAAAGGAAAATGCCTGAGACGTGTTTCAGTGCATTGCATGATCTATCTGAATTGTTCCACGTCATGCAATATGCACGCAATAACTCTCCTCTGCGAGGTGAAAGGAAAACACCTAAGACGTGTTTCAGTGCATTGCATGATTAATCTGAATTGTTCCACGTTATGCAATATGCATGCAAGAACTAAACTCTGCACGGTGAAAGGAAAACGCCTAAGACGTGTTTCAGTGCATTGCATGACCTATCTGGCTTGTTCTTCGTCATGCAATATGCACGCAATAACTAAACTCTGCACGGTGAAAGGATAACGCCTAAGACGTGTTTCAGTGCATTGCATGACCTATCTGGCTTGTTCTTCGTCATGCAATATGCACGCAATAACTAACCTCTGCGTGGTAAAGGAAAACACCTAAGACATGTTTTAGTGCATTGCATGACCTATCTGACTTGTTCCTCTTCATGCAATATGCACGCAATAACTAACATTTGCATGCATGCATGACCTATCCGGCTTGTTTTTCGTCATGCAATATGCACACAATAACTAACCTCTGCTTGGTGAATGGAAAAGCCTAAGACATGTTTCCGTGCATTGCATGAACTATCTGACTTGTTCCTCGTCATGCAATATGCACGCAATAACTAACCTTTGCGCGGTGAAGGAAAACGCCTAAGACGTGTTTCAGTACACTGCATGACCTATCTGACTTGTTCCTCGTTATGCAATATGCATGCAATAACCTCTGCGTGGTGAAAGGAAAACGCCTAAGACGTGTTTCAGTGCATTGCATGACCTATCTGACTTGTTCCTCGTCATGCAATATGCACGCAATAACTCTCCTCTGCGAGGTGAAAGGAAAACGCCTAAGACGTGTTTCAGTGCATTGCATTATCTATCTGAATTGTTCCTCGTCATGCAATATGCACGCAATAACTCTCCTCTGCGAGGTGAAAGGAAAACGCCTAAGACGTGTTTCAGTGCATTGCATTATCTATCTGAATTGTTCCTCGTTATGCAATATGCGTGCAAGAACTAAACTCTGCGCGTTGAAAGGAAAACGCCTAAGACGTGTTTCAGTGCATTGCCTGACTTATTCATCTTTATGCAATATGCATGCAAGAACTAAACACTGCACGGTGAAAGAATAACGCCCAAGACGAGTTTCAGTGCATTGCATGACCTATCTGGCTTGTTCTTCGTCATGCAATATGCACGCAATTACTAACCTCTGCGCGGTGAAAGGAAAACACCTAAGACGTGTTTCAATGCATTGCCTGACTTATTCATCGTTTATGCAATATTCATGCAAGAACTAAACTCTGCACGGTGAAAGGATAACTGCCAAGACGTGTTTCAGTGCATTGCATGACCTATCTGGCTTGTTCTTCGTCATGCAATATGCACGCAATAACCTCTGCGTGGTGAAAATAAAACGCCTAAGACGTGTTTCAGTGCATTGCATGACCTATCTGACTTGTTCCTCGTCATGCAATATGCATGCAATAACTCTCGTCTGCGAGGTGAAAGGAAAACGTCTAAGACGTGTTTCAGTGCATTGCATTATCTATCTGAATTGTTCCTCGTTATGCAATATGCGTGCAAGAACTAAACTCTGCGCAGTGAAAGGAAAACGTCTAAGACGTGTTTCAGTGCATTGCATGAGCTATCTGACTTGTTCCTCGTCATGCAATATGCACGCAATAACTAACCTCTGGCGCGGTGAAAGGAAAACGCCTAAGACGTGTTTCAGTGCATTGCCTGACTTATTCATCGTTATGCAATATGCATGCAAGAACTAAACTCTGCACGGTGAAAGGATAACGCCCAAGACGTGTTTCAGTGCATTGCATGACCTATCTGGCTTGTTCTTCGTCATTCAATATGCACGCAATAACTAACCTCTGCGCGGTGAAAGGAAAAAGACTAAGACATGTTTCAGTGCATTGCATGACCTATCTGACTTGTTCCTCGTCATGCAATATGCACGCAATAACTAACCCCTGCGCGGTGAAGGAAAACGCCTAAGACGTGTTTCAGTGCATTGCATGACCTATCCGACTTGTTCCTCGTTATGCAATATGCATGCAATAACCTCTGCGTGGAGAAAGGAAAACGCCTAAGACGTGTTTCAGTGCATTGCATGACCTATCTGACTTGTTCCTCGTTGCAATGAAAATATATAATGTGATTTTGCATGCATTTTTATTTTACAAACTAATTTATTTGTGCACAGACGAGAAAATATCACATGAGATGTCACTTTACAGTGCATGGTATAGCTATTGAGCTCATTTCTGGTAAAAGGGTCCTCAAAAGTTTTTAAACAATTTTAGTTTATAGACACATTTTGATGACATGTAAGCTATACAAAGGTTCCTATTTGACCTACTGAACATAGTTCTGGCCCACACGTACTAGATCTTAAACTTTCTAAACATACTCACTGACTCCTTTTGATGTTACTGAAGCCATACAAGAGTCCTTATTTTACCTAATGAAGATATTAGCCACATGGATTGTTTAGATCTGACCCATTGAACTCATTTCTGGTCAAAGGGTACTTGATCGTTAGGTTACTATACATTGATTTTTACTACTTGTGATGTTTTATGAGCAGGAAGATATTTGACTGATATTTGACTTAACATTTATCTTTCCCACGAGTACCTGATATTGAACTTTCTATACATACTAAATAGACTACTTCTTATGCTTCCTAGAACTAGAGGTTTCTATTTGACCCACAAACATAGTCCTGGCCCACGAGTACTAGGTCTCGAACTTTCTATAAATTCTCAAAGACTATTTTTGATGCTTCTTAAGCCATATAGAATGTCCTTATCTTATGTATTTAACTCATTTCTGGTCAAAGGATCCTCAAATGTTTTTAAACAGGAAAAACTATGAGACTCCTTCTGATATTACATGAGCTATAGACAGGTTCCTTTTTGACCTACTGAACATAGTTGTGGCACACGAGTACTTGATCTTGAATGGTCTAAACATACTCATTAACTCCTTTTGATGTCACTGAAGCCATACAAGAGTCCTTATTTTAACTACCTTTTGATGATACATAATCAAAATCAAAAATTGATTTGGGCCAGAAATCAATTGGCAAACACTTTATAAAAACTCTATAGTAACCATTTGTGGACATTACCAACCACCTAGAAACACCATAGGAACCACACAGACTACCATAGTAACCACCTAAAACACCCTAGCAACCACCCAGAACACCCTAGCATCACTCTAGCAACCACAGAGCAACCAACGAGAACACCTCAAGCAACACCTAGCAACCAACCAGACCACCCTAGCAACCGCCTAACAACACCCTGGCAACCACCCAGAACACCCTAGCAACCACCTAGCAACACCCTAGCAACCACACAGACTACACTAACAACCGCCTAGCAACCATCCAGAACACTGTAGCAACCACCGGGAACACCCTAGCAACCGGGTGGTGAGATTTGCCAGTGCAAGCACCACTTCACATTTTCTTCTGGAAATGTGCCATAAATATGTTCCTGGAGGTCAAAAATTGACCTTGTCCTTCTTACAACATCAGAAGGAGTATATAAGTTTATATTGTTATGGTAAAAGGGTCCTCAAAAGATTTCAAACAATATAAACATGAAATATAATAAAACAATCGAATAGTTAAGAGCTAAATCATGCCAAAAACATTATAGAAACTCTATAGTAACTATAACTATAAACTCTACCAACCACCTGGTAACACCATAGCAATGACCCAGAATACCATAGTAACCACCTAAAACACCCTAGCAACCACCCAGAACACCCTAGCAGCAAACAAGAACACCCCAGCAACCACCTAGCAACACCCTAACAACCATCGAGAACAACCTGGCAACCGCATAGCAACACCCTAGCAACATTAGCACCTTGGCAACCACCCAGAATACCCTAGTAACCACATACAAACACCATAGCAACCAGCCAGAATACCCTAATAAACGCCTAGAAACCATCAACAACACCGTAGCAACCACCCAGAAAACCCTAGCAACCGGGTGGTGAGATTTGCCACTTCAGGCTCCACTTCACATTTACTTCTGGAAATGTGCATTAAATGTGCTCCTGGTGGTGAAAAAATGACCTATGTATATCTAATATAACATCAGAAAGAGTCTAAAAGTTTATTTTGTTTTAAACTTTTTGAGGAACCTTTAACCAGAAATGAGTTCATTGACATCATGAGAAGTAGATCCATCGGTATAAGAACCCAAGATCAAATACCGATGGGCCATAAATGTGTTTCTGGAGGTCAAAAATTGACCTATGTATAGCTAATGCAACATCAGGAGTCTATAAGTTCATATTTGTTTAAAAACTTTTGAGGAACCTTTGACCAGAAATGAGTTTAATAGGTCAGATATGGACATCTCTATGGCTTAGGAAGTATCTGTTGGAGTCTATGAGTATATATGGAAAGTTCAAGATCAAGTACTTTTGGGCCAGAAATATGTTCAGTAGGTCAAATATCTTTCTGTCTGAAATGACATCATGAGAAGTAAAGCTCTCGGTATATTAGCCCAAAGATCAAATACCCGTATGCCATAAATGTGTTTCTGGAGGTCAAAAATTGACCTATGTATAGCTAATTTAACATCAGGAGCCTATAAGTTTATATTGTTTAAAACCTTTTGAGGAACCTTTGAACAGAAATGATTTCAATAGTTTCAGATATGGACTTCTCTATGGCTTAGGAAGCATCGACTGCAGTCTCTGAGTATGTATGGAAAGTTCAAGATCAAGTTCTTTTGGGCCATAAACATGTTCAGTAGGTCAAATATTTGTCTGGCTGAAATGACATCATGAGAAGTAAATCTCTCGGTGTATTAACCCAAAGATCAAGCACCCGTGTGCCATGAAAAGTGTTCCTGGAGGTCAAAAATTGACCTATGTAATATAACATCAGCATGTTATATTACATAATCTATGAGTATGTATGGAAAGTTCAAGATCAAGTACTTTTGGGCCAGAAAAATGTTCTTTACGTAAAATATTTTTCTGGCTGAAATGACATCATGAGAAGTAAATCTCCAACCCACCAAAACACCCTAGCAACCACCTAGCAACACCCTAGCAACCACCGAGAACACCCTAGCAACAAACCAGAACACCCCAGCAACCATATGGCAACACCCTAGCAACCACCAGGAACACCCCAGCAACCGCCTAGCAACTTCCTAGCAACCACCCGGAACACCATAGCAATCACCCAGAATACCCTAAAAAACGCTTAGCAACCACCCAGAACACCGTAGCAAACTCCCAGAACACCTGAGCAACCGGGTGGTGAGATTTGCCGCTTCAAGCTCCCCTTCATGTTTTCTTCTGGAAATGTGCAACAATGTGTTCCTGGAGGTCAAACATTGACCTATGTATATCTAATATAACATCAGAAGGAGTCAAAAAGTTTATATTGTTTTAATTTTTTTGAGGAACCTTTGACCAGAAATGAGTTCAATAGGTCAGATATGGACATCTCTATGGCTTAGGAAGCATCTGTTGGAGAATATGAGTATGAATGGAAAGTACAAGATCAAGCACTTTTGGGCCAAAAATATGTTCAGTAGGTCAAATATCTTTCTGGCTGAAATGACATCATGAGAAGTAAAGCTCTCGGTATATTAACCCAAAGATCAAATACCCGTGGGCCATAAATGTGTTTCTGGAGGTCAAAAATTGACCTATGTATAGATAATGTAACATCAGGAGTCTATAAGTTTATATTGTTTAAAACCTTTTGAAGAACCTTTGACCAGAAATGAGTTCAATAGCTCAGATATGGGCATCTCTATGGCTTAGGAAGGATCTGTTGGAGTCTATGAGTATGATTGGAAAATACAAGATCAAGTACTTTTGGGCCAGAAATATGTTCAGTAGGTCAAATATCTTTCTGGCTGAAATGACATCATGAAAAGTAAAGCTCTCGGTATATTAACCCAAAGATCAAATACCCATGGGCCATAAATGTGTTTCTGGAGGTCAAAAATTGACCTATGTATAGATAATGTAACATCAGGAGTCTATAAGTTTATATTGTTTAAAACCTTTTGAGGAACCTTTGACCAGAAATGATTTCAATAGTTCAGATATGGACTTCTCTATGGCTTAGGAAGCATCGACTGGAGTCTATGAGCATGTATGGAAAGTTCAAGATCAAGTACTTTTGGGCCAGAAAAATGTTCTTTACGTAAAATATTTTTTCCTGGCTGAAATGACATCATGTGAAGTAAGTCTCCAACCCACCACAACACCCTAGCAACCACCTAGCAACAACCTAGCAACCACCGAGAACACCCTAGCTACAAACCAGAACACCCCAGCAACCATTTGGCAACTCCCTAGCAACCACCAGGAACACCCCAGCAACCGCCTAGCAACACCCTAGCAACCACCCGGAACACCACAGAAATCACACAGAATACCCTAAAAAACGCCTAGCAACCACCCAGAACACCATAGCAACCTCCCAGGACACTCTAGCAACCGGGTGGTGAGATTTGCCGCTTCAAGATCCACTTCACGTTTTCTTCTGGAAATGTGCCATGAATGTGTTCTTGAAGGTCAAAAATTGACCTTTGTATATCTAATATAACATCAGAAGGAGTCTAAAAGTTTATATTGTTTTTAACTTTGTGAGGAACCTTTGACCAGAAATGAGTTCAATAGCTCAGATATGGACTTCTCTATGGCTTAGGAAGCATCTGTTGGAGTCTATGAGTATGAATGGAAAGTACAAGATCAAGTACTTTTGGGCCAGAAATATGTTCAGTAGGTCAAATATCTTTCTGGCTGAAATGACATCATGAGAAGTAAAGCTCTCGGTATATTAACCCAAAGATCAAATACCCGTGGGCCATAAATGTGTTTCTGGAGGTCAAAAATTGACCTATGTATAGCTAATGTAACATCAGGAGTCTATGAGTTTTTATTGTTTAAAAGCTTTTGAAGAACCTTTTGACCGGAAATGAGTTCAATAGGTCAGATATGGACTTCTATGTATATGTAGGGAAGCATCTGTTGGAGTCTATGGTTATCTATGGAAAGTTCAAGATCAAGTACTTTTGGGCTAGAAATATGTTCAGTAGGTCAAATATTTGTCTGGCTAAAATGACATCATGAGAAGTAAATCTCTCGGTATATTAACCCACAGATCAAGGAACCGTGGACCATAAATGTGTTCCTGGAGGTCAAAAATTGACCTAAGTAAATATAACATCAGAAGGAGTCTATGAGTTTATATCGTTATAAAATTTGTGAGGAACGTTTGACCAGAAATTAGTTCAAAAGGTCAGATATGGACTTTTCCATGGCTTAGGAAGCATCTATTCGAGTCTGTGAGTCTGTATGGAAAGTTCAAGATCAAGTACTTTTGGGCCAGAAATATCTTCAGTAGGTCAAATATATGTCTGGCTGAAATGTGTGTTTCATTGCAATACTTAAATTTTCTAACTTGTTCTTCTTTGCATTGCAAAAAGAAAGGATAAAACACAAGTGCTTTCCCATGCATTTCCATTCTACAACTAATTAATTTGATGTTTTGACGAGAAAACATTACAAAAGTGATCGATTTACAATGCATAAACGAACTTGTTCCTTTGTGCAACGAAGAGATATGCAATTCATGTGCTTTATGATTGCATTGTACATGCATGCAATAACTAACCTCTATGCAATTAAAAGAAAACAATTAAGATGTGTTTCGATGCATTTGAATGACCTATCTGACTTGTTCCTCGTTATGCCTGTCCACGCGATAACTAACCTCTGCGCAATGAAGAGAAAACACCTAAGATGTTTCATTGCATTGCATGACCTATCTAACTTGTTCCTCGTTATACGTATGCACACAAATAACTAAACTCTGACCAATGAAAAGAAAAGACCATAAGATGTGTTTCATAGCCATGCATGACATTTCTAACTTGTTCCTCGTTACGCATATGCTCGCAATAACTGACCTCTGTGCATAGAAAAGAAAACAACTAAGATGTGTTTCAATTGCATTGCAAGACATATCTAACTTCTTCCTCATTAGGCCTGTTCACGCAAAAACTAACCTCTGTGCAATGAAAAGAAAACATCTAAGATGTGTTTCATTGCATTGCATGACCTATCTAACTTGTTCGGTGAACGTGATTTCATCAACTACCACATGTTCCTGGATCAACATCATTGTTGATCCTGGGTCAACTTTTCAATCAACCAAACAGATTTGAGGAACAAGTTTACAGTTTATGTCAATTTTAGGTTTAGATTTAGAACCAGAGTGAAGTACTTAAACATCAGTGTCATTCATCTTTGTACCTTCTGATAAAGGAAAAATTATGAGTAGAGTTAGGTTTAGGGGTAGGGATTGGTTAAGGACAACATTTTTGGGACAGGAATGTTGATCCAGGGCCATCAAAATATGTTGATCCAGGACCATGTCTTACTTGAAAAAATCATGCTGACCAACTTGTTCCTAAGTTATGCATATGCACAAAAATAGCTAAACTTAAGCAATGAAAAGAAAACACCATAAGATGTGTTTCGTTGCATTGCATTGCAAAATATGCACTTAATAACTAACCTCTGCGCGGAGAAAGGAAAACGCCTAATACGTGTTTCAGTGCATTGCATGACCTATCTGACTTATTCATCGTCATGCAATATGCACTTAATAACTAACCTCTGCGCGGTGAAAAGAAAACGCCTAAGACGTGTTTCAGTGCATTGCATGACCTATCTGGCTTGTTCTTCGTCATGCAATATGCACGCAATAACTAACCTCTGCGTGGTGAAAGGAAAACCCCTAAGACATGTTTCGTTGCATTGCATGATATATCTAACTTGTTTCTCGTAATGCATATGCAAGCAATAACTAACCTCTGCGCGGTGAAAGGAAAACGAATAAGACGTGTTTCAGTGCATTGCATGACCTTTCTGGCTTGTTCTTCGTCATGCAATATGCACGCATTAACTAACCTCTGCGTGGTGAAAGGAAAACCCCTAAGACATGTTTCCGTGTATTGCATGACCTATCTGACTTGTTCCTCGTCATGCAATATGCACGCAATAACTAACCTCTGCGCGGTGAAAGGAAAATGCCTAAGACGTGTTTCAGTGCATTGCATGACCTATCTGACTTGTTCCTCGTTATGCATATGCATGCATTAACCTCTGCGTGGTGAAAGGAAAACGCCTAAGACGTGTTTCAGTGCATTGCATGATCTATATGAATTGTTCCTCGTTATGCAATATGCGTGCAATAACTAACCTCTGCGCGGTGAAAGGAAAATGCCTAAGACGTGTTTCAGTGCATTGCATGACCTATCTGAATTTTTCCTCGTCATGCAATATGCACGCAATAACTAAACTCTGCGCAGTGAAAGGAAAACGCCTGAGACGTGTTTCAGTGCATTGCATGATCTATCTGAATTGTTCCACGTCATGCAATATGCACGCAATAACTCTCCTCTGCGAGGTGAAAGGAAAACACCTAAGACGTGTTTCAGTGCATTGCATGATTAATCTGAATTGTTCCACGTTATGCAATATGCATGCAAGAACTAAACTCTGCACGGTGAAAGGAAAACGCCTAAGACGTGTTTCAGTGCATTGCATGACCTATCTGACTTTTTCATCATTATGCAATATGCATGCAAGAACTAAACTCTGCACGGTGAAAGGATAACGCCTAAGACGTGTTTCAGTGCATTGCATGACCTATCTGGCTTGTTCTTCGTCATGCAATATGCACGCAATAACTAACCTCTGCGTGGTAAAGGAAAACACCTAAGACATGTTTTAGTGCATTGCATGACCTATCTGACTTGTTCCTCTTCATGCAATATGCACGCAATAACTAACCTCTGCTTGGTGAATGGAAAAAGCCTAAGACATGTTTCCGTGCATTGCATGACCTATCTGACTTGTTCCTCGTCATGCAATATGCACGCAATAACTAACCTTTGCGCGGTGAAGGAAAACGCCTAAGACGTGTTTCAGTACATTGCATGACCTATCTGACTTGTTCCTCGTTATGCAATATGCATGCAATAACCTCTGCGTGGTGAAAGGAAAACGCCTAAGACGTGTTTCAGTGCATTGCATGACCTATCTGACTTGTTCCTCGTCATGCAATATGCACGCAATAACTCTCCTCTGCGAGGTGAAAGGAAAACGCCTAAGACGTGTTTCAGTGCATTGCATTATCTATCTGAATTGTTCCTCGTCATGCAATATGCACGCAATAACTCTCCTCTGCGAGGTGAAAGGAAAACGCCTAAGACGTGTTTCAGTGCATTGCATTATCTATCTGAATTGTTCCTCGTTATGCAATATGCGTGCAAGAACTAAACTCTGCGCGTTGAAAGGAAAACGCCTAAGACGTGTTTCAGTGCATTGCCTGACTTATTCATCTTTATGCAATATGCATGCAAGAACTAAACACTGCACGGTGAAAGAATAACGCCCAAGACGAGTTTCAGTGCATTGCATGACCTATCTGGCTTGTTCTTCGTCATGCAATATGCTCGCAATAACTAACCTCTGCGCGGTGAAAGGAAAACACCTAAGACGTGTTTCAATGCATTGCCTGACTTATTCATCGTTTATGCAATATTCATGCAAGAACTAAACTCTGCACGGTGAAAGGATAACGCCCAAGACGTGTTTCAGTGCATTGCATGACCTATCTGGCTTGTTCTTCGTCATGCAATATGCACGCAATAACCTCTGCGTGGTGAAAATAAAACGCCTAAGACGTGTTTCAGTGCATTGCATGACCTATCTGACTTGTTCCTCGTCATGCAATATGCATGCAATAACTCTCGTCTGCGAGGTGAAAGGAAAACGCCTAAGACGTGTTTCAGTGCATTGCATTATCTATCTGAATTGTTCCTCGTTATGCAATATGCGTGCAAGAACTAAACTCTGCGCAGTGAAAGGAAAACGTCTAAGACGTGTTTCAGTGCATTGCATGACCTATCTGACTTGTTCCTCGTCATGCAATATGCACGCAATAACTAACCTCTGGCGCGGTGAAAGGAAAACGCCTAAGACGTGTTTCAGTGCATTGCCTGATTTATTCATCGTTATGCAATATGCATGCAAGAACTAAACTCTGCACGGTGAAAGGATAACGCCCAAGACGTGTTTCAGTGCATTGCATGACCTATCTGGCTTGTTCTTCGTCATTCAATATGCACGCAATAACTAACCTCTGCTTGGTGAAAGGAAAAAGACTAAGACATGTTTTAGTGCATTGCATGACCTATCTGACTTGTTCCTCGTCATGCAATATGCACGCAATAACTAACCCCTGCGCGGTGAAGGAAAACGCCTAAGACGTGTTTCAGTGCATTGCATGACCTATCCGACTTGTTCCTCGTTATGCAATATGCATGCAATAACCTCTGCGTGGAGAAAGGAAAACGCCTAAGACGTGTTTCAGTGCATTGCATGACCTATCTGACTTGTTCCTCGTTGCAATGAAAATATATAATGTGATTTTGCATGCATTTTTATTTTACAAACTAATTTATTTGTGCACAGACGAGAAAATATCACATGAGATGTCACTTTACAGTGCATGGTATAGCTATTGAGCTCATTTCTGGTAAAAGGGTCCTCAAAAGTTTTTAAACAATATTAGTTTATAGACACATTTTGATGACATGTAAGCTATACAAAGGTTCCTATTTGACCTACTGAACATAGTTCTGGCCCACACGTACTAGATCTTAAACTTTCTAAACATACTCACTGACTCCTTTTGATGTTACTGAAGCCATACAAGAGTCCTTATTTTACCTAATGAAGATATTAGCCACATGGATTGTTTAGATCTGACCCATTGAACTCATTTCTGGTCAAAGGGTACTTGATCGTTAGGTTACTATACATTGATTTTTACTACTTGTGATGTTTTATGAGCAGGAAGATATTTGACTGATATTTGACTTAACATTTATCTTTCCCACGAGTACCTGATATTGAACTTTCTATACATACTAAATAGACTACTTCTTATGCTTCCTAGAACTAGAGGTTTCTATTTGACCCACAAACATAGTCCTGGCCCACGAGTACTAGGTCTCGAACTTTCTATAAATTCTCAAAGACTATTTTTGATGCTTCTTAAGCCATATAGAATGTCCTTATCTTATGTATTTAACTCATTTCTGGTCAAAGGATCCTCAAATGTTTTTAAACAGGAAAAACTATGAGACTCCTTCTGATATTACATGAGCTATAGACATGTTCCTTTTTGACCTACTGAACATAGTTGTGGCACACGAGTACTTGATCTTGAATGGTCTAAACATACTCATTAACTCCTTTTGATGTCACTGAAGCCATACAAGAGTCCTTATTTTAACTACCTTTTGATGATACATAATCAAAATCAAAAATTGATTTGGGCCAGAAATCAATTGGCAAACACTTTATAAAAACTCTATAGTAACCATTTGTGGACATTACCAACCACCTAGAAACACCATAGGAACCACACAGACTACCATAGTAACCACCTAAAACACCCTAGCAACCACCCAGAACACCCTAGCATCACTCTAGCAACCACAGAGCAACCAACGAGAACACCTCAAGCAACACCTAGCAACCAACCAGACCACCCTAGCAACCGCCTAACAACACCCTGGCAACCACCCAGAACACCCTAGCAACCACCTAGCAACACCCTAGCAACCACACAGACTACCCTAACAACCGCCTAGCAACCATCCAGAACACTGTAGCAACCACCGGGAACACCCTAGCAACCGGGTGGTGAGATTTGCCAGTGCAAGCACCACTTCACATTTTCTTCTGGAAATGTGCCATAAATATGTTCCTGGAGGTCAAAAATTGACCTTGTCCTTCTTACAACATCAGAAGGAGTATATAAGTTTATATTGTTATGGTAAAAGGGTCCTCAAAAGATTTCAAACAATATAAACATGAAATATAATAAAACAATCGAATAGTTAAGAGCTAAATCATGCCAAAAACATTATAGAAACTCTATAGTAACTATAACTATAAACTCTACCAACCACCTGGTAACACCATAGCAATGACCCAGAATACCATAGTAACCACCTAAAACACCCTAGCAACCACCCAGAACACCCTAGCAGCAAACAAGAACACCCCAGCAACCACCTAGCAACACCCTAACAACCATCGAGAACAACCTGGCAACCGCATAGCAACACCCTAGCAACATTAGCACCTTGGCAACCACCCAGAATACCCTAGTAACCACATACAAACACCATAGCAACCAGCCAGAATACCCTAATAAACGCCTAGAAACCATCAACAACACCGTAGCAACCACCCAGAAAACCCTAGCAACCGGGTGGTGAGATTTGGAAATGTGCATTAAATGTGCTCCTGGTGGTGAAAAAATGACCTATGTATATCTAATATAACATCAGAAAGAGTCTAAAAGTTTATATTGTTTTAAACTTTTTGAGGAACCTTTAACCAGAAATGAGTTCATTGACATCATGAGAAGTAGATCCATCGGTATAAGAACCCAAGATCAAATACCGATGGGCCATAAATGTGTTTCTGGAGGTCAAAAATTGACCTATGTATAGCTAATGCAACATCAGGAGTCTATAAGTTCATATTTGTTTAAAAACTTTTGAGGAACCTTTGACCAGAAATGAGTTTAATAGGTCAGATATGGACATCTCTATGGCTTAGGAAGTATCTGTTGGAGTCTATGAGTATATATGGAAAGTTCAAGATCAAGTACTTTTGGGCCAGAAATATGTTCAGTAGGTCAAATATCTTTCTGTCTGAAATGACATCATGAGAAGTAAAGCTCTCGGTATATTAGCCCAAAGATCAAATACCCGTATGCCATAAATGTGTTTCTGGAGGTCAAAAATTGACCTATGTATAGCTAATTTAACATCAGGAGCCTATAAGTTTATATTGTTTAAAACCTTTTGAGGAACCTTTGAACAGAAATGATTTCAATAGTTTCAGATATGGACTTCTCTATGGCTTAGGAAGCATCGACTGCAGTCTCTGAGTATGTATGGAAAGTTCAAGATCAAGTTCTTTTGGGCCATAAACATGTTCAGTAGGTCAAATATTTGTCTGGCTGAAATGACATCATGAGAAGTAAATCTCTCGGTGTATTAACCCAAAGATCAAGCACCCGTGTGCCATGAAAAGTGTTCCTGGAGGTCAAAAATTGACCTATGTAATATAACATCAGCATGTTATATTACATAATCTATGAGTATGTATGGAGAGTTCAAGATCAAGTACTTTTGGGCCAGAAAAATGTTCTTTACGTAAAATATTTTTCTGGCTGAAATGACATCATGAGAAGTAAATCTCCAACCCACCAAAACACCCTAGCAACCACCTGGCAACACCCTAGCAACCACCGAGAACACCCTAGCAACAAACCAGAACACCCCAGCAACCATATGGCAACACCCTAGCAACCACCAGGAACACCCCAGCAACCGCCTAGCAACTTCCTAGCAACCACCCGGAACACCATAGCAATCACCCAGAATACCCTAAAAAACGCTTAGCAACCACCCAGAACACCGTAGCAAACTCCCAGAACACCTGAGCAACCGGGTGGTGAGATTTGCCGCTTCAAGCTCCCCTTCATGTTTTCTTCTGGAAATGTGCAACAATGTGTTCCTGGAGGTCAAACATTGACCTATGTATATCTAATATAACATCAGAAGGAGTCAAAAAGTTTATATTGTTTTAATTTTTTTGAGGAACCTTTGACCAGAAATGAGTTCAATAGGTCAGATATGGACATCTCTATGGCTTAGGAAGCATCTGTTGGAGAATATGAGTATGAATGGAAAGTACAAGATCAAGCACTTTTGGGCCAAAAATATGTTCAGTAGGTCAAATATCTTTCTGGCTGAAATGACATCATGAGAAGTAAAGCTCTCGGTATATTAACCCAAAGATCAAATACCCGTGGGCCATAAATGTGTTTCTGGAGGTCAAAAATTGACCTATGTATAGATAATGTAACATCAGGAGTCTATAAGTTTATATTGTTTAAAACCTTTTGAAGAACCTTTGACCAGAAATGAGTTCAATAGCTCAGATATGGGCATCTCTATGGCTTAGGAAGGATCTGTTGGAGTCTATGAGTATGATTGGAAAATACAAGATCAAGTACTTTTGGGCCAGAAATATGTTCAGTAGGTCAAATATCTTTCTGGCTGAAATGACATCATGAAAAGTAAAGCTCTCGGTATATTAACCCAAAGATCAAATACCCATGGGCCATAAATGTGTTTCTGGAGGTCAAAAATTGACCTATGTATAGATAATGTAACATCAGGAGTCTATAAGTTTATATTGTTTAAAACCTTTTGAGGAACCTTTGACCAGAAATGATTTCAATAGTTCAGATATGGACTTCTCTATGGCTTAGGAAGCATCGACTGGAGTCTATGAGCATGTATGGAAAGTTCAAGATCAAGTACTTTTGGGCCAGAAAAATGTTCTTTACGTAAAATATTTTTTCCTGGCTGAAATGACATCATGTGAAGTAAGTCTCCAACCCACCACAACACCCTAGCAACCACCTAGCAACAACCTAGCAACCACCGAGAACACCCTAGCTACAAACCAGAACACCCCAGCAACCATTTGGCAACTCCCTAGCAACCACCAGGAACACCCCAGCAACCGCCTAGCAACACCCTAGCAACCACCCGGAACACCACAGAAATCACACAGAATACCCTAAAAAACGCCTAGCAACCACCCAGAACACCATAGCAACCTCCCAGGACACTCTAGCAACCGGGTGGTGAGATTTGCCGCTTCAAGATCCACTTCACGTTTTCTTCTGGAAATGTGCCATGAATGTGTTCTTGAAGGTCAAAAATTGACCTTTGTATATCTAATATAACATCAGAAGGAGTCTAAAAGTTTATATTGTTTTTAACTTTGTGAGGAACCTTTGACCAGAAATGAGTTCAATAGCTCAGATATGGACTTCTCTATGGCTTAGGAAGCATCTGTTGGAGTCTATGAGTATGAATGGAAAGTACAAGATCAAGTACTTTTGGGCCAGAAATATGTTCAGTAGGTCAAATATCTTTCTGGCTGAAATGACATCATGAGAAGTAAAGCTCTCGGTATATTAACCCAAAGATCAAATACCCGTGGGCCATAAATGTGTTTCTGGAGGTCAAAAATTGACCTATGTATAGCTAATGTAACATCAGGAGTCTATGAGTTTTTATTGTTTAAAAGCTTTTGAAGAACCTTTTGACCGGAAATGAGTTCAATAGGTCAGATATGGACTTCTATGTATATGTAGGGAAGCATCTGTTGGAGTCTATGGTTATCTATGGAAAGTTCAAGATCAAGTACTTTTGGGCTAGAAATATGTTCAGTAGGTCAAATATTTGTCTGGCTAAAATGACATCATGAGAAGTAAATCTCTCGGTATATTAACCCACAGATCAAGGAACCGTGGACCATAAATGTGTTCCTGGAGGTCAAAAATTGACCTAAGTAAATATAACATCAGAAGGAGTCTATGAGTTTATATCGTTATAAAATTTGTGAGGAACGTTTGACCAGAAATTAGTTCAAAAGGTCAGATATGGACTTTTCCATGGCTTAGGAAGCATCTATTCGAGTCTGTGAGTCTGTATGGAAAGTTCAAGATCAAGTACTTTTGGGCCAGAAATATCTTCAGTAGGTCAAATATATGTCTGGCTGAAATGTGTGTTTCATTGCAATACTTAAATTTTCTAACTTGTTCTTCTTTGCATTGCAAAAAGAAAGGATAAAACACAAGTGCTTTCCCATGCATTTCCATTCTACAACTAATTAATTTGATGTTTTGACGAGAAAACATTACAAAAGTGATCGATTTACAATGCATAAACGAACTTGTTCCTTTGTGCAACGAAGAGATATGCAATTCATGTGCTTTATGATTGCATTGTACATGCATGCAATAACTAACCTCTATGCAATTAAAAGAAAACAATTAAGATGTGTTTCGATGCATTTGAATGACCTATCTGACTTGTTCCTCGTTATGCCTGTCCACGCGATAACTAACCTCTGCGCAATGAAGAGAAAACACCTAAGATGTTTCATTGCATTGCATGACCTATCTAACTTGTTCCTCGTTATACGTATGCACACAAATAACTAAACTCTGACCAATGAAAAGAAAAGACCATAAGATGTGTTTCATAGCCATGCATGACATTTCTAACTTGTTCCTCGTTACGCATATGCTCGCAATAACTGACCTCTGTGCATAGAAAAGAAAACAACTAAGATGTGTTTCAATTGCATTGCAAGACATATCTAACTTCTTCCTCATTAGGCCTGTTCACGCAAAAACTAACCTCTGTGCAATGAAAAGAAAACACCTAAGATGTGTTTCATTGCATTGCATGACCTATCTAACTTGTTCGGTGAACGTGATTTCATCAACTACCACATGTTCCTGGATCAACATCATTGTTGATCCTGGGTCAACTTTTCAATCAACCAAACAGATTTGAGGAACAAGTTTACAGTTTATGTCAATTTTAGGTTTAGATTTAGAACCAGAGTGAAGTACTTAAACATCAGTGTCATTCATCTTTGTACCTTCTGATAAAGGAAAAATTATGAGTAGAGTTAGGTTTAGGGGTAGGGATTGGTTAAGGACAAAATTTTTGGGACAGGAATGTTGATCCAGGGCCATCAAAATATGTTGATCCAGGACCATGTCTTACTTGAAAAAATCATGCTGACCAACTTGTTCCTAAGTTATGCATATGCACAAAAATAGCTAAACTTAAGCAATGAAAAGAAAACACCATAAGATGTGTTTCGTTGCATTGCATTGCAAAATATGCACTTAATAACTAACCTCTGCGCGGTGAAAAGAAAACGCCTAAGACGTGTTTCAGTGCATTGCATGACCTATCTGGCTTGTTCTTCGTCATGCAATATGCACGCAATAACTAACCTCTGCGTGGTGAAAGGAAAACCCCTAAGACATGTTTCGTTGCATTGCATGATATATCTAACTTGTTTCTCGTAATGCATATGCAAGCAATAACTAACCTCTGCGCGGTGAAAGGAAAACGAATAAGACGTGTTTCAGTGCATTGCATGACCTTTCTGGCTTGTTCTTCGTCATGCAATATGCACGCATTAACTAACCTCTGCGTGGTGAAAGGAAAACCCCTAAGACATGTTTCCGTGTATTGCATGACCTATCTGACTTGTTCCTCGTCATGCAATATGCACGCAATAACTAACCTCTGCGCGGTGAAAGGAAAATGCCTAAGACGTGTTTCAGTGCATTGCATGACCTATCTGACTTGTTCCTCGTTATGCATATGCATGCAATAACCTCTGCGTGGTGAAAGGAAAACGCCTAAGACGTGTTTCAGTGCATTGCATGATCTATATGAATTGTTCCTCGTTATGCAATATGCGTGCAATAACTAACCTCTGCGCGGTGAAAGGAAAATGCCTAAGACGTGTTTCAGTGCATTGCATGACCTATCTGAATTTTTCCTCGTCATGCAATATGCACGCAATAACTAAACTCTGCGCAGTGAAAGGAAAACGCCTGAGACGTGTTTCAGTGCATTGCATGATCTATCTGAATTGTTCCACGTCATGCAATATGCACGCAATAACTCTCCTCTGCGAGGTGAAAGGAAAACACCTAAGACGTGTTTCAGTGCATTGCATGATTAATCTGAATTGTTCCACGTTATGCAATATGCATGCAAGAACTAAACTCTGCACGGTGAAAGGAAAACGCCTAAGACGTGTTTCAGTGCATTGCATGACCTATCTGACTTTTTCATCATTATGCAATATGCATGCAAGAACTAAACTCTGCACGGTGAAAGGATAACGCCTAAGACGTGTTTCAGTGCATTGCATGACCTATCTGGCTTGTTCTTCGTCATGCAATATGCACGCAATAACTAACCTCTGCGTGGTAAAGGAAAACACCTAAGACATGTTTTAGTGCATTGCATGACCTATCTGACTTGTTCCTCTTCATGCAATATGCACGCAATAACTAACCTCTGCTTGGTGAATGGAAAAAGCCTAAGACATGTTTCCGTGCATTGCATGACCTATCTGACTTGTTCCTCGTCATGCAATATGCACGCAATAACTAACCTTTGCGCGGTGAAGGAAAACGCCTAAGACGTGTTTCAGTACATTGCATGACCTATCTGACTTGTTCCTCGTTATGCAATATGCATGCAATAACCTCTGCGTGGTGAAAGGAAAACGCCTAAGACGTGTTTCAGTGCATTGCATGACCTATCTGACTTGTTCCTCGTCATGCAATATGCACGCAATAACTCTCCTCTGCGAGGTGAAAGGAAAACGCCTAAGACGTGTTTCAGTGCATTGCATTATCTATCTGAATTGTTCCTCGTCATGCAATATGCACGCAATAACTCTCCTCTGCGAGGTGAAAGGAAAACGCCTAAGACGTGTTTCAGTGCATTGCATTATCTATCTGAATTGTTCCTCGTTATGCAATATGCGTGCAAGAACTAAACTCTGCGCGTTGAAAGGAAAACGCCTAAGACGTGTTTCAGTGCATTGCCTGACTTATTCATCTTTATGCAATATGCATGCAAGAACTAAACACTGCACGGTGAAAGAATAACGCCCAAGACGAGTTTCAGTGCATTGCATGACCTATCTGGCTTGTTCTTCGTCATGCAATATGCTCGCAATAACTAACCTCTGCGCGGTGAAAGGAAAACACCTAAGACGTGTTTCAATGCATTGCCTGACTTATTCATCGTTTATGCAATATTCATGCAAGAACTAAACTCTGCACGGTGAAAGGATAACGCCCAAGACGTGTTTCAGTGCATTGCATGACCTATCTGGCTTGTTCTTCGTCATGCAATATGCACGCAATAACCTCTGCGTGGTGAAAATAAAACGCCTAAGACGTGTTTCAGTGCATTGCATGACCTATCTGACTTGTTCCTCGTCATGCAATATGCATGCAATAACTCTCGTCTGCGAGGTGAAAGGAAAACGCCTAAGACGTGTTTCAGTGCATTGCATTATCTATCTGAATTGTTCCTCGTTATGCAATATGCGTGCAAGAACTAAACTCTGCGCAGTGAAAGGAAAACGTCTAAGACGTGTTTCAGTGCATTGCATGACCTATCTGACTTGTTCCTCGTCATGCAATATGCACGCAATAACTAACCTCTGGCGCGGTGAAAGGAAAACGCCTAAGACGTGTTTCAGTGCATTGCCTGACTTATTCATCGTTATGCAATATGCATGCAAGAACTAAACTCTGCACGGTGAAAGGATAACGCCCAAGACGTGTTTCAGTGCATTGCATGACCTATCTGGCTTGTTCTTCGTCATTCAATATGCACGCAATAACTAACCTCTGCTTGGTGAAAGGAAAAAGACTAAGACATGTTTTAGTGCATTGCATGACCTATCTGACTTGTTCCTCGTCATGCAATATGCACGCAATAACTAACCCCTGCGCGGTGAAGGAAAACGCCTAAGACGTGTTTCAGTGCATTGCATGACCTATCCGACTTGTTCCTCGTTATGCAATATGCATGCAATAACCTCTGCGTGGAGAAAGGAAAACGCCTAAGACGTGTTTCAGTGCATTGCATGACCTATCTGACTTGTTCCTCGTTGCAATGAAAATATATAATGTGATTTTGCATGCATTTTTATTTTACAAACTAATTTATTTGTGCACAGACGAGAAAATATCACATGAGATGTCACTTTACAGTGCATGGTATAGCTATTGAGCTCATTTCTGGTAAAAGGGTCCTCAAAAGTTTTTAAACAATATTAGTTTATAGACACATTTTGATGACATGTAAGCTATACAAAGGTTCCTATTTGACCTACTGAACATAGTTCTGGCCCACACGTACTAGATCTTAAACTTTCTAAACATACTCACTGACTCCTTTTGATGTTACTGAAGCCATACAAGAGTCCTTATTTTACCTAATGAAGATATTAGCCACATGGATTGTTTAGATCTGACCCATTGAACTCATTTCTGGTCAAAGGGTACTTGATCGTTAGGTTACTATACATTGATTTTTACTACTTGTGATGTTTTATGAGCAGGAAGATATTTGACTGATATTTGACTTAACATTTATCTTTCCCACGAGTACCTGATATTGAACTTTCTATACATACTAAATAGACTACTTCTTATGCTTCCTAGAACTAGAGGTTTCTATTTGACCCACAAACATAGTCCTGGCCCACGAGTACTAGGTCTCGAACTTTCTATAAATTCTCAAAGACTATTTTTGATGCTTCTTAAGCCATATAGAATGTCCTTATCTTATGTATTTAACTCATTTCTGGTCAAAGGATCCTCAAATGTTTTTAAACAGGAAAAACTATGAGACTCCTTCTGATATTACATGAGCTATAGACAGGTTCCTTTTTGACCTACTGAACATAGTTGTGGCACACGAGTACTTGATCTTGAATGGTCTAAACATACTCATTAACTCCTTTTGATGTCACTGAAGCCATACAAGAGTCCTTATTTTAACTACCTTTTGATGATACATAATCAAAATCAAAAATTGATTTGGGCCAGAAATCAATTGGCAAACACTTTATAAAAACTCTATAGTAACCATTTGTGGACATTACCAACCACCTAGAAACACCATAGGAACCACACAGACTACCATAGTAACCACCTAAAACACCCTAGCAACCACCCAGAACACCCTAGCATCACTCTAGCAACCACAGAGCAACCAACGAGAACACCTCAAGCAACACCTAGCAACCAACCAGACCACCCTAGCAACCGCCTAACAACACCCTGGCAACCACCCAGAACACCCTAGCAACCACCTAGCAACACCCTAGCAACCACACAGACTACCCTAACAACCGCCTAGCAACCATCCAGAACACTGTAGCAACCACCGGGAACACCCTAGCAACCGGGTGGTGAGATTTGCCAGTGCAAGCACCACTTCACATTTTCTTCTGGAAATGTGCCATAAATATGTTCCTGGAGGTCAAAAATTGACCTTGTCCTTCTTACAACATCAGAAGGAGTATATAAGTTTATATTGTTATGGTAAAAGGGTCCTCAAAAGATTTCAAACAATATAAACATGAAATATAATAAAACAATCGAATAGTTAAGAGCTAAATCATGCCAAAAACATTATAGAAACTCTATAGTAACTATAACTATAAACTCTACCAACCACCTGGTAACACCATAGCAATGACCCAGAATACCATAGTAACCACCTAAAACACCCTAGCAACCACCCAGAACACCCTAGCAGCAAACAAGAACACCCCAGCAACCACCTAGCAACACCCTAACAACCATCGAGAACAACCTGGCAACCGCATAGCAACACCCTAGCAACATTAGCACCTTGGCAACCACCCAGAATACCCTAGTAACCACATACAAACACCATAGCAACCAGCCAGAATACCCTAATAAACGCCTAGAAACCATCAACAACACCGTAGCAACCACCCAGAAAACCCTAGCAACCGGGTGGTGAGATTTGGAAATGTGCATTAAATGTGCTCCTGGTGGTGAAAAAATGACCTATGTATATCTAATATAACATCAGAAAGAGTCTAAAAGTTTATATTGTTTTAAACTTTTTGAGGAACCTTTAACCAGAAATGAGTTCATTGACATCATGAGAAGTAGATCCATCGGTATAAGAACCCAAGATCAAATACCGATGGGCCATAAATGTGTTTCTGGAGGTCAAAAATTGACCTATGTATAGCTAATGCAACATCAGGAGTCTATAAGTTCATATTTGTTTAAAAACTTTTGAGGAACCTTTGACCAGAAATGAGTTTAATAGGTCAGATATGGACATCTCTATGGCTTAGGAAGTATCTGTTGGAGTCTATGAGTATATATGGAAAGTTCAAGATCAAGTACTTTTGGGCCAGAAATATGTTCAGTAGGTCAAATATCTTTCTGTCTGAAATGACATCATGAGAAGTAAAGCTCTCGGTATATTAGCCCAAAGATCAAATACCCGTATGCCATAAATGTGTTTCTGGAGGTCAAAAATTGACCTATGTATAGCTAATTTAACATCAGGAGCCTATAAGTTTATATTGTTTAAAACCTTTTGAGGAACCTTTGAACAGAAATGATTTCAATAGTTTCAGATATGGACTTCTCTATGGCTTAGGAAGCATCGACTGCAGTCTCTGAGTATGTATGGAAAGTTCAAGATCAAGTTCTTTTGGGCCATAAACATGTTCAGTAGGTCAAATATTTGTCTGGCTGAAATGACATCATGAGAAGTAAATCTCTCGGTGTATTAACCCAAAGATCAAGCACCCGTGTGCCATGAAAAGTGTTCCTGGAGGTCAAAAATTGACCTATGTAATATAACATCAGCATGTTATATTACATAATCTATGAGTATGTATGGAAAGTTCAAGATCAAGTACTTTTGGGCCAGAAAAATGTTCTTTACGTAAAATATTTTTCTGGCTGAAATGACATCATGAGAAGTAAATCTCCAACCCACCAAAACACCCTAGCAACCACCTAGCAACACCCTAGCAACCACCGAGAACACCCTAGCAACAAACCAGAACACCCCAGCAACCATATGGCAACACCCTAGCAACCACCAGGAACACCCCAGCAACCGCCTAGCAACTTCCTAGCAACCACCCGGAACACCATAGCAATCACCCAGAATACCCTAAAAAACGCTTAGCAACCACCCAGAACACCGTAGCAAACTCCCAGAACACCTGAGCAACCGGGTGGTGAGATTTGCCGCTTCAAGCTCCCCTTCATGTTTTCTTCTGGAAATGTGCAACAATGTGTTCCTGGAGGTCAAACATTGACCTATGTATATCTAATATAACATCAGAAGGAGTCAAAAAGTTTATATTGTTTTAATTTTTTTGAGGAACCTTTGACCAGAAATGAGTTCAATAGGTCAGATATGGACATCTCTATGGCTTAGGAAGCATCTGTTGGAGAATATGAGTATGAATGGAAAGTACAAGATCAAGCACTTTTGGGCCAAAAATATGTTCAGTAGGTCAAATATCTTTCTGGCTGAAATGACATCATGAGAAGTAAAGCTCTCGGTATATTAACCCAAAGATCAAATACCCGTGGGCCATAAATGTGTTTCTGGAGGTCAAAAATTGACCTATGTATAGATAATGTAACATCAGGAGTCTATAAGTTTATATTGTTTAAAACCTTTTGAAGAACCTTTGACCAGAAATGAGTTCAATAGCTCAGATATGGGCATCTCTATGGCTTAGGAAGGATCTGTTGGAGTCTATGAGTATGATTGGAAAATACAAGATCAAGTACTTTTGGGCCAGAAATATGTTCAGTAGGTCAAATATCTTTCTGGCTGAAATGACATCATGAAAAGTAAAGCTCTCGGTATATTAACCCAAAGATCAAATACCCATGGGCCATAAATGTGTTTCTGGAGGTCAAAAATTGACCTATGTATAGATAATGTAACATCAGGAGTCTATAAGTTTATATTGTTTAAAACCTTTTGAGGAACCTTTGACCAGAAATGATTTCAATAGTTCAGATATGGACTTCTCTATGGCTTAGGAAGCATCGACTGGAGTCTATGAGCATGTATGGAAAGTTCAAGATCAAGTACTTTTGGGCCAGAAAAATGTTCTTTACGTAAAATATTTTTTCCTGGCTGAAATGACATCATGTGAAGTAAGTCTCCAACCCACCACAACACCCTAGCAACCACCTAGCAACAACCTAGCAACCACCGAGAACACCCTAGCTACAAACCAGAACACCCCAGCAACCATTTGGCAACTCCCTAGCAACCACCAGGAACACCCCAGCAACCGCCTAGCAACACCCTAGCAACCACCCGGAACACCACAGAAATCACACAGAATACCCTAAAAAACGCCTAGCAACCACCCAGAACACCATAGCAACCTCCCAGGACACTCTAGCAACCGGGTGGTGAGATTTGCCGCTTCAAGATCCACTTCACGTTTTCTTCTGGAAATGTGCCATGAATGTGTTCTTGAAGGTCAAAAATTGACCTTTGTATATCTAATATAACATCAGAAGGAGTCTAAAAGTTTATATTGTTTTTAACTTTGTGAGGAACCTTTGACCAGAAATGAGTTCAATAGCTCAGATATGGACTTCTCTATGGCTTAGGAAGCATCTGTTGGAGTCTATGAGTATGAATGGAAAGTACAAGATCAAGTACTTTTGGGCCAGAAATATGTTCAGTAGGTCAAATATCTTTCTGGCTGAAATGACATCATGAGAAGTAAAGCTCTCGGTATATTAACCCAAAGATCAAATACCCGTGGGCCATAAATGTGTTTCTGGAGGTCAAAAATTGACCTATGTATAGCTAATGTAACATCAGGAGTCTATGAGTTTTTATTGTTTAAAAGCTTTTGAAGAACCTTTTGACCGGAAATGAGTTCAATAGGTCAGATATGGACTTCTATGTATATGTAGGGAAGCATCTGTTGGAGTCTATGGTTATCTATGGAAAGTTCAAGATCAAGTACTTTTGGGCTAGAAATATGTTCAGTAGGTCAAATATTTGTCTGGCTAAAATGACATCATGAGAAGTAAATCTCTCGGTATATTAACCCACAGATCAAGGAACCGTGGACCATAAATGTGTTCCTGGAGGTCAAAAATTGACCTAAGTAAATATAACATCAGAAGGAGTCTATGAGTTTATATCGTTATAAAATTTGTGAGGAACGTTTGACCAGAAATTAGTTCAAAAGGTCAGATATGGACTTTTCCATGGCTTAGGAAGCATCTATTCGAGTCTGTGAGTCTGTATGGAAAGTTCAAGATCAAGTACTTTTGGGCCAGAAATATCTTCAGTAGGTCAAATATATGTCTGGCTGAAATGTGTGTTTCATTGCAATACTTAAATTTTCTAACTTGTTCTTCTTTGCATTGCAAAAAGAAAGGATAAAACACAAGTGCTTTCCCATGCATTTCCATTCTACAACTAATTAATTTGATGTTTTGACGAGAAAACATTACAAAAGTGATCGATTTACAATGCATAAACGAACTTGTTCCTTTGTGCAACGAAGAGATATGCAATTCATGTGCTTTATGATTGCATTGTACATGCATGCAATAACTAACCTCTATGCAATTAAAAGAAAACAATTAAGATGTGTTTCGATGCATTTGAATGACCTATCTGACTTGTTCCTCGTTATGCCTGTCCACGCGATAATTAACCTCTGCGCAATGAAGAGAAAACACCTAAGATGTTTCATTGCATTGCATGACCTATCTAACTTGTTCCTCGTTATACGTATGCACACAAATAACTAAACTCTGACCAATGAAAAGAAAAGACCATAAGATGTGTTTCATAGCCATGCATGACATTTCTAACTTGTTCCTCGTTACGCATATGCTCGCAATAACTGACCTCTGTGCATAGAAAAGAAAACAACTAAGATGTGTTTCAATTGCATTGCAAGACATATCTAACTTCTTCCTCATTAGGCCTGTTCACGCAAAAACTAACCTCTGTGCAATGAAAAGAAAACACCTAAGATGTGTTTCATTGCATTGCATGACCTATCTAACTTGTTCGGTGAACGTGATTTCATCAACTACCACATGTTCCTGGATCAACATCATTGTTGATCCTGGGTCAACTTTTCAATCAACCAAACAGATTTGAGGAACAAGTTTACAGTTTATGTCAATTTTAGGTTTAGATTTAGAACCAGAGTGAAGTACTTAAACATCAGTGTCATTCATCTTTGTACCTTCTGATAAAGGAAAAATTATGAGTAGAGTTAGGTTTAGGGGTAGGGATTGGTTAAGGACAACATTTTTGGGACAGGAATGTTGATCCAGGGCCATCAAAATATGTTGATCCAGGACCATGTCTTACTTGAAAAAATCATGCTGACCAACTTGTTCCTAAGTTATGCATATGCACAAAAATAGCTAAACTTAAGCAATGAAAAGAAAACACCATAAGATGTGTTTCGTTGCATTGCATTGCAAAATATGCACTTAATAACTAACCTCTGCGCGGTGAAAAGAAAACGCCTAAGACGTGTTTCAGTGCATTGCATGACCTATCTGGCTTGTTCTTCGTCATGCAATATGCACGCAATAACTAACCTCTGCGTGGTGAAAGGAAAACCCCTAAGACATGTTTCGTTGCGTTGCATGATATATCTAACTTGTTTCTCGTAATGCATATGCAAGCAATAACTAACCTCTGCGCGGTGAAAGGAAAACGAATAAGACGTGTTTCAGTGCATTGCATGACCTTTCTGGCTTGTTCTTCGTCATGCAATATGCACGCATTAACTAACCTCTGCGTGGTGAAAGGAAAACCCCTAAGACATGTTTCCGTGTATTGCATGACCTATCTGACTTGTTCCTCGTCATGCAATATGCACGCAATAACTAACCTCTGCGCGGTGAAAGGAAAATGCCTAAGACGTGTTTCAGTGCATTGCATGACCTATCTGACTTGTTCCTCGTTATGCATATGCATGTAATAACCTCTGCGTGGTGAAAGGAAAACGCCTAAGACGTGTTTCAGTGCATTGCATGATCTATATGAATTGTTCCTCGTTATGCAATATGCGTGCAATAACTAACCTCTGCGCGGTGAAAGGAAAATGCCTAAGACGTGTTTCAGTGCATTGCATGACCTATCTGAATTTTTCCTCGTCATGCAATATGCACGCAATAACTAAACTCTGCGCAGTGAAAGGAAAACGCCTGAGACGTGTTTCAGTGC
Source organism: Cyprinella venusta (assembly GCA_038021265.1). NCBI lineage: Eukaryota > Metazoa > Chordata > Actinopteri > Cypriniformes > Leuciscidae > Cyprinella > Cyprinella venusta. Next base: position 13,195,951 of record CM075863.1, read on the forward strand.
ATTGCATGATCTATCTGAATTGTTCCACGTCATGCAATATGCACGCAATAACTCTCCTCTGCGAGGTGAAAGGAAAACACCTAAGACGTGTTTCAGTGCATTGCATGATTAATCTGAATTGTTCCACGTTATGCAATATGCATGCAAGAACTAAACTCTGCACGGTGAAAGGAAAACGCCTAAGACGTGTTTCAGTGCATTGCATGACCTATCTGACTTTTTCATCATTATGCAATATGCATGCAAGAACTAAACTCTGCACGGTGAAAGGATAACGCCTAAGACGTGTTTCAGTGCATTGCATGACCTATCTGGCTTGTTCTTCGTCATGCAATATGCACGCAATAACTAACCTCTGCGTGGTAAAGGAAAACACCTAAGACATGTTTTAGTGCATTGCATGACCTATCTGACTTGTTCCTCTTCATGCAATATGCACGCAATAACTAACTTTTGCATGCATGCATGACCTATCCGGCTTGTTTTTCGTCATGCAATATGCACACAATAACTAACCTCTGCTTGGTGAATGGAAAAAGCCTAAGACATGTTTCCGTGCATTGCATGACCTATCTGACTTGTTCCTCGTCATGCAATATGCACGCAATAACTAACCTTTGCGCGGTGAAGGAAAACGCCTAAGACGTGTTTCAGTACATTGCATGACCTATCTGACTTGTTCCTCGTTATGCAATATGCATGCAATAACCTCTGCGTGGTGAAAGGAAAACGCCTAAGACGTGTTTCAGTGCATTGCATGACCTATCTGACTTGTTCCTCGTTATGCAATATGCATGCAATAACTCTCCTCTGCGAGGTGAAAGGAAAACGCCTAAGACGTGTTTCAGTGCATTGCATTATCTATCTGAATTGTTCCTCGTCATGCAATATGCACGCAATAACTCTCCTCTGCGAGGTGAAAGGAAAACGCCTAAGACGTGTTTCAGTGCATTGCATTATCTATCTGAATTGTTCCTCGTTATGCAATATGCGTGCAAGAACTAAACTCTGCGCGTTGAAAGGAAAACGCCTAAGACGTGTTTCAGTGCATTGCCTGACTTATTCATCTTTATGCAATATGCATGCAAGAACTAAACACTGCACGGTGAAAGAATAACGCCCAAGACGAGTTTCAGTGCATTGCATGACCTATCTGGCTTGTTCTTCGTCATGCAATATGCACGCAATAACTAACCTCTGCGCGGTGAAAGGAAAACACCTAAGACGTGTTTCAATGCATTGCCTGACTTATTCATCGTTTATGCAATATTCATGCAAGAACTAAACTCTGCACGGTGAAAGGATAACGCCCAAGACGTGTTTCAGTGCATTGCATGACCTATCTGGCTTGTTCTTCGTCATGCAATATGCACGCAATAACCTCTGCGTGGTGAAAATAAAACGCCTAAGACGTGTTTCAGTGCATTGCATGACCTATCTTGTTCCTCGTCATGCAATATGCATGCAATAACTCTCGTCTGCGAGGTGAAAGGAAAACGCCTAAGACGTGTTTCAGTGCATTGCATTATCTATCTGACTTGTTCCTCGTCATGCAATATGCACGCAATAACTAACCTCTGGCGCGGTGAAAGGAAAACGCCTAAGACGTCTTTCAGTGCATTGCCTGACTTATTCATCGTTATGCAATATGCATGCAAGAACTAAACTCTGCGCAGTGAAAGGAAAACGTCTAAGACGTGTTTCAGTGCATTGCATGACCTATCTGACTTGTTCCTCGTCATGCAATATGCACGCAATAACTGACCTCTGGCGCGGTGAAAGGAAAACGCCTAAGACGTGTTTCAGTGCATTGCCTGACTTATTCATCGTTATGCAATATGCATGCAAGAACTAAACTCTGCACGGTGAAAGGATAACGCCCAAGACGTGTTTCAGTGCATTGCATGACCTATCTGGCTTGTTCTTCGTCATTCAATATGCACGCAATAACTAACCTCTGCTTGGTGAAAGGAAAAAGACTAAGACATGTTTCAGTGCATTGCATGACCTATCTGACTTGTTCCTCGTCATGCAATATGCACGCAATAACTAACCCCTGCGCGGTGAAGGAAAACGCCTAAGACGTGTTTCAGTGCATTGCATGACCTATCCGACTTGTTCCTCGTTATGCAATATGCATGCAATAACCTCTGCGTGGAGAAAGGAAAACGCCTAAGACGTGTTTCAGTGCATTGCATGACCTATCTGACTTGTTCCTCGTTGCAATGAAAATATATAATGTGATTTTGCATGCATTTTTATTTTACAAACTAATTTATTTGTGCACAGACGAGAAAATATCACATGAGATGTCACTTTACAGTGCATGGTATAGCTATTGAGCTCATTTCTGGTAAAAGGGTCCTCAAAAGTTTTTAAACAATATTAGTTTATAGACACATTTTGATGACATGTAAGCTATACAAAGGTTCCTATTTGACCTACTGAACATAGTTCTGGCCCACACGTACTAGATCTTAAACTTTCTAAACATACTCACTGACTCCTTTTGATGTTACTGAAGCCATACAAGAGTCCTTATTTTACCTAATGAAGATATTAGCCACATGGATTGTTTAGATCTGACCCATTGAACTCATTTCTGGTCAAAGGGTACTTGATCGTTAGGTTACTATACATTGATTTTTACTACTTGTGATGTTTTATGAGCAGGAAGATATTTGACTGATATTTGACTTAACATTTATCTTTCCCACGAGTACCTGATATTGAACTTTCTATACATACTAAATAGACTACTTCTTATGCTTCCTAGAACTAGAGGTTTCTATTTGACCCACAAACATAGTCCTGGCCCACGAGTACTAGGTCTCGAACTTTCTATAAATTCTCAAAGACTATTTTTGATGCTTCTTAAGCCATATAGAATGTCCTTATCTTATGTATTTAACTCATTTCTGGTCAAAGGATCCTCAAATGTTTTTAAACAGGAAAAACTATGAGACTCCTTCTGATATTACATGAGCTATAGACATGTTCCTTTTTGACCTACTGAACATAGTTGTGGCACACGAGTACTTGATCTTGAATGGTCTAAACATACTCATTAACTCCTTTTGATGTCACTGAAGCCATACAAGAGTCCTTATTTTAACTACCTTTTGATGATACATAATCAAAATCAAAAATTGATTTGGGCCAGAAATCAATTGGCAAACACTTTATAAAAACTCTATAGTAACCATTTGTGGACATTACCAACCACCTAGAAACACCATAGGAACCACACAGACTACCATAGTAACCACCTAAAACACCCTAGCAACCACCCAGAACACCCTAGCATCACTCTAGCAACCACAGAGCAACCAACGAGAACACCTCAAGCAACACCTAGCAACCAACCAGACCACCCTAGCAACCGCCTAACAACACCCTGGCAACCACCCAGAACACCCTAGCAACCACCTAGCAACACCCTAGCAACCACACAGACTACCCTAACAACCGCCTAGCAACCATCCAGAACACTGTAGCAACCACCGGGAACACCCTAGCAACCGGGTGGTGAGATTTGCCAGTGCAAGCACCACTTCACATTTTCTTCTGGAAATGTGCCATAAATATGTTCCTGGAGGTCAAAAATTGACCTTGTCCTTCTTACAACATCAGAAGGAGTATATAAGTTTATATTGTTATGGTAAAAGGGTCCTCAAAAGATTTCAAACAATATAAACATGAAATATAATAAAACAATCGAATAGTTAAGAGCTAAATCATGCCAAAAACATTATAGAAACTCTATAGTAACTATAACTATAAACTCTACCAACCACCTGGTAACACCATAGCAATGACCCAGAATACCATAGTAACCACCTAAAACACCCTAGCAACCACCCAGAACACCCTAGCAGCAAACAAGAACACCCCAGCAACCACCTAGCAACACCCTAACAACCATCGAGAACAACCTGGCAACCGCATAGCAACACCCTAGCAACATTAGCACCTTGGCAACCACCCAGAATACCCTAGTAACCACATACAAACACCATAGCAACCAGCCAGAATACCCTAATAAACGCCTAGAAACCATCAACAACACCGTAGCAACCACCCAGAAAACCCTAGCAACCGGGTGGTGAGATTTGGAAATGTGCATTAAATGTGCTCCTGGTGGTGAAAAAATGACCTATGTATATCTAATATAACATCAGAAAGAGTCTAAAAGTTTATATTGTTTTAAACTTTTTGAGGAACCTTTAACCAGAAATGAGTTCATTGACATCATGAGAAGTAGATCCATCGGTATAAGAACCCAAGATCAAATACCGATGGGCCATAAATGTGTTTCTGGAGGTCAAAAATTGACCTATGTATAGCTAATGCAACATCAGGAGTCTATAAGTTCATATTTGTTTAAAAACTTTTGAGGAACCTTTGACCAGAAATGAGTTTAATAGGTCAGATATGGACATCTCTATGGCTTAGGAAGTATCTGTTGGAGTCTATGAGTATATATGGAAAGTTCAAGATCAAGTACTTTTGGGCCAGAAATATGTTCAGTAGGTCAAATATCTTTCTGTCTGAAATGACATCATGAGAAGTAAAGCTCTCGGTATATTAGCCCAAAGATCAAATACCCGTATGCCATAAATGTGTTTCTGGAGGTCAAAAATTGACCTATGTATAGCTAATTTAACATCAGGAGCCTATAAGTTTATATTGTTTAAAACCTTTTGAGGAACCTTTGAACAGAAATGATTTCAATAGTTTCAGATATGGACTTCTCTATGGCTTAGGAAGCATCGACTGCAGTCTCTGAGTATGTATGGAAAGTTCAAGATCAAGTTCTTTTGGGCCATAAACATGTTCAGTAGGTCAAATATTTGTCTGGCTGAAATGACATCATGAGAAGTAAATCTCTCGGTGTATTAACCCAAAGATCAAGCACCCGTGTGCCATGAAAAGTGTTCCTGGAGGTCAAAAATTGACCTATGTAATATAACATCAGCATGTTATATTACATAATCTATGAGTATGTATGGAGAGTTCAAGATCAAGTACTTTTGGGCCAGAAAAATGTTCTTTACGTAAAATATTTTTCTGGCTGAAATGACATCATGAGAAGTAAATCTCCAACCCACCAAAACACCCTAGCAACCACCTGGCAACACCCTAGCAACCACCGAGAACACCCTAGCAACAAACCAGAACACCCCAGCAACCATATGGCAACACCCTAGCAACCACCAGGAACACCCCAGCAACCGCCTAGCAACTTCCTAGCAACCACCCGGAACACCATAGCAATCACCCAGAATACCCTAAAAAACGCTTAGCAACCACCCAGAACACCGTAGCAAACTCCCAGAACACCTGAGCAACCGGGTGGTGAGATTTGCCGCTTCAAGCTCCCCTTCATGTTTTCTTCTGGAAATGTGCAACAATGTGTTCCTGGAGGTCAAACATTGACCTATGTATATCTAATATAACATCAGAAGGAGTCAAAAAGTTTATATTGTTTTAATTTTTTTGAGGAACCTTTGACCAGAAATGAGTTCAATAGGTCAGATATGGACATCTCTATGGCTTAGGAAGCATCTGTTGGAGAATATGAGTATGAATGGAAAGTACAAGATCAAGCACTTTTGGGCCAAAAATATGTTCAGTAGGTCAAATATCTTTCTGGCTGAAATGACATCATGAGAAGTAAAGCTCTCGGTATATTAACCCAAAGATCAAATACCCGTGGGCCATAAATGTGTTTCTGGAGGTCAAAAATTGACCTATGTATAGATAATGTAACATCAGGAGTCTATAAGTTTATATTGTTTAAAACCTTTTGAAGAACCTTTGACCAGAAATGAGTTCAATAGCTCAGATATGGGCATCTCTATGGCTTAGGAAGGATCTGTTGGAGTCTATGAGTATGATTGGAAAATACAAGATCAAGTACTTTTGGGCCAGAAATATGTTCAGTAGGTCAAATATCTTTCTGGCTGAAATGACATCATGAAAAGTAAAGCTCTCGGTATATTAACCCAAAGATCAAATACCCATGGGCCATAAATGTGTTTCTGGAGGTCAAAAATTGACCTATGTATAGATAATGTAACATCAGGAGTCTATAAGTTTATATTGTTTAAAACCTTTTGAGGAACCTTTGACCAGAAATGATTTCAATAGTTCAGATATGGACTTCTCTATGGCTTAGGAAGCATCGACTGGAGTCTATGAGCATGTATGGAAAGTTCAAGATCAAGTACTTTTGGGCCAGAAAAATGTTCTTTACGTAAAATATTTTTTCCTGGCTGAAATGACATCATGTGAAGTAAGTCTCCAACCCACCACAACACCCTAGCAACCACCTAGCAACAACCTAGCAACCACCGAGAACACCCTAGCTACAAACCAGAACACCCCAGCAACCATTTGGCAACTCCCTAGCAACCACCAGGAACACCCCAGCAACCGCCTAGCAACACCCTAGCAACCACCCGGAACACCACAGAAATCACACAGAATACCCTAAAAAACGCCTAGCAACCACCCAGAACACCATAGCAACCTCCCAGGACACTCTAGCAACCGGGTGGTGAGATTTGCCGCTTCAAGATCCACTTCACGTTTTCTTCTGGAAATGTGCCATGAATGTGTTCTTGAAGGTCAAAAATTGACCTTTGTATATCTAATATAACATCAGAAGGAGTCTAAAAGTTTATATTGTTTTTAACTTTGTGAGGAACCTTTGACCAGAAATGAGTTCAATAGCTCAGATATGGACTTCTCTATGGCTTAGGAAGCATCTGTTGGAGTCTATGAGTATGAATGGAAAGTACAAGATCAAGTACTTTTGGGCCAGAAATATGTTCAGTAGGTCAAATATCTTTCTGGCTGAAATGACATCATGAGAAGTAAAGCTCTCGGTATATTAACCCAAAGATCAAATACCCGTGGGCCATAAATGTGTTTCTGGAGGTCAAAAATTGACCTATGTATAGCTAATGTAACATCAGGAGTCTATGAGTTTTTATTGTTTAAAAGCTTTTGAAGAACCTTTTGACCGGAAATGAGTTCAATAGGTCAGATATGGACTTCTATGTATATGTAGGGAAGCATCTGTTGGAGTCTATGGTTATCTATGGAAAGTTCAAGATCAAGTACTTTTGGGCTAGAAATATGTTCAGTAGGTCAAATATTTGTCTGGCTAAAATGACATCATGAGAAGTAAATCTCTCGGTATATTAACCCACAGATCAAGGAACCGTGGACCATAAATGTGTTCCTGGAGGTCAAAAATTGACCTAAGTAAATATAACATCAGAAGGAGTCTATGAGTTTATATCGTTATAAAATTTGTGAGGAACGTTTGACCAGAAATTAGTTCAAAAGGTCAGATATGGACTTTTCCATGGCTTAGGAAGCATCTATTCGAGTCTGTGAGTCTGTATGGAAAGTTCAAGATCAAGTACTTTTGGGCCAGAAATATCTTCAGTAGGTCAAATATATGTCTGGCTGAAATGTGTGTTTCATTGCAATACTTAAATTTTCTAACTTGTTCTTCTTTGCATTGCAAAAAGAAAGGATAAAACACAAGTGCTTTCCCATGCATTTCCATTCTACAACTAATTAATTTGATGTTTTGACGAGAAAACATTACAAAAGTGATCGATTTACAATGCATAAACGAACTTGTTCCTTTGTGCAACGAAGAGATATGCAATTCATGTGCTTTATGATTGCATTGTACATGCATGCAATAACTAACCTCTATGCAATTAAAAGAAAACAATTAAGATGTGTTTCGATGCATTTGAATGACCTATCTGACTTGTTCCTCGTTATGCCTGTCCACGCGATAACTAACCTCTGCGCAATGAAGAGAAAACACCTAAGATGTTTCATTGCATTGCATGACCTATCTAACTTGTTCCTCGTTATACGTATGCACACAAATAACTAAACTCTGACCAATGAAAAGAAAAGACCATAAGATGTGTTTCATAGCCATGCATGACATTTCTAACTTGTTCCTCGTTACGCATATGCTCGCAATAACTGACCTCTGTGCATAGAAAAGAAAACAACTAAGATGTGTTTCAATTGCATTGCAAGACATATCTAACTTCTTCCTCATTAGGCCTGTTCACGCAAAAACTAACCTCTGTGCAATGAAAAGAAAACACCTAAGATGTGTTTCATTGCATTGCATGACCTATCTAACTTGTTCGGTGAACGTGATTTCATCAACTACCACATGTTCCTGGATCAACATCATTGTTGATCCTGGGTCAACTTTTCAATCAACCAAACAGATTTGAGGAACAAGTTTACAGTTTATGTCAATTTTAGGTTTAGATTTAGAACCAGAGTGAAGTACTTAAACATCAGTGTCATTCATCTTTGTACCTTCTGATAAAGGAAAAATTATGAGTAGAGTTAGGTTTAGGGGTAGGGATTGGTTAAGGACAAAATTTTTGGGACAGGAATGTTGATCCAGGGCCATCAAAATATGTTGATCCAGGACCATGTCTTACTTGAAAAAATCATGCTGACCAACTTGTTCCTAAGTTATGCATATGCACAAAAATAGCTAAACTTAAGCAATGAAAAGAAAACACCATAAGATGTGTTTCGTTGCATTGCATTGCAAAATATGCACTTAATAACTAACCTCTGCGCGGTGAAAAGAAAACGCCTAAGACGTGTTTCAGTGCATTGCATGACCTATCTGGCTTGTTCTTCGTCATGCAATATGCACGCAATAACTAACCTCTGCGTGGTGAAAGGAAAACCCCTAAGACATGTTTCGTTGCATTGCATGATATATCTAACTTGTTTCTCGTAATGCATATGCAAGCAATAACTAACCTCTGCGCGGTGAAAGGAAAACGAATAAGACGTGTTTCAGTGCATTGCATGACCTTTCTGGCTTGTTCTTCGTCATGCAATATGCACGCATTAACTAACCTCTGCGTGGTGAAAGGAAAACCCCTAAGACATGTTTCCGTGTATTGCATGACCTATCTGACTTGTTCCTCGTCATGCAATATGCACGCAATAACTAACCTCTGCGCGGTGAAAGGAAAATGCCTAAGACGTGTTTCAGTGCATTGCATGACCTATCTGACTTGTTCCTCGTTATGCATATGCATGCAATAACCTCTGCGTGGTGAAAGGAAAACGCCTAAGACGTGTTTCAGTGCATTGCATGATCTATATGAATTGTTCCTCGTTATGCAATATGCGTGCAATAACTAACCTCTGCGCGGTGAAAGGAAAATGCCTAAGACGTGTTTCAGTGCATTGCATGACCTATCTGAATTTTTCCTCGTCATGCAATATGCACGCAATAACTAAACTCTGCGCAGTGAAAGGAAAACGCCTGAGACGTGTTTCAGTGCATTGCATGATCTATCTGAATTGTTCCACGTCATGCAATATGCACGCAATAACTCTCCTCTGCGAGGTGAAAGGAAAACACCTAAGACGTGTTTCAGTGCATTGCATGATTAATCTGAATTGTTCCACGTTATGCAATATGCATGCAAGAACTAAACTCTGCACGGTGAAAGGAAAACGCCTAAGACGTGTTTCAGTGCATTGCATGACCTATCTGACTTTTTCATCATTATGCAATATGCATGCAAGAACTAAACTCTGCACGGTGAAAGGATAACGCCTAAGACGTGTTTCAGTGCATTGCATGACCTATCTGGCTTGTTCTTCGTCATGCAATATGCACGCAATAACTAACCTCTGCGTGGTAAAGGAAAACACCTAAGACATGTTTTAGTGCATTGCATGACCTATCTGACTTGTTCCTCTTCATGCAATATGCACGCAATAACTAACCTCTGCTTGGTGAATGGAAAAAGCCTAAGACATGTTTCCGTGCATTGCATGACCTATCTGACTTGTTCCTCGTCATGCAATATGCACGCAATAACTAACCTTTGCGCGGTGAAGGAAAACGCCTAAGACGTGTTTCAGTACATTGCATGACCTATCTGACTTGTTCCTCGTTATGCAATATGCATGCAATAACCTCTGCGTGGTGAAAGGAAAACGCCTAAGACGTGTTTCAGTGCATTGCATGACCTATCTGACTTGTTCCTCGTCATGCAATATGCACGCAATAACTCTCCTCTGCGAGGTGAAAGGAAAACGCCTAAGACGTGTTTCAGTGCATTGCATTATCTATCTGAATTGTTCCTCGTCATGCAATATGCACGCAATAACTCTCCTCTGCGAGGTGAAAGGAAAACGCCTAAGACGTGTTTCAGTGCATTGCATTATCTATCTGAATTGTTCCTCGTTATGCAATATGCGTGCAAGAACTAAACTCTGCGCGTTGAAAGGAAAACGCCTAAGACGTGTTTCAGTGCATTGCCTGACTTATTCATCTTTATGCAATATGCATGCAAGAACTAAACACTGCACGGTGAAAGAATAACGCCCAAGACGAGTTTCAGTGCATTGCATGACCTATCTGGCTTGTTCTTCGTCATGCAATATGCTCGCAATAACTAACCTCTGCGCGGTGAAAGGAAAACACCTAAGACGTGTTTCAATGCATTGCCTGACTTATTCATCGTTTATGCAATATTCATGCAAGAACTAAACTCTGCACGGTGAAAGGATAACGCCCAAGACGTGTTTCAGTGCATTGCATGACCTATCTGGCTTGTTCTTCGTCATGCAATATGCACGCAATAACCTCTGCGTGGTGAAAATAAAACGCCTAAGACGTGTTTCAGTGCATTGCATGACCTATCTGACTTGTTCCTCGTCATGCAATATGCATGCAATAACTCTCGTCTGCGAGGTGAAAGGAAAACGCCTAAGACGTGTTTCAGTGCATTGCATTATCTATCTGAATTGTTCCTCGTTATGCAATATGCGTGCAAGAACTAAACTCTGCGCAGTGAAAGGAAAACGTCTAAGACGTGTTTCAGTGCATTGCATGACCTATCTGACTTGTTCCTCGTCATGCAATATGCACGCAATAACTAACCTCTGGCGCGGTGAAAGGAAAACGCCTAAGACGTGTTTCAGTGCATTGCCTGACTTATTCATCGTTATGCAATATGCATGCAAGAACTAAACTCTGCACGGTGAAAGGATAACGCCCAAGACGTGTTTCAGTGCATTGCATGACCTATCTGGCTTGTTCTTCGTCATTCAATATGCACGCAATAACTAACCTCTGCTTGGTGAAAGGAAAAAGACTAAGACATGTTTTAGTGCATTGCATGACCTATCTGACTTGTTCCTCGTCATGCAATATGCACGCAATAACTAACCCCTGCGCGGTGAAGGAAAACGCCTAAGACGTGTTTCAGTGCATTGCATGACCTATCCGACTTGTTCCTCGTTATGCAATATGCATGCAATAACCTCTGCGTGGAGAAAGGAAAACGCCTAAGACGTGTTTCAGTGCATTGCATGACCTATCTGACTTGTTCCTCGTTGCAATGAAAATATATAATGTGATTTTGCATGCATTTTTATTTTACAAACTAATTTATTTGTGCACAGACGAGAAAATATCACATGAGATGTCACTTTACAGTGCATGGTATAGCTATTGAGCTCATTTCTGGTAAAAGGGTCCTCAAAAGTTTTTAAACAATATTAGTTTATAGACACATTTTGATGACATGTAAGCTATACAAAGGTTCCTATTTGACCTACTGAACATAGTTCTGGCCCACACGTACTAGATCTTAAACTTTCTAAACATACTCACTGACTCCTTTTGATGTTACTGAAGCCATACAAGAGTCCTTATTTTACCTAATGAAGATATTAGCCACATGGATTGTTTAGATCTGACCCATTGAACTCATTTCTGGTCAAAGGGTACTTGATCGTTAGGTTACTATACATTGATTTTTACTACTTGTGATGTTTTATGAGCAGGAAGATATTTGACTGATATTTGACTTAACATTTATCTTTCCCACGAGTACCTGATATTGAACTTTCTATACATACTAAATAGACTACTTCTTATGCTTCCTAGAACTAGAGGTTTCTATTTGACCCACAAACATAGTCCTGGCCCACGAGTACTAGGTCTCGAACTTTCTATAAATTCTCAAAGACTATTTTTGATGCTTCTTAAGCCATATAGAATGTCCTTATCTTATGTATTTAACTCATTTCTGGTCAAAGGATCCTCAAATGTTTTTAAACAGGAAAAACTATGAGACTCCTTCTGATATTACATGAGCTATAGACAGGTTCCTTTTTGACCTACTGAACATAGTTGTGGCACACGAGTACTTGATCTTGAATGGTCTAAACATACTCATTAACTCCTTTTGATGTCACTGAAGCCATACAAGAGTCCTTATTTTAACTACCTTTTGATGATACATAATCAAAATCAAAAATTGATTTGGGCCAGAAATCAATTGGCAAACACTTTATAAAAACTCTATAGTAACCATTTGTGGACATTACCAACCACCTAGAAACACCATAGGAACCACACAGACTACCATAGTAACCACCTAAAACACCCTAGCAACCACCCAGAACACCCTAGCATCACTCTAGCAACCACAGAGCAACCAACGAGAACACCTCAAGCAACACCTAGCAACCAACCAGACCACCCTAGCAACCGCCTAACAACACCCTGGCAACCACCCAGAACACCCTAGCAACCACCTAGCAACACCCTAGCAACCACACAGACTACCCTAACAACCGCCTAGCAACCATCCAGAACACTGTAGCAACCACCGGGAACACCCTAGCAACCGGGTGGTGAGATTTGCCAGTGCAAGCACCACTTCACATTTTCTTCTGGAAATGTGCCATAAATATGTTCCTGGAGGTCAAAAATTGACCTTGTCCTTCTTACAACATCAGAAGGAGTATATAAGTTTATATTGTTATGGTAAAAGGGTCCTCAAAAGATTTCAAACAATATAAACATGAAATATAATAAAACAATCGAATAGTTAAGAGCTAAATCATGCCAAAAACATTATAGAAACTCTATAGTAACTATAACTATAAACTCTACCAACCACCTGGTAACACCATAGCAATGACCCAGAATACCATAGTAACCACCTAAAACACCCTAGCAACCACCCAGAACACCCTAGCAGCAAACAAGAACACCCCAGCAACCACCTAGCAACACCCTAACAACCATCGAGAACAACCTGGCAACCGCATAGCAACACCCTAGCAACATTAGCACCTTGGCAACCACCCAGAATACCCTAGTAACCACATACAAACACCATAGCAACCAGCCAGAATACCCTAATAAACGCCTAGAAACCATCAACAACACCGTAGCAACCACCCAGAAAACCCTAGCAACCGGGTGGTGAGATTTGGAAATGTGCATTAAATGTGCTCCTGGTGGTGAAAAAATGACCTATGTATATCTAATATAACATCAGAAAGAGTCTAAAAGTTTATATTGTTTTAAACTTTTTGAGGAACCTTTAACCAGAAATGAGTTCATTGACATCATGAGAAGTAGATCCATCGGTATAAGAACCCAAGATCAAATACCGATGGGCCATAAATGTGTTTCTGGAGGTCAAAAATTGACCTATGTATAGCTAATGCAACATCAGGAGTCTATAAGTTCATATTTGTTTAAAAACTTTTGAGGAACCTTTGACCAGAAATGAGTTTAATAGGTCAGATATGGACATCTCTATGGCTTAGGAAGTATCTGTTGGAGTCTATGAGTATATATGGAAAGTTCAAGATCAAGTACTTTTGGGCCAGAAATATGTTCAGTAGGTCAAATATCTTTCTGTCTGAAATGACATCATGAGAAGTAAAGCTCTCGGTATATTAGCCCAAAGATCAAATACCCGTATGCCATAAATGTGTTTCTGGAGGTCAAAAATTGACCTATGTATAGCTAATTTAACATCAGGAGCCTATAAGTTTATATTGTTTAAAACCTTTTGAGGAACCTTTGAACAGAAATGATTTCAATAGTTTCAGATATGGACTTCTCTATGGCTTAGGAAGCATCGACTGCAGTCTCTGAGTATGTATGGAAAGTTCAAGATCAAGTTCTTTTGGGCCATAAACATGTTCAGTAGGTCAAATATTTGTCTGGCTGAAATGACATCATGAGAAGTAAATCTCTCGGTGTATTAACCCAAAGATCAAGCACCCGTGTGCCATGAAAAGTGTTCCTGGAGGTCAAAAATTGACCTATGTAATATAACATCAGCATGTTATATTACATAATCTATGAGTATGTATGGAAAGTTCAAGATCAAGTACTTTTGGGCCAGAAAAATGTTCTTTACGTAAAATATTTTTCTGGCTGAAATGACATCATGAGAAGTAAATCTCCAACCCACCAAAACACCCTAGCAACCACCTAGCAACACCCTAGCAACCACCGAGAACACCCTAGCAACAAACCAGAACACCCCAGCAACCATATGGCAACACCCTAGCAACCACCAGGAACACCCCAGCAACCGCCTAGCAACTTCCTAGCAACCACCCGGAACACCATAGCAATCACCCAGAATACCCTAAAAAACGCTTAGCAACCACCCAGAACACCGTAGCAAACTCCCAGAACACCTGAGCAACCGGGTGGTGAGATTTGCCGCTTCAAGCTCCCCTTCATGTTTTCTTCTGGAAATGTGCAACAATGTGTTCCTGGAGGTCAAACATTGACCTATGTATATCTAATATAACATCAGAAGGAGTCAAAAAGTTTATATTGTTTTAATTTTTTTGAGGAACCTTTGACCAGAAATGAGTTCAATAGGTCAGATATGGACATCTCTATGGCTTAGGAAGCATCTGTTGGAGAATATGAGTATGAATGGAAAGTACAAGATCAAGCACTTTTGGGCCAAAAATATGTTCAGTAGGTCAAATATCTTTCTGGCTGAAATGACATCATGAGAAGTAAAGCTCTCGGTATATTAACCCAAAGATCAAATACCCGTGGGCCATAAATGTGTTTCTGGAGGTCAAAAATTGACCTATGTATAGATAATGTAACATCAGGAGTCTATAAGTTTATATTGTTTAAAACCTTTTGAAGAACCTTTGACCAGAAATGAGTTCAATAGCTCAGATATGGGCATCTCTATGGCTTAGGAAGGATCTGTTGGAGTCTATGAGTATGATTGGAAAATACAAGATCAAGTACTTTTGGGCCAGAAATATGTTCAGTAGGTCAAATATCTTTCTGGCTGAAATGACATCATGAAAAGTAAAGCTCTCGGTATATTAACCCAAAGATCAAATACCCATGGGCCATAAATGTGTTTCTGGAGGTCAAAAATTGACCTATGTATAGATAATGTAACATCAGGAGTCTATAAGTTTATATTGTTTAAAACCTTTTGAGGAACCTTTGACCAGAAATGATTTCAATAGTTCAGATATGGACTTCTCTATGGCTTAGGAAGCATCGACTGGAGTCTATGAGCATGTATGGAAAGTTCAAGATCAAGTACTTTTGGGCCAGAAAAATGTTCTTTACGTAAAATATTTTTTCCTGGCTGAAATGACATCATGTGAAGTAAGTCTCCAACCCACCACAACACCCTAGCAACCACCTAGCAACAACCTAGCAACCACCGAGAACACCCTAGCTACAAACCAGAACACCCCAGCAACCATTTGGCAACTCCCTAGCAACCACCAGGAACACCCCAGCAACCGCCTAGCAACACCCTAGCAACCACCCGGAACACCACAGAAATCACACAGAATACCCTAAAAAACGCCTAGCAACCACCCAGAACACCATAGCAACCTCCCAGGACACTCTAGCAACCGGGTGGTGAGATTTGCCGCTTCAAGATCCACTTCACGTTTTCTTCTGGAAATGTGCCATGAATGTGTTCTTGAAGGTCAAAAATTGACCTTTGTATATCTAATATAACATCAGAAGGAGTCTAAAAGTTTATATTGTTTTTAACTTTGTGAGGAACCTTTGACCAGAAATGAGTTCAATAGCTCAGATATGGACTTCTCTATGGCTTAGGAAGCATCTGTTGGAGTCTATGAGTATGAATGGAAAGTACAAGATCAAGTACTTTTGGGCCAGAAATATGTTCAGTAGGTCAAATATCTTTCTGGCTGAAATGACATCATGAGAAGTAAAGCTCTCGGTATATTAACCCAAAGATCAAATACCCGTGGGCCATAAATGTGTTTCTGGAGGTCAAAAATTGACCTATGTATAGCTAATGTAACATCAGGAGTCTATGAGTTTTTATTGTTTAAAAGCTTTTGAAGAACCTTTTGACCGGAAATGAGTTCAATAGGTCAGATATGGACTTCTATGTATATGTAGGGAAGCATCTGTTGGAGTCTATGGTTATCTATGGAAAGTTCAAGATCAAGTACTTTTGGGCTAGAAATATGTTCAGTAGGTCAAATATTTGTCTGGCTAAAATGACATCATGAGAAGTAAATCTCTCGGTATATTAACCCACAGATCAAGGAACCGTGGACCATAAATGTGTTCCTGGAGGTCAAAAATTGACCTAAGTAAATATAACATCAGAAGGAGTCTATGAGTTTATATCGTTATAAAATTTGTGAGGAACGTTTGACCAGAAATTAGTTCAAAAGGTCAGATATGGACTTTTCCATGGCTTAGGAAGCATCTATTCGAGTCTGTGAGTCTGTATGGAAAGTTCAAGATCAAGTACTTTTGGGCCAGAAATATCTTCAGTAGGTCAAATATATGTCTGGCTGAAATGTGTGTTTCATTGCAATACTTAAATTTTCTAACTTGTTCTTCTTTGCATTGCAAAAAGAAAGGATAAAACACAAGTGCTTTCCCATGCATTTCCATTCTACAACTAATTAATTTGATGTTTTGACGAGAAAACATTACAAAAGTGATCGATTTACAATGCATAAACGAACTTGTTCCTTTGTGCAACGAAGAGATATGCAATTCATGTGCTTTATGATTGCATTGTACATGCATGCAATAACTAACCTCTATGCAATTAAAAGAAAACAATTAAGATGTGTTTCGATGCATTTGAATGACCTATCTGACTTGTTCCTCGTTATGCCTGTCCACGCGATAATTAACCTCTGCGCAATGAAGAGAAAACACCTAAGATGTTTCATTGCATTGCATGACCTATCTAACTTGTTCCTCGTTATACGTATGCACACAAATAACTAAACTCTGACCAATGAAAAGAAAAGACCATAAGATGTGTTTCATAGCCATGCATGACATTTCTAACTTGTTCCTCGTTACGCATATGCTCGCAATAACTGACCTCTGTGCATAGAAAAGAAAACAACTAAGATGTGTTTCAATTGCATTGCAAGACATATCTAACTTCTTCCTCATTAGGCCTGTTCACGCAAAAACTAACCTCTGTGCAATGAAAAGAAAACACCTAAGATGTGTTTCATTGCATTGCATGACCTATCTAACTTGTTCGGTGAACGTGATTTCATCAACTACCACATGTTCCTGGATCAACATCATTGTTGATCCTGGGTCAACTTTTCAATCAACCAAACAGATTTGAGGAACAAGTTTACAGTTTATGTCAATTTTAGGTTTAGATTTAGAACCAGAGTGAAGTACTTAAACATCAGTGTCATTCATCTTTGTACCTTCTGATAAAGGAAAAATTATGAGTAGAGTTAGGTTTAGGGGTAGGGATTGGTTAAGGACAACATTTTTGGGACAGGAATGTTGATCCAGGGCCATCAAAATATGTTGATCCAGGACCATGTCTTACTTGAAAAAATCATGCTGACCAACTTGTTCCTAAGTTATGCATATGCACAAAAATAGCTAAACTTAAGCAATGAAAAGAAAACACCATAAGATGTGTTTCGTTGCATTGCATTGCAAAATATGCACTTAATAACTAACCTCTGCGCGGTGAAAAGAAAACGCCTAAGACGTGTTTCAGTGCATTGCATGACCTATCTGGCTTGTTCTTCGTCATGCAATATGCACGCAATAACTAACCTCTGCGTGGTGAAAGGAAAACCCCTAAGACATGTTTCGTTGCGTTGCATGATATATCTAACTTGTTTCTCGTAATGCATATGCAAGCAATAACTAACCTCTGCGCGGTGAAAGGAAAACGAATAAGACGTGTTTCAGTGCATTGCATGACCTTTCTGGCTTGTTCTTCGTCATGCAATATGCACGCATTAACTAACCTCTGCGTGGTGAAAGGAAAACCCCTAAGACATGTTTCCGTGTATTGCATGACCTATCTGACTTGTTCCTCGTCATGCAATATGCACGCAATAACTAACCTCTGCGCGGTGAAAGGAAAATGCCTAAGACGTGTTTCAGTGCATTGCATGACCTATCTGACTTGTTCCTCGTTATGCATATGCATGTAATAACCTCTGCGTGGTGAAAGGAAAACGCCTAAGACGTGTTTCAGTGCATTGCATGATCTATATGAATTGTTCCTCGTTATGCAATATGCGTGCAATAACTAACCTCTGCGCGGTGAAAGGAAAATGCCTAAGACGTGTTTCAGTGCATTGCATGACCTATCTGAATTTTTCCTCGTCATGCAATATGCACGCAATAACTAAACTCTGCGCAGTGAAAGGAAAACGCCTGAGACGTGTTTCAGTGCATTGCATGATCTATCTGAATTGTTCCACGTCATGCAATATGCACGCAATAACTCTCCTCTGCGAGGTGAAAGGAAAACACCTAAGACGTGTTTCAGTGCATTGCATGATTAATCTGAATTGTTCCACGTTATGCAATATGCATGCAAGAACTAAACTCTGCACGGTGAAAGGAAAACGCCTAAGACGTGTTTCAGTGCATTGCATGACCTATCTGACTTTTTCATCATTATGCAATATGCATGCAAGAACTAAACTCTGCACGGTGAAAGGATAACGCCTAAGACGTGTTTCAGTGCATTGCATGACCTATCTGGCTTGTTCTTCGTCATGCAATATGCACGCAATAACTAACCTCTGCGTGGTAAAGGAAAACACCTAAGACATGTTTTAGTGCATTGCATGACCTATCTGACTTGTTCCTCTTCATGCAATATGCACGCAATAACTAACTTTTGCATGCATGCATGACCTATCCGGCTTGTTTTTCGTCATGCAATATGCACACAATAACTAACCTCTGCTTGGTGAATGGAAAAAGCCTAAGACATGTTTCCGTGCATTGCATGACCTATCTGACTTGTTCCTCGTCATGCAATATGCACGCAATAACTAACCTTTGCGCGGTGAAGGAAAACGCCTAAGACGTGTTTCAGTACATTGCATGACCTATCTGACTTGTTCCTCGTTATGCAATATGCATGCAATAACCTCTGCGTGGTGAAAGGAAAACGCCTAAGACGTGTTTCAGTGCATTGCATGACCTATCTGACTTGTTCCTCGTTATGCAATATGCATGCAATAACTCTCCTCTGCGAGGTGAAAGGAAAACGCCTAAGACGTGTTTCAGTGCATTGCATTATCTATCTGAATTGTTCCTCGTCATGCAATATGCACGCAATAACTCTCCTCTGCGAGGTGAAAGGAAAACGCCTAAGACGTGTTTCAGTGCATTGCATTATCTATCTGAATTGTTCCTCGTTATGCAATATGCGTGCAAGAACTAAACTCTGCGCGTTGAAAGGAAAACGCCTAAGACGTGTTTCAGTGCATTGCCTGACTTATTCATCTTTATGCAATATGCATGCAAGAACTAAACACTGCACGGTGAAAGAATAACGCCCAAGACGAGTTTCAGTGCATTGCATGACCTATCTGGCTTGTTCTTCGTCATGCAATATGCACGCAATAACTAACCTCTGCGCGGTGAAAGGAAAACACCTAAGACGTGTTTCAATGCATTGCCTGACTTATTCATCGTTTATGCAATATTCATGCAAGAACTAAACTCTGCACGGTGAAAGGATAACGCCCAAGACGTGTTTCAGTGCATTGCATGACCTATCTGGCTTGTTCTTCGTCATGCAATATGCACGCAATAACCTCTGCGTGGTGAAAATAAAACGCCTAAGACGTGTTTCAGTGCATTGCATGACCTATCTTGTTCCTCGTCATGCAATATGCATGCAATAACTCTCGTCTGCGAGGTGAAAGGAAAACGCCTAAGACGTGTTTCAGTGCATTGCATTATCTATCTGACTTGTTCCTCGTCATGCAATATGCACGCAATAACTAACCTCTGGCGCGGTGAAAGGAAAACGCCTAAGACGTCTTTCAGTGCATTGCCTGACTTATTCATCGTTATGCAATATGCATGCAAGAACTAAACTCTGCGCAGTGAAAGGAAAACGTCTAAGACGTGTTTCAGTGCATTGCATGACCTATCTGACTTGTTCCTCGTCATGCAATATGCACGCAATAACTGACCTCTGGCGCGGTGAAAGGAAAACGCCTAAGACGTGTTTCAGTGCATTGCCTGACTTATTCATCGTTATGCAATATGCATGCAAGAACTAAACTCTGCACGGTGAAAGGATAACGCCCAAGACGTGTTTCAGTGCATTGCATGACCTATCTGGCTTGTTCTTCGTCATTCAATATGCACGCAATAACTAACCTCTGCTTGGTGAAAGGAAAAAGACTAAGACATGTTTCAGTGCATTGCATGACCTATCTGACTTGTTCCTCGTCATGCAATATGCACGCAATAACTAACCCCTGCGCGGTGAAGGAAAACGCCTAAGACGTGTTTCAGTGCATTGCATGACCTATCCGACTTGTTCCTCGTTATGCAATATGCATGCAATAACCTCTGCGTGGAGAAAGGAAAACGCCTAAGACGTGTTTCAGTGCATTGCATGACCTATCTGACTTGTTCCTCGTTGCAATGAAAATATATAATGTGATTTTGCATGCATTTTTATTTTACAAACTAATTTATTTGTGCACAGACGAGAAAATATCACATGAGATGTCACTTTACAGTGCATGGTATAGCTATTGAGCTCATTTCTGGTAAAAGGGTCCTCAAAAGTTTTTAAACAATATTAGTTTATAGACACATTTTGATGACATGTAAGCTATACAAAGGTTCCTATTTGACCTACTGAACATAGTTCTGGCCCACACGTACTAGATCTTAAACTTTCTAAACATACTCACTGACTCCTTTTGATGTTACTGAAGCCATACAAGAGTCCTTATTTTACCTAATGAAGATATTAGCCACATGGATTGTTTAGATCTGACCAATTGAACTCATTTCTGGTCAAAGGGTACTTGATCGTTAGGTTACTATACATTGATTTTTACTACTTGTGATGTTTTATGAGCAGGAAGATATTTGACTGATATTTGACTTAACATTTATCTTTCCCACGAGTACCTGATATTGAACTTTCTATACATACTAAATAGACTACTTCTTATGCTTCCTAGAACTAGAGGTTTCTATTTGACCCACAAACATAGTCCTGGCCCACGAGTACTAGGTCTCGAACTTTCTATAAATTCTCAAAGACTATTTTTGATGCTTCTTAAGCCATATAGAATGTCCACATCTTATGTATTTAACTCATTTCTGGTCAAAGGATCCTCAAATGTTTTTAAACAGGAAAAACTATGAGACTCCTTCTGATATTACATGAGCTATAGACAGGTTCCTTTTTGACCTACTGAACATAGTTGTGGCACACGAGTACTTGATCTTGAATGGTCTAAACATACTCATTAACTCCTTTTGATGTCACTGAAGCCATACAAGAGTCCTTATTTTAACTACCTTTTGATGATACATAATCAAAATCAAAAATTGATTTGGGCCAGAAATCAATTGGCAAACACTTTATAAAAACTCTATAGTAACCATTTGTGGACATTACCAACCACCTAGAAACACCATAGGAACCACACAGACTACCATAGTAACCACCTAAAACACCCTAGCAACCACCCAGAACACCCTAGCATCACTCTAGCAACCACAGAGCAACCAACGAGAACACCTCAAGCAACACCTAGCAACCAACCAGACCACCCTAGCAACCGCCTAACAACACCCTGGCAACCACCCAGAACACCCTAGCAACCACCTAGCAACACCCTAGCAACCACACAGACTACCCTAACAACCGCCTAGCAACCATCCAGAACACTGTAGCAACCACCGGGAACACCCTAGCAACCGGGTGGTGAGATTTGCCAGTGCAAGCACCACTTCACATTTTCTTCTGGAAATGTGCCATAAATATGTTCCTGGAGGTCAAAAATTGACCTTGTCCTTCTTACAACATCAGAAGGAGTATATAAGTTTATATTGTTATGGTAAAAGGGTCCTCAAAAGATTTCAAACAATATAAACATGAAATATAATAAAACAATCGAATAGTTAAGAGCTAAATCATGCCAAAAACATTATAGAAACTCTATAGTAACTATAACTATAAACTCTACCAACCACCTGGTAACACCATAGCAATGACCCAGAATACCATAGTAACCACCTAAAACACCCTAGCAACCACCCAGAACACCCTAGCAGCAAACAAGAACACCCCAGCAACCACCTAGCAACACCCTAACAACCATCGAGAACAACCTGGCAACCGCATAGCAACACCCTAGCAACATTAGCACCTTGGCAACCACCCAGAATACCCTAGTAACCACATACAAACACCATAGCAACCAGCCAGAATACCCTAATAAACGCCTAGAAACCATCAACAACACCGTAGCAACCACCCAGAAAACCCTAGCAACCGGGTGGTGAGATTTGGAAATGTGCATTAAATGTGCTCCTGGTGGTGAAAAAATGACCTATGTATATCTAATATAACATCAGAAAGAGTCTAAAAGTTTATATTGTTTTAAACTTTTTGAGGAACCTTTAACCAGAAATGAGTTCATTGACATCATGAGAAGTAGATCCATCGGTATAAGAACCCAAGATCAAATACCGATGGGCCATAAATGTGTTTCTGGAGGTCAAAAATTGACCTATGTATAGCTAATGCAACATCAGGAGTCTATAAGTTCATATTTGTTTAAAAACTTTTGAGGAACCTTTGACCAGAAATGAGTTTAATAGGTCAGATATGGACATCTCTATGGCTTAGGAAGTATCTGTTGGAGTCTATGAGTATATATGGAAAGTTCAAGATCAAGTACTTTTGGGCCAGAAATATGTTCAGTAGGTCAAATATCTTTCTGTCTGAAATGACATCATGAGAAGTAAAGCTCTCGGTATATTAGCCCAAAGATCAAATACCCGTATGCCATAAATGTGTTTCTGGAGGTCAAAAATTGACCTATGTATAGCTAATTTAACATCAGGAGCCTATAAGTTTATATTGTTTAAAACCTTTTGAGGAACCTTTGAACAGAAATGATTTCAATAGTTTCAGATATGGACTTCTCTATGGCTTAGGAAGCATCGACTGCAGTCTCTGAGTATGTATGGAAAGTTCAAGATCAAGTTCTTTTGGGCCATAAACATGTTCAGTAGGTCAAATATTTGTCTGGCTGAAATGACATCATGAGAAGTAAATCTCTCGGTGTATTAACCCAAAGATCAAGCACCCGTGTGCCATGAAAAGTGTTCCTGGAGGTCAAAAATTGACCTATGTAATATAACATCAGCATGTTATATTACATAATCTATGAGTATGTATGGAAAGTTCAAGATCAAGTACTTTTGGGCCAGAAAAATGTTCTTTACGTAAAATATTTTTCTGGCTGAAATGACATCATGAGAAGTAAATCTCCAACCCACCAAAACACCCTAGCAACCACCTAGCAACACCCTAGCAACCACCGAGAACACCCTAGCAACAAACCAGAACACCCCAGCAACCATATGGCAACACCCTAGCAACCACCAGGAACACCCCAGCAACCGCCTAGCAACTTCCTAGCAACTACCCGGAACACCATAGCAATCACCCAAAATACCCTAAAAAACGCTTAGCAACCACCCAGAACACCGTAGCAAACTCCCAGAACACCTGAGCAACCGGGTGGTGAGATTTGCCGCTTCAAGCTCCCCTTCATGTTTTCTTCTGGAAATGTGCAACAATGTGTTCCTGGAGGTCAAACATTGACCTATGTATATCTAATATAACATCAGAAGGAGTCAAAAAGTTTATATTGTTTTAATTTTTTTGAGGAACCTTTGACCAGAAATGAGTTCAATAGGTCAGATATGGACATCTCTATGGCTTAGGAAGCATCTGTTGGAGAATATGAGTATGAATGGAAAGTACAAGATCAAGCACTTTTGGGCCAAAAATATGTTCAGTAGGTCAAATATCTTTCTGGCTGAAATGACATCATGAGAAGTAAAGCTCTCGGTATATTAACCCAAAGATCAAATACCCGTGGGCCATAAATGTGTTTCTGGAGGTCAAAAATTGACCTATGTATAGATAATGTAACATCAGGAGTCTATAAGTTTATATTGTTTAAAACCTTTTGAGGAACCTTTGACCAGAAATGATTTCAATAGTTCAGATATGGACTTCTCTATGGCTTAGGAAGCATCGACTGGAGTCTATGAGCATGTATGGAAAGTTCAAGATCAAGTACTTTTGGGCCAGAAAAATGTTCTTTACGTAAAATATTTTTTCCTGGCTGAAATGACATCATGTGAAGTAAGTCTCCAACCCACCACAACACCCTAGCAACCACCTAGCAACAACCTAGCAACCACCGAGAACACCCTAGCTACAAACCAGAACACCCCAGCAACCATTTGGCAACTCCCTAGCAACCACCAGGAACACCCCAGCAACCGCCTAGCAACACCCTAGCAACCACCCGGAACACCACAGAAATCACACAGAATACCCTAAAAAACGCCTAGCAACCACCCAGAACACCATAGCAACCTCCCAGGACACTCTAGCAACCGGGTGGTGAGATTTGCCGCTTCAAGATCCACTTCACGTTTTCTTCTGGAAATGTGCCATGAATGTGTTCTTGAAGGTCAAAAATTGACCTTTGTATATCTAATATAACATCAGAAGGAGTCTAAAAGTTTATATTGTTTTTGACTTTGTGAGGAACCTTTGACCAGAAATGAGTTCAATAGCTCAGATATGGACTTCTCTATGGCTTAGGAAGCATCTGTTGGAGTCTATGAGTATGAATGGAAAGTACAAGATCAAGTACTTTTGGGCCAGAAATATGTTCAGTAGGTCAAATATCTTTCTGGCTGAAATGACATCATGAGAAGTAAAGCTCTCGGTATATTAACCCAAAGATCAAATACCCGTGGGCCATAAATGTGTTTCTGGAGGTCAAAAATTGACCTATGTATAGCTAATGTAACATCAGGAGTCTATGAGTTTTTATTGTTTAAAAGCTTTTGAAGAACCTTTTGACCGGAAATGAGTTCAATAGGTCAGATATGGACTTCTATGTATATGTAGGGAAGCATCTGTTGGAGTCTATGGTTATCTATGGAAAGTTCAAGTTCAAGTACTTTTGGGCTAGAAATATGTTCAGTAGGTCAAATATTTGTCTGGCTAAAATGACATCATGAGAAGTAAATCTCTCGGTATATTAACCCACAGATCAAGGAACCGTGGACCATAAATGTGTTCCTGGAGGTCAAAAATTGACCTAAGTAAATATAACATCAGAAGGAGTCTATGAGTTTATATCGTTATAAAATTTGTGAGGAACGTTTGACCAGAAATTAGTTCAAAAGGTCAGATATGGACTTTTCCATGGCTTAGGAAGCATCTATTCGAGTCTGTGAGTCTGTATGGAAAGTTCAAGATCAAGTACTTTTGGGCCAGAAATATCTTCAGTAGGTCAAATATATGTCTGGCTGAAATGTGTGTTTCATTGCAATACTTAAATTTTCTAACTTGTTCTTCTTTGCATTGCAAAAAGAAAGGATAAAACACAAGTGCTTTCCCATGCATTTCCATTCTACAACTAATTAATTTGATGTTTTGACGAGAAAACATTACAAAAGTGATCGATTTACAATGCATAAACGAACTTGTTCCTTTGTGCAACGAAGAGATATGCAATTCATGTGCTTTATGATTGCATTGTACATGCATGCAATAACTAACCTCTATGCAATTAAAAGAAAACAATTAAGATGTGTTTCGATGCATTTGAATGACCTATCTGACTTGTTCCTCGTTATGCCTGTCCACGCGATAACTAACCTCTGCGCAATGAAGAGAAAACACCTAAGATGTTTCATTGCATTGCATGACCTATCTAACTTGTTCCTCGTTATACGTATGCACACAAATAACTAAACTCTGACCAATGAAAAGAAAAGACCATAAGATGTGTTTCATAGCCATGCATGACATTTCTAACTTGTTCCTCGTTACGCATATGCTCGCAATAACTGACCTCTGTGCATAGAAAAGAAAACAACTAAGATGTGTTTCAATTGCATTGCAAGACATATCTAACTTCTTCCTCATTAGGCCTGTTCACGCAAAAACTAACCTCTGTGCAATGAAAAGAAAACACCTAAGATGTGTTTCATTGCATTGCATGACCTATCTAACTTGTTCGGTGAACGTGATTTCATCAACTACCACATGTTCCTGGATCAACATCATTGTTGATCCTGGGTCAACTTTTCAATCAACCAAACAGATTTGAGGAACAAGTTTACAGTTTATGTCAATTTTAGGTTTAGATTTAGAACCAGAGTGAAGTACTTAAACATCAGTGTCATTGATCTTTGTACCTTCTGATAAAGGAAAAATTATGAGTAGAGTTAGGTTTAGGGGTAGGGATTGGTTAAGGACAACATTTTTGGGACAGGAATGTTGATCCAGGGCCATCAAAATATGTTGATCCAGGACCATGTCTTACTTGAAAAAATCATGCTGACCAACTTGTTCCTAAGTTATGCATATGCACAAAAATAGCTAAACTTAAGCAATGAAAAGAAAACACCATAAGATGTGTTTCGTTGCATTGCATTGCAAAATATGCACTTAATAACTAACCTCTGCGCGGTGAAAAGAAAACGCCTAAGACGTGTTTCAGTGCATTGCATGACCTATCTGGCTTGTTCTTCGTCATGCAATATGCACGCAATAACTAACCTCTGCGTGGTGAAAGGAAAACCCCTAAGACATGTTTCGTTGCATTGCATGATATATCTAACTTGTTTCTCGTAATGCATATGCAAGCAATAACTAACCTCTGCGCGGTGAAAGGAAAACGAATAAGACGTGTTTCAGTGCATTGCATGACCTTTCTGGCTTGTTCTTCGTCATGCAATATGCACGCATTAACTAACCTCTGCGTGGTGAAAGGAAAACCCCTAAGACATGTTTCCGTGTATTGCATGACCTATCTGACTTGTTCCTCGTCATGCAATATGCACGCAATAACTAACCTCTGCGCGGTGAAAGGAAAATGCCTAAGACGTGTTTCAGTGCATTGCATGACCTATCTGACTTGTTCCTCGTTATGCATATGCATGCAATAACCTCTGCGTGGTGAAAGGAAAACGCCTAAGACGTGTTTCAGTGCATTGCATGATCTATATGAATTGTTCCTCGTTATGCAATATGCGTGCAATAACTAACCTCTGCGCGGTGAAAGGAAAATGCCTAAGACGTGTTTCAGTGCATTGCATGACCTATCTGAATTTTTCCTCGTCATGCAATATGCGTGCAATAACTAAACTCTGCGCAGTGAAAGGAAAACGCCTGAGACGTGTTTCAGTGCATTGCATGATCTATCTGAATTGTTCCACGTCATGCAATATGCACGCAATAACTCTCCTCTGCGAGGTGAAAGGAAAACACCTAAGACGTGTTTCAGTGCATTGCATGATTAATCTGAATTGTTCCACGTTATGCAATATGCATGCAAGAACTAAACTCTGCACGGTGAAAGGAAAACGCCTAAGACGTGTTTCAGTGCATTGCATGACCTATCTGACTTTTTCATCATTATGCAATATGCATGCAAGAACTAAACTCTGCACGGTGAAAGGATAACGCCTAAGACGTGTTTCAGTGCATTGCATGACCTATCTGGCTTGTTCTTCGTCATGCAATATGCACGCAATAACTAACCTCTGCGTGGTAAAGGAAAACACCTAAGACATGTTTCAGTGCATTGCATGACCTATCTGACTTGTTCCTCTTCATGCAATATGCACGCAATAACTAACATTTGCATGCATGCATGACCTATCCGGCTTGTTTTTCGTCATGCAATATGCACACAATAACTAACCTCTGCTTGGTGAATGGAAAAAGCCTAAGACATGTTTCCGTGCATTGCATGACCTATCTGACTTGTTCCTCGTCATGCAATATGCACGCAATAACTAACCTTTGCGCGGTGAAGGAAAACGCCTAAGACGTGTTTCAGTACATTGCATGACCTATCTGACTTGTTCCTCGTTATGCAATATGTATGCAATAACCTCTGCGTGGTGAAAGGAAAACGCCTAAGACGTGTTTCAGTGCATTGCATGACCTATCTGACTTGTTCCTCGTTATGCAATATGCATGCAATAACTCTCCTCTGCGAGGTGAAAGGAAAACGCCTAAGACGTGTTTCAGTGCATTGCATTATCTATCTGAATTGTTCCTCGTCATGCAATATGCACGCAATAACTCTCCTCTGCGAGGTGAAAGGAAAACGCCTAAGACGTGTTTCAGTGCATTGCATTATCTATCTGAATTGTTCCTCGTTATGCAATATGCGTGCAAGAACTAAACTCTGCGCGTTGAAAGGAAAACGCCTAAGACGTGTTTCAGTGCATTGCCTGACTTATTCATCTTTATGCAATATGCATGCAAGAACTAAACACTGCACGGTGAAAGAATAACGCCCAAGACGAGTTTCAGTGCATTGCATGACCTATCTGGCTTGTTCTTCGTCATGCAATATGCACGCAATAACTAACCTCTGCGCGGTGAAAGGAAAACACCTAAGACGTGTTTCAATGCATTGCCTGACTTATTCATCGTTTATGCAATATTCATGCAAGAACTAAACTCTGCACGGTGAAAGGATAACGCCCAAGACGTGTTTCAGTGCATTGCATGACCTATCTGGCTTGTTCTTCGTCATGCAATATGCACGCAATAACCTCTGCGTGGTGAAAATAAAACGCCTAAGACGTGTTTCAGTGCATTGCATGACCTATCTGACTTGTTCCTCGTCATGCAATATGCATGCAATAACTCTCGTCTGCGAGGTGAAAGGAAAACGCCTAAGACGTGTTTCAGTGCATTGCATTATCTATCTGACTTGTTCCTCGTCATGCAATATGCACGCAATAACTAACCTCTGGCGCGGTGAAAGGAAAACGCCTAAGACGTCTTTCAGTGCATTGCCTGACTTATTCATCGTTATGCAATATGCATGCAAGAACTAAACTCTGCGCAGTGAAAGGAAAACGTCTAAGACGTGTTTCAGTGCATTGCATGACCTATCTGACTTGTTCCTCGTCATGCAATATGCACGCAATAACTAACCTCTGGCGCTGTGAAAGGAAAACGCCTAAGACGTGTTTCAGTGCATTACCTGACTTATTCATCGTTATGCAATATGCATGCAAGAACTAAACTCTGCACGGTGAAAGGATAACGCCCAAGACGTGTTTCAGTGCATTGCATGACCTATCTGGCTTGTTCTTCGTCATTCAATATGCACGCAATAACTAACCTCTGCTTGGTGAAAGGAAAAAGACTAAGACATGTTTCAGTGCATTGCATGACCTATCTGACTTGTTCCTCGTCATGCAATATGCACGCAATAACTAACCCCTGCGCGGTGAAGGAAAACGCCTAAGACGTGTTTCAGTGCATTGCATGACCTATCCGACTTGTTCCTCGTTATGCAATATGCATGCAATAACCTCTGCGTGGAGAAAGGAAAACGCCTAAGACGTGTTTCAGTGCATTGCATGACCTATCTGACTTGTTCCTCGTTGCAATGAAAATATATAATGTGATTTTGCATGCATTTTTATTTTACAAACTAATTTATTTGTGCACAGACGAGAAAATATCACATGAGATGTCACTTTACAGTGCATGGTATAGCTATTGAGCTCATTTCTGGTAAAAGGGTCCTCAAAAGTTTTTAAACAATATTAGTTTATAGACACATTTTGATAACATGTAAGCTATACAAAGGTTCCTATTTGACCTACTGAACATAGTTCTGGCCCACACGTACTAGATCTTAAACTTTCTAAACATACTCACTGACTCCTTTTGATGTTACTGAAGCCATACAAGAGTCCTTATTTTACCTAATGAAGATATTAGCCACATGGATTGTTTAGATCTGACCCATTGAACTCATTTCTGGTCAAAGGGTACTTGATCGTTAGGTTACTATACATTGATTTTTACTACTTGTGATGTTTTATGAGCAGGAAGATATTTGACTGATATTTGACTTAACATTTATCTTTCCCACGAGTACCTGATATTGAACTTTCTATACATACTAAATAGACTACTTCTTATGCTTCCTAGAACTAGAGGTTTCTATTTGACCCACAAACATAGTCCTGGCCCACGAGTACTAGGTCTCGAACTTTCTATAAATTCTCAAAGACTATTTTTGATGCTTCTTAAGCCATATAGAATGTCCTTATCTTATGTATTTAACTCATTTCTGGTCAAAGGATCCTCAAATGTTTTTAAACAGGAAAAACTATGAGACTCCTTCTGATATTACATGAGCTATAGACAGGTTCCTTTTTGACCTACTGAACATAGTTGTGGCACACGAGTACTTGATCTTGAATGGTCTAAACATACTCATTAACTCCTTTTGATGTCACTGAAGCCATACAAGAGTCCTTATTTTAACTACCTTTTGATGATACATAATCAAAATCAAAAATTGATTTGGGCCAGAAATCAATTGGCAAACACTTTATAAAAACTCTATAGTAACCATTTGTGGACATTACCAACCACCTAGAAACACCATAGGAACCACACAGACTACCATAGTAACCACCTAAAACACCCTAGCAACCACCCAGAACACCCTAGCATCACTCTAGCAACCACAGAGCAACCAACGAGAACACCTCAAGCAACACCTAGCAACCAACCAGACCACCCTAGCAACCGCCTAACAACACCCTGGCAACCACCCAGAACACCCTAGCAACCACCTAGCAACACCCTAGCAACCACACAGACTACCCTAACAACCGCCTAGCAACCATCCAGAACACTGTAGCAACCACAGGGAACACCCTAGCAACCGGGTGGTGAGATTTGCCAGTGCAAGCACCACTTCACATTTTCTTCTGGAAATGTGCCATAAATATGTTCCTGGAGGTCAAAAATTGACCTTGTCCTTCTTACAACATCAGAAGGAGTATATAAGTTTATATTGTTATGGTAAAAGGGTCCTCAAAAGATTTCAAACAATATAAACATGAAATATAATAAAACAATCGAATAGTTAAGAGCTAAATCATGCCAAAAACATAGAAACTCTATAGTAACTATAACTATAAACTCTACCAACCACCTGGTAACACCATAGCAATGACCCAGAATACCATAGTAACCACCTAAAACACCCTAGCAACCACCCAGAACACCCTAGCAGCAAACAAGAACACCCCAGCAACCACCTAGCAACACCCTAACAACCATCGAGAACAACCTGGCAACCGCATAGCAACACCCTAGCAACATTAGCACCTTGGCAACCACCCAGAATACCCTAGTAACCACATACAAACACCATAGCAACCAGCCAGAATACCCTAATAAACGCCTAGAAACCATCAACAACACCGTAGCAACCACCCAGAAAACCCTAGCAACCGGGTGGTGAGATTTGGAAATGTGCATTAAATGTGCTCCTGGTGGTGAAAAAATGACCTATGTATATCTAATATAACATCAGAAAGAGTCTAAAAGTTTATATTGTTTTAAACTTTTTGAGGAACCTTTAACCAGAAATGAGTTCATTGACATCATGAGAAGTAGATCCATCGGTATAAGAACCCAAGATCAAATACCGATGGGCCATAAATGTGTTTCTGGAGGTCAAAAATTGACCTATGTATAGCTAATGCAACATCAGGAGTCTATAAGTTCATATTTGTTTAAAAACTTTTGAGGAACCTTTGACCAGAAATGAGTTTAATAGGTCAGATATGGACATCTCTATGGCTTAGGAAGTATCTGTTGGAGTCTATGAGTATATATGGAAAGTTCAAGATCAAGTACTTTTGGGCCAGAAATATGTTCAGTAGGTCAAATATCTTTCTGTCTGAAATGACATCATGAGAAGTAAAGCTCTCGGTATATTAGCCCAAAGATCAAATACCCGTATGCCATAAATGTGTTTCTGGAGGTCAAAAATTGACCTATGTATAGCTAATTTAACATCAGGAGCCTATAAGTTTATATTGTTTAAAACCTTTTGAGGAACCTTTGAACAGAAATGATTTCAATAGTTTCAGATATGGACTTCTCTATGGCTTAGGAAGCATCGACTGCAGTCTCTGAGTATGTATGGAAAGTTCAAGATCAAGTTCTTTTGGGCCATAAACATGTTCAGTAGGTCAAATATTTGTCTGGCTGAAATGACATCATGAGAAGTAAATCTCTCGGTGTATTAACCCAAAGATCAAGCACCCGTGTGCCATGAAAAGTGTTCCTGGAGGTCAAAAATTGACCTATGTAATATAACATCAGCATGTTATATTACATAATCTATGAGTATGTATGGAAAGTTCAAGATCAAGTACTTTTGGGCCAGAAAAATGTTCTTTACGTAAAATATTTTTCTGGCTGAAATGACATCATGAGAAGTAAATCTCCAACCCACCAAAACACCCTAGCAACCACCTAGCAACACCCTAGCAACCACCGAGAACACCCTAGCAACAAACCAGAACACCCCAGCAACCATATGGCAACACCCTAGCAACCACCAGGAACACCCCAGCAACCGCCTAGCAACTTCCTAGCAACCACCCGGAACACCATAGCAATCACCCAGAATACCCTAAAAAACGCTTAGCAACCACCCAGAACACCGTAGCAAACTCCCAGAACACCTGAGCAACCGGGTGGTGAGATTTGCCGCTTCAAGCTCCCCTTCATGTTTTCTTCTGGAAATGTGCAACAATGTGTTCCTGGAGGTCAAACATTGACCTATGTATATCTAATATAACATCAGAAGGAGTCAAAAAGTTTATATTGTTTTAATTTTTTTGAGGAACCTTTGACCAGAAATGAGTTCAATAGGTCAGATATGGACATCTCTATGGCTTAGGAAGCATCTGTTGGAGAATATGAGTATGAATGGAAAGTACAAGATCAAGCACTTTTGGGCCAAAAATATGTTCAGTAGGTCAAATATCTTTCTGGCTGAAATGACATCATGAGAAGTAAAGCTCTCGGTATATTAACCCAAAGATCAAATACCCGTGGGCCATAAATGTGTTTCTGGAGGTCAAAAATTGACCTATGTATAGATAATGTAACATCAGGAGTCTATAAGTTTATATTGTTTAAAACCTTTTGAAGAACCTTTGACCAGAAATGAGTTCAATAGCTCAGATATGGGCATCTCTATGGCTTAGGAAGGATCTGTTGGAGTCTATGAGTATGATTGGAAAATACAAGATCAAGTACTTTTGGGCCAGAAATATGTTCAGTAGGTCAAA
Organism: Cyprinella venusta; assembly: GCA_038021265.1. Lineage (NCBI taxonomy): Eukaryota > Metazoa > Chordata > Actinopteri > Cypriniformes > Leuciscidae > Cyprinella > Cyprinella venusta. Next base: position 13,229,558 of record CM075863.1, read on the forward strand.
TATCTTTCTGGCTGAAATGACATCATGAAAAGTAAAGCTCTCGGTATATTAACCCAAAGATCAAATACCCATGGGCCATAAATGTGTTTCTGGAGGTCAAAAATTGACCTATGTATAATGTAACATCAGGAGTCTATAAGTTTATATTGTTTAAAACCTTTTGAGGAACCTTTGACCAGAAATGATTTCAATAGTTCAGATATGGACTTCTCTATGGCTTAGGAAGCATCGACTGGAGTCTATGAGCATGTATGGAAAGTTCAAGATCAAGTACTTTTGGGCCAGAAAAATGTTCTTTACGTAAAATATTTTTTCCTGGCTGAAATGACATCATGTGAAGTAAGTCTCCAACCCACCACAACACCCTAGCAACCACCTAGCAACAACCTAGCAACCACCGAGAACACCCTAGCTACAAACCAGAACACCCCAGCAACCATTTGGCAACTCCCTAGCAACCACCAGGAACACCCCAGCAACCGCCTAGCAACACCCTAGCAACCACCCGGAACACCACAGAAATCACACAGAATACCCTAAAAAACGCCTAGCAACCACCCAGAACACCATAGCAACCTCCCAGGACACTCTAGCAACCGGGTGGTGAGATTTGCCGCTTCAAGATCCACTTCACGTTTTCTTCTGGAAATGTGCCATGAATGTGTTCTTGAAGGTCAAAAATTGACCTTTGTATATCTAATATAACATCAGAAGGAGTCTAAAAGTTTATATTGTTTTTAACTTTGTGAGGAACCTTTGACCAGAAATGAGTTCAATAGCTCAGATATGGACTTCTCTATGGCTTAGGAAGCATCTGTTGGAGTCTATGAGTATGAATGGAAAGTACAAGATCAAGTACTTTTGGGCCAGAAATATGTTCAGTAGGTCAAATATCTTTCTGGCTGAAATGACATCATGAGAAGTAAAGCTCTCGGTATATTAACCCAAAGATCAAATACCCGTGGGCCATAAATGTGTTTCTGGAGGTCAAAAATTGACCTATGTATAGCTAATGTAACATCAGGAGTCTATGAGTTTTTATTGTTTAAAAGCTTTTGAAGAACCTTTTGACCGGAAATGAGTTCAATAGGTCAGATATGGACTTCTATGTATATGTAGGGAAGCATCTGTTGGAGTCTATGGTTATCTATGGAAAGTTCAAGATCAAGTACTTTTGGGCTAGAAATATGTTCAGTAGGTCAAATATTTGTCTGGCTAAAATGACATCATGAGAAGTAAATCTCTCGGTATATTAACCCACAGATCAAGGAACCGTGGACCATAAATGTGTTCCTGGAGGTCAAAAATTGACCTAAGTAAATATAACATCAGAAGGAGTCTATGAGTTTATATCGTTATAAAATTTGTGAGGAACGTTTGACCAGAAATTAGTTCAAAAGGTCAGATATGGACTTTTCCATGGCTTAGGAAGCATCTATTCGAGTCTGTGAGTCTGTATGGAAAGTTCAAGATCAAGTACTTTTGGGCCAGAAATATCTTCAGTAGGTCAAATATATGTCTGGCTGAAATGTGTGTTTCATTGCAATACTTAAATTTTCTAACTTGTTCTTCTTTGCATTGCAAAAAGAAAGGATAAAACACAAGTGCTTTCCCATGCATTTCCATTCTACAACTAATTAATTTGATGTTTTGACGAGAAAACATTACAAAAGTGATCGATTTACAATGCATAAACGAACTTGTTCCTTTGTGCAACGAAGAGATATGCAATTCATGTGCTTTATGATTGCATTGTACATGCATGCAATAACTAACCTCTATGCAATTAAAAGAAAACAATTAAGATGTGTTTCGATGCATTTGAATGACCTATCTGACTTGTTCCTCGTTATGCCTGTCCACGCGATAACTAACCTCTGCGCAATGAAGAGAAAACACCTAAGATGTTTCATTGCATTGCATGACCTATCTAACTTGTTCCTCGTTATACGTATGCACACAAATAACTAAACTCTGACCAATGAAAAGAAAAGACCATAAGATGTGTTTCATAGCCATGCATGACATTTCTAACTTGTTCCTCGTTACGCATATGCTCGCAATAACTGACCTCTGTGCATAGAAAAGAAAACAACTAAGATGTGTTTCAATTGCATTGCAAGACATATCTAACTTCTTCCTCATTAGGCCTGTTCACGCAAAAACTAACCTCTGTGCAATGAAAAGAAAACACCTAAGATGTGTTTCATTGCATTGCATGACCTATCTAACTTGTTCGGTGAACGTGATTTCATCAACTACCACATGTTCCTGGATCAACATCATTGTTGATCCTGGGTCAACTTTTCAATCAACCAAACAGATTTGAGGAACAAGTTTACAGTTTATGTCAATTTTAGGTTTAGATTTAGAACCAGAGTGAAGTACTTAAACATCAGTGTCATTCATCTTTGTACCTTCTGATAAAGGAAAAATTATGAGTAGAGTTAGGTTTAGGGGTAGGGATTGGTTAAGGACAACATTTTTGGGACAGGAATGTTGATCCAGGGCCATCAAAATATGTTGATCCAGGACCATGTCTTACTTGAAAAAATCATGCTGACCAACTTGTTCCTAAGTTATGCATATGCACAAAAATAGCTAAACTTAAGCAATGAAAAGAAAACACCATAAGATGTGTTTCGTTGCATTGCATTGCAAAATATGCACTTAATAACTAACCTCTGCGCGGAGAAAGGAAAACGCCTAATACGTGTTTCAGTGCATTGCATGACCTATCTGACTTATTCATCGTCATGCAATATGCACTTAATAACTAACCTCTGCGCGGTGAAAAGAAAACGCCTAAGACGTGTTTCAGTGCATTGCATGACCTATCTGGCTTGTTCTTCGTCATGCAATATGCACGCAATAACTAACCTCTGCGTGGTGAAAGGAAAACCCCTAAGACATGTTTCGTTGCATTGCATGATATATCTAACTTGTTTCTCGTAATGCATATGCAAGCAATAACTAACCTCTGCGCGGTGAAAGGAAAACGAATAAGACGTGTTTCAGTGCATTGCATGACCTTTCTGGCTTGTTCTTCGTCATGCAATATGCACGCATTAACTAACCTCTGCGTGGTGAAAGGAAAACCCCTAAGACATGTTTCCGTGTATTGCATGACCTATCTGACTTGTTCCTCGTCATGCAATATGAACGCAATAACTAACCTCTGCGCGGTGAAAGGAAAATGCCTAAGACGTGTTTCAGTGCATTGCATGACCTATCTGACTTGTTCCTCGTTATGCATATGCATGCAATAACCTCTGCGTGGTGAAAGGAAAACGCCTAAGACGTGTTTCAGTGCATTGCATGATCTATATGAATTGTTCCTCGTTATGCAATATGCGTGCAATAACTAACCTCTGCGCGGTGAAAGGAAAATGCCTAAGACGTGTTTCAGTGCATTGCATGACCTATCTGAATTTTTCCTCGTCATGCAATATGCACGCAATAACTAAACTCTGCGCAGTGAAAGGAAAACGCCTGAGACGTGTTTCAGTGCATTGCATGATCTATCTGAATTGTTCCACGTCATGCAATATGCACGCAATAACTCTCCTCTGCGAGGTGAAAGGAAAACACCTAAGACGTGTTTCAGTGCATTGCATGATTAATCTGAATTGTTCCACGTTATGCAATATGCATGCAAGAACTAAACTCTGCACGGTGAAAGGAAAACGCCAAAGACGTGTTTCAGTGCATTGCATGACCTATCTGACTTTTTCATCATTATGCAATATGCATGCAAGAACTAAACTCTGCACGGTGAAAGGATAACGCCTAAGACGTGTTTCAGTGCATTGCATGACCTATCTGGCTTGTTCTTCGTCATGCAATATGCACGCAATAACTAACCTCTGCGTGGTAAAGGAAAACACCTAAGACATGTTTTAGTGCATTGCATGACCTATCTGACTTGTTCCTCTTCATGCAATATGCACGCAATAATTAACCTCTGCTTGGTGAATGGAAAAAGCCTAAGACATGTTTCCGTGCATTGCATGACCTATCTGACTTGTTCCTCGTCATGCAATATGCACGCAATAACTAACCTTTGCGCGGTGAAGGAAAACGCCTAAGACGTGTTTCAGTACATTGCATGACCTATCTGACTTGTTCCTCGTTATGCAATATGCATGCAATAACCTCTGCGTGGTGAAAGGAAAACGCCTAAGACGTGTTTCAGTGCATTGCATGACCTATCTGACTTGTTCCTCGTCATGCAATATGCACGCAATAACTCTCCTCTGCGAGGTGAAAGGAAAATGACTAAGACGTGTTTCAGTGCATTGCATTATCTATCTGAATTGTTCCTCGTCATGCAATATGCACGCAATAACTCTCCTCTGCGAGGTGAAAGGAAAACGCCTAAGACGTGTTTCAGTGCATTGCATTATCTATCTGAATTGTTCCTCGTTATGCAATATGCGTGCAAGAACTAAACTCTGCGCGTTGAAAGGAAAACGCCTAAGACGTGTTTCAGTGCATTGCCTGACTTATTCATCTTTATGCAATATGCATGCAAGAACTAAACACTGCACGGTGAAAGAATAACGCCCAAGACGAGTTTCAGTGCATTGCATGACCTATCTGGCTTGTTCTTCGTCATGCAATATGCTCGCAATAACTAACCTCTGCGCGGTGAAAGGAAAACACCTAAGACGTGTTTCAATGCATTGCCTGACTTATTCATCGTTTATGCAATATTCATGCAAGAACTAAACTCTGCACGGTGAAAGGATAACGCCCAAGACGTGTTTCAGTGCATTGCATGACCTATCTGGCTTGTTCTTCGTCATGCAATATGCACGCAATAACCTCTGCGTGGTGAAAATAAAACGCCTAAGACGTGTTTCAGTGCATTGCATGACCTATCTGACTTGTTCCTCGTCATGCAATATGCATGCAATAACTCTCGTCTGCGAGGTGAAAGGAAAACGCCTAAGACGTGTTTCAGTGCATTGCATTATCTATCTGAATTGTTCCTCGTTATGCAATATGCGTGCAAGAACTAAACTCTGCGCAGTGAAAGGAAAACGTCTAAGACGTGTTTCAGTGCATTGCATGACCTATCTGACTTGTTCCTCGTCATGCAATATGCACGCAATAACTAACCTCTGGCGCGGTGAAAGGAAAACGCCTAAGACGTGTTTCAGTGCATTGCCTTACTTATTCATCGTTATGCAATATGCATGCAAGAACTAAACTCTGCACGGTGAAAGGATAACGCCCAAGACGTGTTTCAGTGCATTGCATGACCTATCTGGCTTGTTCTTCGTCATTCAATATGCACGCAATAACTAACCTCTGCTTGGTGAAAGGAAAAAGACTAAGACATGTTTTAGTGCATTGCATGACCTATCTGACTTGTTCCTCGTCATGCAATATGCACGCAATAACTAACCCCTGCGCGGTGAAGGAAAACGCCTAAGACGTGTTTCAGTGCATTGCATGACCTATCCGACTTGTTCCTCGTTATGCAATATGCATGCAATAACCTCTGCGTGGAGAAAGGAAAACGCCTAAGACGTGTTTCAGTGCATTGCATGACCTATCTGACTTGTTCCTCGTTGCAATGAAAATATATAATGTGATTTTGCATGCATTTTTATTTTACAAACTAATTTATTTGTGCACAGACGAGAAAATATCACATGAGATGTCACTTTACAGTGCATGGTATAGCTATTGAGCTCATTTCTGGTAAAAGGGTCCTCAAAAGTTTTTAAACAATATTAGTTTATAGACACATTTTGATGACATGTAAGCTATACAAAGGTTCCTATTTGACCTACTGAACATAGTTCTGGCCCACACGTACTAGATCTTAAACTTTCTAAACATACTCACTGACTCCTTTTGATGTTACTGAAGCCATACAAGAGTCCTTATTTTACCTAATGAAGATATTAGCCACATGGATTGTTTAGATCTGACCCATTGAACTCATTTCTGGTCAAAGGGTACTTGATCGTTAGGTTACTATACATTGATTTTTACTACTTGTGATGTTTTATGAGCAGGAAGATATTTGACTGATATTTGACTTAACATTTATCTTTCCCACGAGTACCTCATATTGAACTTTCTATACATACTAAATAGACTACTTCTTATGCTTCCTAGAACTAGAGGTTTCTATTTGACCCACAAACATAGTCCTGGCCCACGAGTACTAGGTCTCGAACTTTCTATAAATTCTCAAAAACTATTTTTGATGCTTCTTAAGCCATATAGAATGTCCTTATCTTATGTATTTAACTCATTTCTGGTCAAAGGATCCTCAAATGTTTTTAAACAGGAAAAACTATGAGACTCCTTCTGATATTACATGAGCTATAGACAGGTTCCTTTTTGACCTACTGAACATAGTTGTGGCACACGAGTACTTGATCTTGAATGGTCTAAACATACTCATTAACTCCTTTTGATGTCACTGAAGCCATACAAGAGTCCTTATTTTAACTACCTTTTGATGATACATAATCAAAATCAAAAATTGATTTGGGCCAGAAATCAATTGGCAAACACTTTATAAAAACTCTATAGTAACCATTTGTGGACATTACTAACCACCTAGAAACACCATAGGAACCACACAGACTACCATAGTAACCACCTAAAACACCCTAGCAACCACCCAGAACACCCTAGCATCACTCTAGCAACCACAGAGCAACCAACGAGAACACCTCAAGCAACACCTAGCAACCAACCAGACCACCCTAGCAACCGCCTAACAACACCCTGGCAACCACCCAGAACACCCTAGCAACCACCTAGCAACACCCTAGCAACCACACAGACTACCCTAACAACCGCCTAGCAACCATCCAGAACACTGTAGCAACCACCGGGAACACCCTAGCAACCGGGTGGTGAGATTTGCCAGTGCAAGCACCACTTCACATTTTCTTCTGGAAATGTGCCATAAATATGTTCCTGGAGGTCAAAAATTGACCTTGTCCTTCTTACAACATCAGAAGGAGTATATAAGTTTATATTGTTATGGTAAAAGGGTCCTCAAAAGATTTCAAACAATATAAACATGAAATATAATAAAACAATCGAATAGTTAAGAGCTAAATCATGCCAAAAACATTATAGAAACTCTATAGTAACTATAACTATAAACTCTACCAACCACCTGGTAACACCATAGCAATGACCCAGAATACCATAGTAACCACCTAAAACACCCTAGCAACCACCCAGAACACCCTAGCAGCAAACAAGAACACCCCAGCAACCACCTAGCAACACCCTAACAACCATCGAGAACAACCTGGCAACCGCATAGCAACACCCTAGCAACATTAGCACCTTGGCAACCACCCAGAATACCCTAGTAACCACATACAAACACCATAGCAACCAGCCAGAATACCCTAATAAACGCCTAGAAACCATCAACAACACCGTAGCAACCACCCAGAAAACCCTAGCAACCGGGTGGTGAGATTTGCCACTTCAGGCTCCACTTCACATTTACTTCTGGAAATGTGCATTAAATGTGCTCCTGGTGGTGAAAAAATGACCTATGTATATCTAATATAACATCAGAAAGAGTCTAAAAGTTTATATTGTTTTAAACTTTTTGAGGAACCTTTGACCAGAAATGAGTTCATTGACACCATGAGAAGTAAATCCATCGGTATAAGAACCCAAAGATCAAATACCGATGGGCCATAAATGTGTTTCTGGAGGTAAAAAATTGACCTATGTATAGCTAATGCAACATCAGGAGTCTATAAGTTCATATTTGTTTAAAAACTTTTGAGGAACCTTTGACCAGAAATGAGTTTAATAGGTCAGATATGGACATCTCTATGGCTTAGGAAGTATCTGTTGGAGTCTATGAGTATATATGGAAAGTTCAAGATCAAGTACTTTTGGGCCAGAAATATGTTCAGTAGGTCAAATATCTTTCTGTCTGAAATGACATCATGAGAAGTAAAGCTCTCGGTATATTAGCCCAAAGATCAAATACCCGTATGCCATAAATGTGTTTCTGGAGGTCAAAAATTGACCTATGTATAGCTAATTTAACATCAGGAGCCTATAAGTTTATATTGTTTAAAACCTTTTGAGGAACCTTTGACCAGAAATGATTTCAATAGTTTCAGATATGGACTTCTCTATGGCTTAGGAAGCATCGACTGCAGTCTCTGAGTATGTATGGAAAGTTCAAGATCAAGTTCTTTTGGGCCATAAACATGTTCAGTAGGTCAAATATTTGTCTGGCTGAAATGACATCATGAGAAGTAAATCTCTCGGTATATTAACCCAAAGATCAAGCACCCGTGTGCCATGAAAAGTGTTCCTGGAGGTCAAAAATTGACCTATGTAATATAACATCAGCATGTTATATTACATAATCTATGAGTATGTATGGAAAGTTCAAGATCAAGTACTTTTGGGCCAGAAAAATGTTCTTTACGTAAAATATTTTTCTGGCTGAAATGACATCATGAGAAGTAAATCTCCAACCCACCAAAACACCCTAGCAACCACCTAGCAACACCCTAGCAACCACCGAGAACACCCTAGCAACAAACCAGAACACCCCAGCAACCATATGGCAACACCCTAGCAACCACCAGGAACACCCCAGCAACCGCCTAGCAACTTCCTAGCAACCACCCGGAACACCATAGCAATCACCCAGAATACCCTAAAAAACGCTTAGCAACCACCCAGAACACCGTAACAAACTCCCAGAACACCTGAGCAACCGGGTGGTGAGATTTGCCGCTTCAAGCTCCCCTTCATGTTTTCTTCTGGAAATGTGCAACAATGTGTTCCTGGAGGTCAAACATTGACCTATGTATATCTAATATAACATCAGAAGGAGTCAAAAAGTTTATATTGTTTTAATTTTTTTGAGGAACCTTTGACCAGAAATGAGTTCAATAGGTCAGATATGGACATCTCTATGGCTTAGGAAGCATCTGTTGGAGAATATGAGTATGAATGGAAAGTACAAGATCAAGCACTTTTGGGCCAAAAATATGTTCAGTAGGTCAAATATCTTTCTGGCTGAAATGACATCATGAGAAGTAAAGCTCTCGGTATATTAACCCAAAGATCAAATACCCGTGGGCCATAAATGTGTTTCTGGAGGTCAAAAATTGACCTATGTATAGATAATGTAACATCAGGAGTCTATAAGTTTATATTGTTTAAAACCTTTTGAAGAACCTTTGACCTGAAATGAGTTCAATAGCTCAGATATGGGCATCTCTATGGCTTAGGAAGGATCTGTTGGAGTCTATGAGTATGATTGGAAAATACAAGATCAAGTACTTTTGGGCCAGAAATATGTTCAGTAGGTCAAATATCTTTCTGGCTGAAATGACATCATGAAAAGTAAAGCTCTCGGTATATTAACCCAAAGATCAAATACCCATGGGCCATAAATGTGTTTCTGGAGGTCAAAAATTGACCTATGTATAGATAATGTAACATCAGGAGTCTATAAGTTTATATTGTTTAAAACCTTTTGAGGAACCTTTGACCAGAAATGATTTCAATAGTTCAGATATGGACTTCTCTATGGCTTAGGAAGCATCGACTGGAGTCTATGAGCATGTATGGAAAGTTCAAGATCAAGTACTTTTGGGCCAGAAAAATGTTCTTTACGTAAAATATTTTTTCCTGGCTGAAATGACATCATGTGAAGTAAGTCTCCAACCCACCACAACACCCTAGCAACCACCTAGCAACAACCTAGCAACCACCGAGAACACCCTAGCTACAAACCAGAACACCCCAGCAACCATTTGGCAACACCCTAGCAACCACCAGGAACACCCCAGCAACCGCCTAGCAACACCCTAGCAACCACCCGGAACACCACAGAAATCACACAGAATACCCTAAAAAACGCCTAGCAACCACCCAGAACACCATAGCAACCTCCCAGGACACTCTAGCAACCGGGTGGTGAGATTTGCCGCTTCAAGATCCACTTCACGTTTTCTTCTGGAAATGTGCCATGAATGTGTTCTTGAAGGTCAAAAATTGACCTTTGTATATCTAATATAACATCAGAAGGAGTCTAAAAGTTTATATTGTTTTTAACTTTGTGAGGAACCTTTGACCAGAAATGAGTTCAATAGCTCAGATATGGACTTCTCTATGGCTTAGGAAGCATCTGTTGGAGTCTATGAGTATGAATGGAAAGTACAAGATCAAGTACTTTTGGGCCAGAAATATGTTCAGTAGGTCAAATATCTTTCTGGCTGAAATGACATCATGAGAAGTAAAGCTCTCGGTATATTAACCCAAAGATCAAATACCCGTGGGCCATAAATGTGTTTCTGGAGGTCAAAAATTGACCTATGTATAGCTAATGTAACATCAGGAGTCTATGAGTTTTTATTGTTTAAAAGCTTTTGAAGAACCTTTTGACCGGAAATGAGTTCAATAGGTCAGATATGGACTTCTATGTATATGTAGGGAAGCATCTGTTGGAGTCTATGGTTATCTATGGAAAGTTCAAGATCAAGTACTTTTGGGCTAGAAATATGTTCAGTAGGTCAAATATTTGTCTGGCTAAAATGACATCATGAGAAGTAAATCTCTCGGTATATTAACCCACAGATCAAGGAACCGTGGACCATAAATGTGTTCCTGGAGGTCAAAAATTGACCTAAGTAAATATAACATCAGAAGGAGTCTATGAGTTTATATCGTTTTAAAATTTGTGAGGAACGTTTGACCAGAAATTAGTTCAAAAGGTCAGATATGGACTTTTCCATGGCTTAGGAAGCATCTATTGGAGTCTGTGAGTCTGTATGGAAAGTTCAAGATCAAGTACTTTTGGGCCAGAAATATCTTCAGTAGGTCAAATATATGTCTGGCTGAAATGTGTGTTTCATTGCAATACTTAAATTTTCTAACTTGTTCTTCTTTGCATTGCAAAAAGAAAGGATAAAACACAAGTGCTTTCCCATGCATTTCCATTCTACAACTAATTAATTTGATGTTTTGACGAGAAAACATTACAAAAGTGATCGATTTACAATGCATAAACGAACTTGTTCCTTTGTGCAACGAAGAGATATGCAATTCATGTGCTTTATGATTGCATTGTACATGCATGCAATAACTAACCTCTATGCAATTAAAAGAAAACAATTAAGATGTGTTTCGATGCATTTGAATGACCTATCTGACTTGTTCCTCGTTATGCCTGTCCACGCGATAACTAACCTCTGCGCAATGAAAAGAAATCACCTAAGATGTTTCATTGCATTGCATGACCTATCTAACTTGTTCCTCGTTATACGTATGCACACAAATAACTAAACTCTGACCAATGAAAAGAAAAGACCATAAGATGTGTTTCATAGCCATGCATGACATTTCTAACTTGTTCCTCGTTACGCATATGCTCGCAATAACTGACCTCTGTGCATAGAAAAGAAAACAACTAAGATGTGTTTCAATTGCATTGCAAGACATATCTAACTTCTTCCTCATTAGGCCTGTTCACGCAAAAACTAACCTCTGTGCAATGAAAAGAAAACACCTAAGATGTGTTTCATTGCATTGCATGACCTATCTAACTTGTTCGGTGAACGTGATTTCATCAACTACCACATGTTCCTGGATCAACATCATTGTTGATCCTGGGTCAACTTTTCAATCAACCAAACAGATTTGAGAAAAAAGTTTACAGTTTATGTCAATTTTAGATTTAGATTTAGAACCAGAGTGAAGTACTTAAACATCAGTGTCATTCATCTTTGTACCTTCTGATAAGGGAAAAGTTACGAGTAGAGTGGGGTTTAGGGGTAGGGATTGGTTAAGGAGAACAGTTTTGGGACAGGAATGTTGATCCAGGGTCATCAAAATATGTTGATCCAGGACCATGTCTTACTTGAAAAAATCATGCTGACCAACTTGTTCCTAAGTTATGCATATGCACAAAAATAACTAAACTCTGAGCAATGAAAAGAAAACACCATAAGATGTGTTTCGTTGCATTGCATGATATATCTAACTTGTTTCTCGTAATGCATATGCACGCAATAACTAACCTCTGCGCGGTGAAAGGAAAACGCCTAAGATGTGTTTCATTGCATTGCATGACCTATCTGACTCGTTCCTCGTCATGTTGTGTTTCAATTGCATTGCAAGACATATCTAACTTCTTCATCATTAGGCCTGTTCACGCAAAAACTAACCTCTGTGCAATGAAAAGAAAACACCTAAGATGTGTTTCATTGCATTGCATGACCTATCTAACTTGTTCGGTGAACGTGATTTCATCAACTACCACATGTTCCTGGATCAACATCATTGTTGATCCTGGGTCAACTTTTCAATCAACCAAACAGATTTGAGGAAAAAGTTTACTGTTTATGTCAATTTTAGGTTTAGATTTAGAACCAGAGTGAAGTACTTAAACATCAGTGTCATTCATCTTTGTACCTTCTGATAAGGGAAAAGTTATGAGTAGAGTTAGGTTTAGGGGTAGGGATTGGTTAAGGACAACAGTTTTGGGACAGGAATGTTGATCCAGGGTCATCAAAATATGTTGATCCAGGACCATGTCTTACTTGAAAGAATCATGCTGACCAACTTGTTCCTAAGTTATCCATATGCACAAACATAACTAAACTCTGAGCAATGAAAAGAAAACACCATAAGATGTGTTTCGTTGCATTGCATGATATTTCTAACTTGTTTCTCGTAATGCATATGCACGCAATAACTAACCTCTGCGCGGTGAAAGGAAAACGCCTAAGATGTGTTTCATTGCATTGCATGACCTATCTGACTCGTTTCTTGTCATGCAATATGCACTCAATAACTAACCTCTGCGCGGTGAAAGGAAAACGACTAAGACGTGTTTCAGTGCATTGCATGACCTATCTGACTTGTTCCTCGTTATACGTATGCACAAAAATAACTAAACTCTGACCAATGAAAAGAAAACACCATAATATATGTGTCATAGCCATGCATGACATTTCTACCTTCCTCGTTACGCATATGCTCGCAATAACTGACCTCTGTGCATTGAAAAGAAAACAACTAAGAAGTGTTTCAATTGCATTGCAAGACATATCTAACTTCTTCCTCATTAGGCCTGTTCACGCAAAAACTAACCTCTGTGCAATGAAAAGAAAACACCTAAGATGTGTTCCATTGCATTGCATGACCTATCTAACTTGTTCGGTGAACGTGATTTCATCAACTACCACATGTTCCTGGATCAACATCATTGTTGATCCTGGATCAACTTTTCAATCAACCAAACAGATTTGAGGAACAAATTTACAATTTATGTCAATTTTAGGTTTAGATTTAGAACCAGAGTGAAGTACTTAAACATCAGTGTCAATCATCTTTGTACATTCTGATAATGGAAAAATTATGAGTAGAGTTAGGTTTAGGGGTAGGGATTGGTTAAGGACAACATTTTTGGGACAGGAATGTTGATCCAGGGTCATCAAAATATGTTGATCCAGGACCATGTCTTACTTGAAAAAATCATGCTGACCAACTTGTTCCTAAGTTATGCATATGCACAAAAATAACTAATCTCTGAGCAATGAAAAGAAAACACCATAAAATGTGTTTCGTTGCATTGCTTTGCACAATATGCACTTAATAACTAACCTCTGCGCGGTGAAAGGAAAACGCCTAATACGTGTTTCAGTGCATTGCATGACCTATCTGACTTATTCATCGTTATGCAATATGCACTTAACAACTAACCTCTGCGCGGTGAAAGGAAAACGCCTAAGACGTGTTTCAGTGCATTGCATGACCTATCTGGCTTGTTCTTCGTCATGCAATATGCACGCAATAACTAACCTCTGCGTGGTGAAAGGAAAACCCCTAAGACCTTTTTCGTTGCATTGCATGATATATCTAACTTGTTTCTCGTAATGCATATGCACGCAATAACTAACCTCTGCGCGGTGAAAGGAAAACGAATAAGACGTCTTTCAGTGCATTGCATGACCTTTCTGGCTTGTTCTTCTTCATGCAATATGCACGCAATAACTAACCTCTGCGTGGTGAAAGGAAAACCCCTAAGACATGTTTCCGTGTATTGCATGACCTATCTGACTTGTTCCTCGTCATGCAATATGCACGCAATAACTAACCTCTGCGCAGTGAAAGGAAAACGCCTAAGACGTGTTTCAGTGCATTGCATGACCTATCTGACTTGTTCCTCGTTATGCATATGCATGCAATAACCTCTGCGTGGTGAAAGGAAAACTCCTAAGACGTGTTTCAGTGCATTGCATGATCTATATGAATTGTTCCTCGTTATGCAATATGCGTGCAAGAACTAAACTCAGCGCGGTGAAAGGAAACGCCTAAGACGTGTTTCAGTGCATTGCATGACCTATCTGAATTTTTCCTCGTCATGCAATATGCACGCAATAACTAAACTCTGCGCAGTGAAAGGAAAACGCCTGAGACGTGTTTCAGTGCATTGCATGATCTATCTGAATTGTTCCTCGTCATGCAATATGCACGCAATAACTCTCCTCTGCGAGGTGAAAGGAAAACACCTAAGACGTGTTTCAGTGCATTGCATGATTAATCTGAATTGTTCTTCGTCATGCAATATGCACGCAATAACTAACCTCTGCGTGGTTAAAGGAAAACACCTAAGACATGTTTTAGTGCATTGCACGACCTATCTGACTTGTTCCTCTTCATGCAATATGCACGCAATAACTAATATTTGCATGCATGCATGACCTATCTGGCTTGTTCTTCGTCATGCAATATGCACACAATAACTAACCTCTGCGCGGTGAAGGAAAACGCCTAAGACGTGTTTCAGTACATTGCATGACCTATCTGACTTGTTCCTCGTTATGCAATATGCATGCAATAACCTCTGCGTGGTGAAAGGAAAATGCCTAAGACGTGTTTCAGTGCATTGCATGACCTATCTGATTTGTTCCTCGTCAAGCAATATGCACGCAATAACTCTCCTCTGCGAGGTGAAAGGAAAACGCCTAAGACGTGTTTCAGTGCATTGCATTATCTATCTGAATTGTTCCTCGTCATGCAATATGCACGCAATAACTCTCCTCTGCGAGGTGAAAGGAAAACGCCTAAGTCGTGTTTCAGTGCATTGCATTATCTATCTGAATTGTTCCTCGTTATGCAATATGCGTGCAAGAACTAAACTCTGCGCGGTGAAAGGAAAACGCCTAAGACGTGTTCCACTGCATTGCCTGACTTATTCATCGTTATGCAATATGCATGCAAGAACTAAACACTGCACGGTGAAAGGATAACGCCCAAGACGTGTTTCAATGCATTGCATGACCTATCTGGCTTGTTCTTCGTCATGCAATATGCACGCAATAAACTAACCTCTGCGCGGTGAAAGGAAAACGCCTAAGACGGGTTTCAGTGCATTGCCTGACTTATTCATCGTTATGCAATATGCATGCAAGAACTAAACTCTGCACGGTGAAAGGATAACGCCCAAGACGTGTTTCAGTGCATTGCATGACCTATCTGACTTGTTCCTCGTCATGCAATATGCACGCAATAACTAACACCTGGCATACGTATGCTAACCTTCCTCGTTATACGTATGCACAAAAATATCTAAACTCTGACCAATGAAAAGAAAACACCATAAGACGTGTTTCCTTGCCATGCATGAAATTTCTAACTTGTTCCTCGTTACGCATATGCTCGCAATAACTGACCTCTGTGCATTGAAAAGAAAACAACTAAGATGTGTTTCAATTGCATTGCAAGACATATCTAACTTCTTCCTCATTAGGCCTGTTCACGCAAAAACTAACCTCTGTGCAATGGAAAGAAAACACCTAAGATGTGTTTCATTGCATTGCATGACCTGTCTAACTTGTTCGGTGAACGTGATTTCATCAACTACCACATGTTCCTGGATCAACATCATTGTTGATCCTGGATCAACTTTTCAATCAACCAAACAGATTTAGAACCAGAGTGAAGTACTTAAACATCAGTGTCATTCATCTTTGTACCTTCTGATAAGGGAAAAATTATGAGTAGAGTTAGGTTTAGGGGTAGGGATTGGTTAAGGACAACATTTTTGGGACAGGAATGTTGATCCAGGGTCATCAAAATATGTTGATCCAGGACCATGTCTTACTTGAAAAAATCATGCTGACCAACTTGTTCCTAAGTTATGCATATGCACAAAAATAACTAAACTCTGAGCAATGAAAAGAAAACACCATAAGATGTGTTTCGTTGCATTGCATTGCACAATATGCACTTAATAACTAACCTCTGCGCGGTGAAAGGAAAACGCCTAATACGTGTTTCAGTGCATTGCATGACCTATCTGACTTATTCATCGTTATGCAATATGCATGCAAGAACTAAACTCTGCACGGTGAAAGGAAAACACCTAAGACATGTTTTAGTGCATTGCATGACCTATCTGACTTGTTCCTCTTCATGCAAAATGCAAGCAATAACTAACATTTGCATGCATGCATGACCTATCTGGCTTGTTCTTCGTCATGCAATATGCACACAATAACTAACCTCTGCGCGGTGAAAGGAAAACGCCTAAGACGTGTTTCAGTGCATTGCATGACCTATCTGGCTTGTTCCTCGTCATGCAATATGCACGCAATAACTCTCGTCTGCGAGGTGAAAGGAAAACGCCTAAGACGTGTTTCAGTGCATTGCATTATCTATCTGAATTGTTCCTCGTTATGCAATATGCGTGCAAGAACTAAACTCTGCGCAGTGAAAGGAAAACGCCTAAGACGTGTTTCAGGGCATTGCATGACCTATCTGACTTGTTCCTCGTCATGCAATATGCACGCAATAACTAACCTCTGCGCGGTGAAAGGAAAACGCCTAAGACGTGTTTCAGTGCATTGCCTGACTTATTCATCGTTATGCAATATGCATGCAAGAACTAAACTCTGCACGGTGAAAGGATAACGCCCAAGACGTGTTTCAGTGCATTGCATGAACTATCTGGCTTGTTCTTCGTCATGCAATATGCACGCAATAACTAACCCCTGCGCGGTGAAGGAAAACGCCTAAGACGTGTTTCAGTGCATTGCATGACCTATCTGACTTGTTCCTTGTTGCAATGAAAATATATAATGTGATTTTGCATGCATTTTTATTTTACAAACTAATTTATTTGTGCACAGACGAGAAAATATCACATGAGATGTCATTTTACAGTGCATGGTATAGCTATTGAGCTCATTTCTGGTAAAAGGGTCCTCAAAAGTTTTTAAACAATATTAGTTTATAGACACATTTTGATGACATGTAAGCTATACAAAGGTTCCTATTTGACCTACTGAACATAGTTCTGGCCCACACGTACTAGATCTTAAACTTTCTAAACATACTCATTGACTCCTTTTGATGTTACTGAAGCCATACAAGAGTCCTTATTTTACCTAATGAAGATATTAGCCACATGGATTGTTTAGATCTGACCCATTGAACTCATTTCTGGTCAAAGGGTACTTGATCGTTACGTTACTATACATTGATTTTTACTACTTGTGATGTTTTATGAGCAGGAAGATATTTGACTGATATTTGACTTAACATATATCTCTCCCACGAGTACCTGATATTGAACTTTCTATACATACTAAATAGACTACTTCTTATGCTTCCTAGAACTAGAGGTTTCTATTTGACCCACAAACATAGTCCTGGCCCACGAGTACTAGGTCTCGAACTTTCTATAAATTCTCAAAGACTATTTTTGATGCTTCTTAAGCCATATAGAATGTCCACATCTTATGTATTTAACTCATTTCTGGTCAAAGGATCCTCAAATGTTTTTAAACAGGAAAAACTATGAGACTCCTTCTGATATTACATGAGCTATAGACAGGTTCCTTTTTGACCTACTGAACATAGTTGTGGCACACGAGTACTTGATCTTGAATGGTCTAAACATACTCATTAACTCTTTTGATGTCAGTGAAGCCATACAAGAGTCCTTATTTTAACTACCTTTTGATGATACATAATCAAAATCAAAAAGTGATTTGGGCCAGAAATCAATTGGCAAACACTTTATAAAAACTCTATAGTAACCATTTGTGGACATTACCAACCACCTAGAAACACCATAGGAACCACACAGACTACCATAGTAACCACCTAAAACACCCTAGCAACCACCCAGAACACCCTAGCATCACTCTAGCATCAACCACAGAGCAACCAACGAGAACACCTTAAGCAACACCTGGCAACCAACCAGACCACCCTAGCAACCGCCTAGCAACACCCTGGCAACCACCCAGAACACCCTAGCAACCACCTAGCAACACCCTAGCAACCACACAGACTACCCTAACAACCGCCTAGCAACCATCCAGAACACTGTAGCAACCACCGGGAACACCCTAGCAACCGGGTGGTGAGATTTGCCAGTGCAAGCACCACTTCACATTTTCTTCTGGAAATGTGCCATAAATATGTTCCTGGAGGTCAAAAATTGACCTTGTCCTTCTTACAACATCAGAAGGAGTATATAAGTTTATATTGTTATGGTAAAAGGGTCCTCAAAAGATTTCAAACAATATAAACATGAAATATAATAAAACAATCGAATAGTTAAGAGCTAAATCATGCCAAAAACATTATAGAAACTCTATAGTAACTATAACTATAAACTCTACCAACCACCTGGTAACACCATAGCAATGACCCAGAATACCATAGTAACCACCTAAAACACCCTAGCAACCACCCAGAACACCCTAGCAGCAAACAAGAACACCCCAGCAACCACCTAGCAACACCCTAACAACCATCGAGAACAACCTGGCAACCGCATAGCAACACCCTAGCAACATTAGCACCTTGGCAACCACCCAGAATACCCTAGTAACCACATACAAACACCATAGCAACCAGCCAGAATACCCTAATAAACGCCTAGAAACCATCAACAACACCGTAGCAACCACCCAGAAAACCCTAGCAACCGGGTGGTGAGATTTGCCACTTCAGGCTCCACTTCACATTTACTTCTGGAAATGTGCATTAAATGTGCTCCTGGTGGTGAAAAAAATGACCTATGTATATCTAATATAAGAGAGAGTCTAACATCAGAAAGAGTCTAAAAGTTTATATTGTTTTAAACTTTTTGAGGAACCTTTGACCAGAAATGAGTTCATTGACATCATGAGAAGTAAATCCATCGGTATAAGAACCCAAAGATCAAATACCGATGGGCCATAAATGTGTTTCTGGAGGTCAAAAATTGACCTATGTATAGCTAATGCAACATCAGGAGTCTATAAGTTCATATTTGTTTAAAAACTTTTGAGGAACCTTTGACCAGAAATGAGTTTAATAGGTCAGATATGGACATCTCTATGGCTTAGGAAGTATCTGTTGGAGTCTATGAGTATATATGGAAAGTTCAAGATCAAGTACTTTTGGGCCAGAAATATGTTCAGTAGGTCAAATATCTTTCTGTCTGAAATGACATCATGAGAAGTAAAGCTCTCGGTATATTAGCCCAAAGATCAAATACCCGTATGCCGTAAATGTGTTTCTGGAGGTCAAAAATTGACCTATGTATAGCTAATTTAACATCAGGAGCCTATAAGTTTATATTGTTTAAAACCTTTTGAGGAACCTTTGACCAGAAATGATTTCAATAGTTTCAGATATGGACTTCTCTATGGCTTAGGAAGCATCGACTGCAGTCTCTGAGTATGTATGGAAAGTTCAAGATCAAGTTCTTTTGGGCCATAAACATGTTCAGTAGGTCAAATATTTGTCTGGCTATAATGACATCATGAGAAGTAAATCTCTCGGTATATTAACCCAAAGATCAAGCACCCGTGTGCCATGAAAAGTGTTCCTGGAGGTCAAAAATTGACCTATGTAATATAACATCAGAATTTTATATTACATAGTCTATGAGTATGTATGGAAAGTTCAAGATCAAGTACTTTTGGGCCAGAAAAATGTTCTTTACGTAAAATATTTTTCTGGCTGAAATGACATCATGAGAAGTAAATCTCCAACCCACCAAAACACCCTAGCAACCACCTAGCAACACCCTAGCAACCACCGAGAACACCCTAGCAACAAACCAGAACACCCCAGCAACCATATGGCAACACCCTAGCAACCACCAGGAACACCCCAGCAACCGCCTAGCAACATCCTAGCAACCACCCGGAACACCATAGCAATCACCCAGAATACCCTAAAAAACGCTTAGCAACCACCCAGAACACCGTAGCAAACTCCCAGAACACCTGAGCAACCGGGTGGTGAGATTTGCCGCTTCAAGCTCCCCTTCATGTTTTCTTCTGGAAATGTGCAACAATGTGTTCCTGGAGGTCAAACATTGACCTATGTATATCTAATATAACATCAGAAGGAGTCAAAAAGTTTATATTGTTTTAATTTTTTTGAGGAACCTTTGACCAGAAATGAGTTCAATAGGTCAGATATGGACATCTCTATGGCTTAGGAAGCATCTGTTGGAGAATATGAGTATGAATGGAAAGTACACGATCAAGCACTTTTGGGCCAAAAATATGTTCAGTAGGTCAAATATCTTTCTGGCTGAAATGACATCATGAGAAGTAAAGCTCTCGGTATATTAACCCAAAGATCAAATACCCGTGGGCCATAAATGTGTTTCTGGAGGTCAAAAATTGACCTATGTATAGATAATGTAACATCAGGAGTCTATAAGTTTATATTGTTTAAAACCTTTTGAAGAACCTTTGACCAGATATGAGTTCAATAGCTCAGACATGGGCATCTCTATGGCTTAGGAAGGATCTGTTGGAGTCTATGAGTATGATTGGAAAATACAAGATCAAGTGCTTTTGGGCCAGAAATATGTTCAGTAGGTCAAATATCTTTCTGGCTGAAAATGACATCATGAAAAGTAAAGCTCTCGGTATATTAACCCAAAGATCAAATACCCGTGGTCCATAAATGTGTTTCTGGAGGTCAAAAATTGACCTATGTATAGATAATGTAACATCAGGAGTCTATAAGTTTATATTGTTTAAAACCTTTTGAGGAACCTTTGACCAGAAATGATTTCAATAGTTCAGATATGGACTTCTCTATGGCTTAGGAAGCATCGACTGGAGTCTATGAGCATGTATGGAAAGTTCAAGATCAAGTACTTTTGGGCCAGAAAAATGTTCTTTACGTAAAATATTTTTTCTGGCTGAAATGACATCATGAGAAGTAAGTTTACAACCCACCACAACACCCTAGCAACCACCTAGCAACAATCTAGCAACCACCGAGAACTCCCTAGCAACAAACCAGAACACCCCAGCAACCATTTGGCAACACCCTAGCAACCACCAGGAACACCCCAGCAACCGCCTAGCAACACCCTAGCAACCACCCGGAACACCACAGAAATCACACAGAATACCCTAAAAAACGCCTAGCAACCACCCAGAACACCGTAGCAACCTCCCAGGACACTCTAGCAACCGGGTGGTGAGATTTGCCGCTTCAAGATCCACTTCACGTTTTCTTCTGGAAATGTGCCATGAATGTGTTCTTGAAGGTCAAAAATTGACCTTTGTATATCTAATATAACATCAGAAGGAGTCTAAAAGTTTATATTGTTTTTAACTTTGTGAGGAACCTTTGACCAGAAATGAGTTCAATAGCTAAGATATGGACTTCTCTATGGCTTAGGAAGCATCTGTTGGAGTCTATGAGTATGAATGGAAAGTACAAGATCAAGTACTTTTGGGCCAGAAATATGTTCAGTAGGTCAAATATCTTTCTGGCTGAAATGACATCATGAGAAGTAAAGCCCTCGGTATATTAACCCAAAGATCAAATACCCGTGGGCCATAAATGTTTTTCTGGAGGTCAAAAATTGACCTATGTATAGCTAATGTAACATCAGGAGTCTATGAGTTTTTATTGTTTAAAAGCTTTTGAAGAACCTTTTGACCGGAAATGAGTTCAATAGGTCAGATATGGACTTCTATGTATATGTAGGGAAGCATCTGTTGGAGTCTATGATTATCTATGGAAAGTTCAAGATCAAGTACTTTTGGGCTAGAAATATGTACAGTAGGTCAAATATTTGTCTGGCTAAAATGACATCATGAGAAGTAAATCTCTCGGTATATTAACCCACAGATCAAGGAACCGTGGACCATAAATGTGTTCCTGGAGGTCAAAAATTGACCTAAGTAAATATAACATCAGAAGGAGTCTATGAGTTTATATCGTTTTAAAATTTGTGAGGAACGTTTGACCAGAAATTAGTTCAAAAGGTCAGATATGGACTTTTCCATGGCTTAGGAAGCATCTATTGGAGTGAGTCTGTATGGAAAGTTCAAGATCAAGTACTTTTGGGCCAGAAATATCTTCAGTAGGTCAAATATATGTCTGGCTGAAATGTGTGTTTCATTGCAATACTTAAATTTTCTAACTTGTTCTTCTTTGCATTGCAAAAAGAAAGGATAAAACACAAGTGCTTTCCCATGCATTTCCATTCTACAACTAATTAATTTGATGTTTTGACGAGAAAACATTACAAAAGTGATCGATTTACAATGCATAAACGAACTTGTTCCTTTGTGCAACGAAGAGATATGCAATTCATGTGCTTTATGATTGCATTGTACATGCATGCAATAACTAACCTCTATGCAATTAAAAGAAAACAATTAAGATGTGTTTCGATGCATTTGAATGACCTATCTGACTTGTTCCTCGTTATGCCTGTCCACGCGATAACTAACCTCTGCGCAATGAAAAGAAAACACCTAAGATGTTTCATTGCATTGCATGACCTATCTAACTTGTTCCTCGTTATACGTATGCACACAAATAACTAAACTCTGACCAATGAAAAGAAAAGACCATAAGATGTGTTTCATAGCCATGCATGACATTTCTAACTTGTTCCTCGTTACGCATATGCTCGCAATAACTGGCCTCTGTGCATAGAAAAGAAAACAACTAAGATGTGTTTCAATTGATTGCAAAACATATCTAACTTCTTCCTCATTAGGCCTGTTCACGCAAAAACTAACCTCTGTGCAATGAAAAGAAAACACCTAAGATGTGTTTCATTGCATTGCATGACCTATCTAACTTGTTCGGTGAACGTGATTTCATCAACTACCACATGTTCCTGGATCAACATCATTGTTGATCCTGGGTCAACTTTTCAATCAACCAAACAGATTTGAGGAAAAAGTTTACAGTTTATGTCAATTTTAGGTTTAGATTTAGAACCAGAGTGAAGTACTTACACATCAGTGTCATTCATCTTTGTACCTTCTGATAAGGGAAAAGTTATGAGTAGAGTTAGGTTTAGGGGTAGGGATTGGTTAAGGACAATATTTTTGGGACAGGAATGTTGATCCAGGGTCATCAAAATATGTTGATCCAGGACCATGTCTTACTTGAAAAAATCATGCTGACCACAACAAGTTAGATAGGTCATGCAATGCAATGGAACACATCTTAGGTGTTTTCTTTTCATTGCACAGAGGTTAGTTTTTGCGTGAACAGGCCTAATGAGGAAGAAGTTAGATATGTCTTGCAATGCAATTGAAATACATCTTAGTTGTTTTCTTTTCAATGCACAGAGGTCAGTTATTGCGAGCATATGCGTAACGAGGAACAAGGTAGAAATGTCATGCATGGCTATGACACACATCTTATGGTGTTTTCTTTTCATTGGTCAGAGTTTAGTTATTTTTGTGCATACGTATAACAAGGAACAAGTCAGATAGGTCATGCAATGCACTGAAACACGTCTTAGTCGTTTTCCTTTCACCGCGCAGAGGTTAGTTATTGAGTGCATATTGCATGACAAGGAACGAGTCAGATATGTCATGCAATGCAATGAAACACATCTTAGGCGTTTTCCTTTCACCGCGCAGAGGTTAGTTATTGCGTGCATATGCATTACGAGAAACAAGTTAGAAATATCATGCAATGCAACGAAACACATCTTATGGTGTTTTCTTTTCATTGCTCAGAGTTTATTTATGTTTGTGCATATGGATAACTTAGGAACAAGTTGGTCAGCATGATTCTTTCAAGTAAGACATGGTCCTGGATCAACATATTTTGATGACCCTGGATCAACATTCCTGTCCCAAAACTGTTGTCCTTAACCAATCCCTACCCCTAAACCTAACTCTACTCATAACTTTTCCCTTATCAGAAGGTACAAAGATGAATGACACTGATGTTTAAGTACTTCACTCTGGTTCTAAATCTAAACCTAAAATTGACATAAACTGTAAACTTTTTCCTCAGATCTGTTTGGTTGATTGAAAAGTTGACCCAGGATCAACAATGATGTTGATCCAGGAACATTTGGTAGTTGATGAAATCACGTTCACCGAACACGTGATTTCATCAACTACCACATGTTCCTGGATCAACATCATAGTTGATCCTGGATCAACTTTTCAATCAACCAAACAGATTTGAGGAACAAGTTTACAATTTATGTCAATTTTAGGTTTAGATTTAGAACCAGAGTGAAGTACTTAAACATCAGTGTCATTCATCTTTGTACCTTCTGATAATGGAAAAATTATGAGTAGAGTTAGGTTTAGGGGTAGGGATTGGTTAAGGACAACATTTTTGGGACAGGAATGTTGATCCAGGGTCATCAAAATATGTTGATCCAGGACCATGTCTTACTTGAAAAAATCATGCTGACCAACACCTAAGACGTGTTTCAGTGCATTGCATGACCTATCTGGCTTGTTCTTCGTCATGCAATATGCACGCAATAACTAACCTCTGCGTGGTGAAAGGAAAACCCCTAAGACATGTTTCGTTGCATTGCATGATATATCTAACTTGTTGCTCGTCATGCAATATGCACGCAATAACTAACCTCTGCGCGGTGAAAGGAAAACGAATAAGACGTGTTTCAGTGCATTGCATGACCTTTCTGGCTTGTTCTTCGTCATGCAATATGCACGCAATAACTAACCTCTGCGTGGTGAAAGGAAAACCCCTAAGAAATGTTTCCGTGTATTGCATGACCTATCTGACTTGTTCCTCGTCATGCAATATGCACGCAATAACTAACCTCTGCGCGGTGAAAGGAAAACGCCTAAGACGTGTTTCAGTGCATTGCATGACCTATCTGACTTGTTCCTCGTTATGCATATGCATGCAATAACCTCTGCGTGGTGAAAGGAAAACTCCTAAGACGTGTTTCAGTGCATTGCATGATCTATATGAATTGTTCCTCGTTATGCAATTTGCGTGCAAGATCTAAACTCAGCGCGGTGAAAGGAAACGCCTAAGACGTGTTTCAGTGCATTGCATGACCTATCTGAATTTTTCCTCGTCATGCAATATGCACGCAATAACTAAACTCTGCGCAGTGAAAGGAAAACGCCTGAGACGTGTTTCAGTGCATTGCATGATCTTTCTGAATTGTTCCTCGTCATGCAATATGCACGCAATAACTCTCCTCTCCGAGGTGAAAGGAAAACACCTAAGACGTGTTTCAGTGCACGCATGATTAATCTGAATTGTTCCACGTTATGCAATATGCGGGCAAGAACTAAACTCTTCGCGGTGAAAGGAAAACGCCTAAGACGTTGTTTCAGTGCATTGCATGACCTATCTGACTTATTCATCGTTGTGCAATATGCATGCAGGAACTAAACTCTGCACGGTGAAAGGATAACGCCTAAGACGTGTTTCAGTGCATTGCATGACCTATCTGGCTTGTTCTTCGTCATGCAATATGCACGCAATAACTAACCTCTGCTTGGTCAAAGGAAAACACCTAAGACATGTTTTAGTGCATTGTACGAGCTATCTGACTTGTTCCTCTTCATGCAATATGCACGCAAAAACTAACATTTGCATGCATGCATGAACTATCTGGCTTGTTCTTCGTCATGCAATATGCACAAAATAACTAACCTCTGCGCGGTGAAGGAAAACGCCTAAGACGTGTTTCAGTACATTGCATGACCTATCTGACTTGTTCCTCGTTATGCAATATGCATGCAATAACCTCTGCGTGGTGAAAGGAAAACGCCTAAGACGTGTTTCAGTGCATTGCATGACCTATCTGACTTGTTCCTCGTCATGCAATATGCACGCAATAACTCTCCTCTGCGTGGTGAAAGGAAAACGCCTAAGACGTGTTTCAGTGCATTGCGTGACCTATCTGACTTGTTCCTCGTCATGCAATATGCACGCACTAACTCTCCTCTGCGAGGTGAAAGGAAAACGCCTAAGACGTGTTTCAGTGCATTGAATTATCTATCTGAATTGTTCCTCGTCATGCAATATGCACGCAATAACTCTCGTCTGCGAGGTGAAAAGAAAACGCCTAAGACGTGTTTCAGTGCATTGCATTATCTATCTGAATTGTTCCTCGTTATGCAATATGCGTGCAAGAACTAAACTCTGCGCAGTGAAAGGAAAACGCCTAAGACGTGTTTCAGTGCATTGCATGACCTATCTGACTTGTTCCTCGTCATGCAATATGCACGCAATAACTAACCTCTGCGCGGTGAAAGGAAAACGCCTAAGACGTGTTTCAGTGCATTGCCTGACTTATTCATCGTTATGCAATATGCATGCAAGAACTAAACTCTGCACGGTGAAAGGATAACGCCCAAGACGTGTTTCAGTGCATTGCATGACCTATCTGGCTTGTTCTTCGTCATGCAATATGCACGCAATAACTAACCTCTGCTTGGTGAAAGGAAAAAGACTAAGACATGTTTCAGTGCATTGCATGAACTATCTGATTTGTTCCTCGTCATGCAATATGCACGCAATAACTAACCCCTGCGCGGTGAAGGAAAACGCCTAAGACGTGTTTCAGTGCATTGCATGACCTATCTGACTTGTTCCTCGTTGCAATGAAAATATATAATGTGATTTTGCATGCATTTTTATTTTACAAACTAATTTATTTGTGCACAGACGAGAAAATATCACATGAGATGTCACTTTACTGTGCATGGTATAGCTATTGAGCTCATTTCTGGTAAAAGGGTCCTCAAAAGTTTTTAAACAATATTAGTTTATAGACACATTTTGATGACATGTAAGCTATACAAAGGTTCCTATTTGACCTACTGAACATAGTTCTGGCCCACATGTACTAGATCTTAAACTTTCTAAACATACTCATTGACTCCTTTTGATGTTACTGAAGCCATACAAGAGTCCTTATTTTACCTAATGAAGATATTAGCCACATGGATTGTTTAGATCTGACCCATTGAACTCATTTCTGGTCAAAGGGTACTTGATCGTTACGTTACTATACATTGATTTTTACTACTTGTGATGTTTTATGAGCAGGAAGATATTTGACTGATATTTGACTTAACATATATCTCTCCCACGAGTACCTGATATTGAACTTTCTATACATACTAAATAGACTACTTCTTATGCTTCCTAGAACTAGAGGTTTCTATTTGACCCACAAACATAGTCCTGGCCCACGAGTACTAGGTCTCGAACTTTCTATAAATTCTCAAAGACTATTTTTGATGCTTCTTAAGCCATATAGAATGTCCACATCTTATGTATTTAACTCATTTCTGGTCAAAGGATCCTCAAATGTTTTTAAACAGGAAAAACTATGAGACTCCTTCTGATATTACATGAGCTATAGACAGGTTCCTTTTTGACCTACTGAACATAGTTGTGGCACACGAGTACTTGATCTTGAATGGTCTAAACATACTCATTAACTCCTTTTGATGTCACTGAAGCCATACAAGAGTCCTTATTTTAACTACCTTTTGATGATACATAATCAAAATCAAAAAGTGATTTGGGCCAGAAATCAATTGGCAAACACTTTATAAAAACTCTATAGTAACCATTTGTGGACATTACCAACCACCTAGAAACACCATAGGAACTACACAGACTACCATAGTAACCACCTAAAACACCCTAGCAACCACCCAGAACACCCTAGCATCACTCTAGCAACCACAGAGCAACCAACGAGAACACCTTAAGCAACACCTAGCAACCAACCAGACCACCCTAGCAACCGCCTAGCAACACCCTGGCAACCACCCAGAACACCCTAGCAACCACCTAGCAACACCCTAGCAACCACACAGACTACCCTAACAACCGCCTAGCAACCATCCAGAACACTGTAGCAACCACCGGGAACACCCTAGCAACCGGGTGGTGAGATTTGCCAGTGCAAGCACCACTTCACATTTTCTTCTGGAAATGTGCCATAAATATGTTCCTGGAGGTCAAAAATTGACCTTGTCCTTCTTACAACATCAGAAGGAGTATATAAGTTTATATTGTTATGGTAAAAGGGTCCTCAAAAGATTTCAAACAATATAAACATGACATATAATAAAATAATCGAATAGTTAAGAGCTAAACCATGTCAAAAACATTATAGAAACTCTATAGTAACTATAACTATAAACTCTACCAACCACCTGGTAACACCATAGCAATGACCCAGAATACCATAGTAACCACCTAAAACACCCTAGCAACCACCCAGAACACCCTAGCAGCAAACAAGAACACCCCAGCAACCACCTAGCAACACCCTAACAACCATCGAGAACAACCTGGCAACCGCATAGCAACACCCTAGCAACATTAGCACCTTGGCAACCACCCAGAATACCCTAGCAACCACATACAAACACCATAGCAACCACCCAGAATACCCTAATAAACGCCTAGAAACCACCAACAACACCATAGCAATCACCCAGAAAACCCTAGCAACCGGGTGGTGAGATTTGCCACTTCAGGCTCCACTTCACATTTACTTCTGGAAATGTGCATTAAATGTGCTCCTGGTGGTGAAAAAATGACCTATGTATATCTAATATAACATCAGAAAGAGTCTAAAAGTTTATATTGATTTAAACTTTTTGAGGAACCTTTGACCAGAAATGAGTTCATTGACATCATGAGAAGTAAATCCATCGGTATAAGAACCCAAAGATCAAATACCGATGGGCCATAAATGTGTTTCTGGAGGTCAAAAATTGACCTATGTATAGCTAATGCAACATCAGGAGTCTATAAGTTCATATTTGTTTAAAAACTTTTGAGGAACCTTTGACCAGAAATGAGTTTAATAGGTCAGATATGGACATCTCTATGGCTTAGGAAGCATCTGTTGGAGTCTATGAGTATATATGGAAAGTTCAAGATCAAGTACTTTTGGGCCAGAAATATGTTCAGTAGGTCAAATATCTTTCTGTCTGAAATGACATCATGAGAAGTAAAGCTCTCGGTATATTAGCCCAAAGATCAAATACCCGTATGCCATAAATGTGTTTCTGGAGGTCAAAAAGTGACCTATGTATAGCTAATTTAACATCAGGAGCCTATAAGTTTATATTGTTTAAAACCTTTTGAGGAACCTTTGACCAGAAATGATTTCAATAGTTTCAGATATGGACTTCTCTATGGCTTAGGAAGCATCGACTGCAGTCCCTGAGTATGTATGGAAAGTTCAAGATCAAGTTCTTTTGGGCCATAAACATGTTCAGTAGGTCAAATATTTGTCTGGCTATAATGACATCATGAGAAGTAAATCTCTCTGTATATTAACCCAAAGATCAAGCACCCGTGTGCCATGAAAAGTGTTCCTGGAGGTCAAAAATTGACCTATGTAATATAACATCAGAATGTTATATTACATAGTCTATGAGTATGTATGGAAAGTTCAAGATCAAGTACTTTTGGGCCAGAAAAATGTTCTTTACGTAAAATATTTTTCTGGCTGAAATGACATCATGAGACGTAAATCTCCAACCCACCAAAACACCCTAGCAACCACCTAGCAACACCCTAGCAACCACCGAGAACACCCTAGCAACAAACCAGAACACCCCAGCAACCATATGGCAACACCCTAGCAACCACCAGGAACACCCCAGCAACCGCCTAGCAACATCCTAGCAACCACCCGGAACACCATAGCAATCACCCAGAATACCCTAAAAAACGCTTAGCAACCACCCAGAACACCGTAGCAAACTCCCAGAACACCTGAGCAACTGGGTGGTGAGATTTGCTGCTTCAAGCTCCCCTTCATGTTTTCTTCTGGAAATGTGCAACAATGTGTTCCTGGAGGTCAAACATTGACCTATGTATATCTAATATAACATCAGAAGGAGTCAAAAAGTTTATGTTGTTTTAATTTTTTTGAGGAACCTTTGACCAGAAATGAGTTCAATAGGTCAGATATGGACATCTCTATGGCTTAGGAAGCATCTGTTGGAGAATATGAGTATGAATGGAAAGTACAAGATCAAGCACTTTTGGGCCAAAAATATGTTCAGTAGGTCAAATATCTTTCTGGCTGAAATGACATCATGAGAAGTAAAGCTCTCGGTATATTAACCCAAAGATCAAATACCCGTGGGCCATAAACGTGTTTCTGGAGGTCAAAAATTGACCTATGTATAGATAATGTAACATCAGGAGTCTATAAGTTTATATTGTTTAAAACCTTTTGAAGAACCTTTGACCAGAAATGAGTTCAATAGCTCAGATATGGGCATCTCTATGGCTTAGGAAGGATCTGTTGGATTCTATGAGTATGATTGGAAAATACAAGATCAAGTGCTTTTGGGCCAGAAATATGTTCAGTAGGTCAAATATCTTTCTGGCTGAAATGACATCATGAAAAGTAAAGCTCTCGGTATATTAACCCAAAGATCAAATACCCGTGGGCCATAAATGTGTTTCTGGAGGTCAAAAAATGACCTATGTATAGATAATGTAACATCAGGAGTCTATAAGTTTATATTGTTTAAAACCTTTTGAGGAACCTTTGACCAGAAATGATTTCAATAGTTCAGATATGGACTTCTCTATGGCTTAGGAAGCATCGACTGGAGTCTATGAGCATGTATGGAAAGTTCAAGATCAAGTACTTTTGGGCCAGAAAAATGTTCTTTACGTAAAATATTTTTTCTGGCTGAAATGACATCATGAGAAGTAAGTCTCCAACCCACCACAACACCCTAGCAACCACCTAGCAACAACCTAGCAACCACCGAGAACACCCTAGCAACAAACCAGAACACCCCAGCAACCATTTGGCAACACCCTAGCAACCACCAGGAACACCCCAGCAACCGCCTAGCAACACCCTAGCAACCACCCGGAACACCACAGAAATCACACAGAATACCCTAAAAAACGTCTAGCAACCACCCAGAACACCGTAGCAACCTCCCAGGACACTCTAGCAACCGGGTGGTGAGATTTGCCGCTTCAAGATCCACTTCACGTTTTCTGCTGGAAATGTGCCATGAATGTGTTCTTGAAGGTCAAAAATTGACCTTTTTATATCTAATATAACATCAGAAGGAGTCTAAAAGTTTATATTGTTTTTAACTTTGTGAGGAACCTTTGACCAGAAATGAGTTCAATAGCTCAGATATGGACTTCTCTATGGCTTAGGAAGCATCTGTTGGAGTCTATGAGTATGAATGGAAAGTACAAGATCAAGTACTTTTGGGCCAGAAATATGTTAAGTAGGTCAAATATCTTTCTGGCTGAAATGACATCATGAGAAGTAAAGCTCTCGGTATATTAACCCACAGATCAAGGAATGTGTTCCTGGAGGTCAAATATTGACCTAAGTAAATATAACATCAGAAGGAGTCTATGAGTTTATATCATTTTAAACTTTTTGAGGAACGTTTGACCAGAAATTAGTTCAAAAGGTCAGATATGGACTTTTCCATGGCTTAGGAAGCATCTATTGGAGTCTGTGAGTATGTATGGAAAGTTCAAGATCAAGTACTTTTGGGCCAGAAATTTCTTCAGTAGGTCAAATATATGTCTGGCTGAAATGTGTGTTTCATTGCAATACTTAAATTTTCTAACTTGTTCTTCTTTGCATTGCAAAAAGAAAAGATAAAACACAAGTGCTTTCCCATGCATTTCCATTCTACAACTAATTAATTTGATGTTTTGACGAGAAAACATTACAAAAGTGATCGATTTACAATGCATAAACGAACTTGTTCCTTTGTGCAACGAAGAGATATGCAATTCATGTGCTTTATGATTGCATTGTACATGCATGCAATAACTAACCTCTATGCAATTAAAAGAAAACAATTAAGATGTGTTTCGATGCATTTGAATGACCTATCTGACTTGTTCCTCGTTATGCCTGTCCACGCGATAACTAACCTCTGCGCAATGAAAAGAAAACACCTAAGATGTGTTTCATTGCATTGCATGACCTATCTAACTTGTTCCTCGTTATACGTATGCACAAAAATAACTAAACTCTGACCAATGAAAAGAAAAGACCATAAGATGTGTTTCATCAGCCTGTTCTCACGTAAATGCGTCTCTATAACACGCATCGTGTATTATCGTGTAATTTATACGCGAAAATGAGTTTTTACGTGCATATGAGACGCAGTTTTTCACGTGCAATTGATACGCAGTTCATTTGCGTATAATACCCACGCACCCCACACCACTAATTCTAGCCAAACGTATAATACACACGCACCCTACCCCACACCTAACCTTAACCTAACCAACCAATGCGTATCATATGCACGTAAAAATCACTTTAGCGTATATATTACACGACAATACACATGCGTGCTATAAAGACGCATTTAGTGTGATCGGGTGCCATGCATGACATTTCTAACTTGTTCCTCGTTACGCATATGCTCGCAATAACTGACCTCTGTGCATTGAAAAGAAAACAACTAAGATGTGTTTCAATTGCATTGCAAGACATATCTAACTTCTTCCTCATTAGGCCTGTTCAAGCAAAAACTAACCTCTGTGCAATGAAAAGAAAACACCTAAGATGTGTTTCATTGCATTGCATGACCTATCTAACTTGTTCGGTGAACGTGATTTCATCAACTACCACATGTTCCTGGATCAACATCATTGTTGATCCTGGGTCAACTTTTCAATCAACCAAACAGATTTGAGGAAAAATTTACAGTTTATGTCAATTTTAGGTTTAGATTTAGAACCAGAGTGAAGTACTTAAACATCAGTGTCATTCATCTTTGTACCTTCTGATAAGGGAAAAGTTATGAGTAGAGTTAGGTTTAGGGGTAGGGATTGGTTAAGGACAACAGTTTTGGGACAGGAATGTTGATCCAGGGTCATCAAAATATGTTGAACCAGGACCATGTCTTACTTGAAAAAACCATGCTGACCAACTTGTTCCTAAGTTATGCATATGCACAAAAATAACTAAACTCTGAGCAATGAAAAGAAAACACCATAAGATGTGTTTCGTTGCATTGCATGATATATCTAACTTGTTTCTCGTAATGCATATGCACTCAATAACTAAACTCTGCGCGGTGAAAGGAAAACGACTAAGACGTGTTTCAGTGCATTGCATGACCTATCTGACTTGTTCCTCGTCATACAATATGCACGCAATAACTAACCTCTGCGCGGTGAAAGGAAAACACCTAAGATGTGTTTCATTGCATTGCATGGCCTATCTGACTCGTTCCTCGTCATGCAATATGCACTCAATAACTAACCTCTGCGCGGTGAAAGGAAAACGCCTAAGACGTGTTTCAGTGCATTGCATGAGCTATCTGACTTGTTCCTCGTTTATACGTATGCACAAAAATAACTAAACTCTGACCAATGAAAAGAAAACACCATAAGATGTGTGTCATAGCCATGCATGACATTTCTAACTTGTTCCTCGTTACGCATATGCTCGCAATAACTGACCTCTGTGCATTGAAAAGAAAACAACTAAGATGTGTTTCAATTGCATTGCAAGACATATCTAACTTCTTCCTCATTAGGCCTGTTCACGCAAAAACTAACCTCTGTGCAATGAAAAGAAAACACCTAAGATGTGTTCCATTGCATTGCATGACCTATCTAACTTGTTCGGTGAACGTGATTTCATCAACTTCCACATGTTCCTGGATCAACATCATTGTTGATCCTGGATCAACTTTTCAATCAACCAAACAGATTTGAGGAACAAGTTTACAGTTTATGTCAATTTTAGGTTTAGATTTAGAACCAGAGTGAAGTACTTAAACATCAGTGTCACTCATCTTTGTACCTTCTGATAAAGGAAAAATTATGAGTAGAGTTAGGTTTAGGGGTAGGGATTGGTTAAGGACAATATTTTTGGGACAGGAATGTTGATCCAGGGTCATCAAAATATGTTGATCCAGGACCATGTCTTACTTGAAAAAATCATGCTGACCAACTTATTCCTAAGTTATGCATATGCACAAAAATAGCTAAACTCTGAGCAATGAAAAGAAAACACCATAAGATGTGTTTCGTTGCATTGCATTGCACAATATGCACTTAATAACTAACCTCTGCGCGGTGAAAGGAAAACGCCTAATACGTGTTTCAGTGCATTGCATGACCTATCTGACTTATTCATCGTTATGCAATATGCACTTAATAACTAACCTCTGCGCGGTGAAAAGAAAACGCCTAAGACGTGTTTCAGTGCATTGCATGACCTATCTGGCTTGTTCTTAGTCATGCAATATGCACGCAATAACTAACCTCTGCGTGGTGAAAGGAAAACCCCTAAGACATGTTTCGTTGCATTGCATGATATATCTAACTTGTTTCTCGTAATGCATATGCACGCAATAACTAACCTCTGCGCGGTGAAAGGAAAACGAATAAGACGTGTTTCAGTGCATTGCATGACCTTTCTTGCTTGTTCTTCGTCATGCAATATGCACGCAATAACTAACCTCTGCGTGGTGAAAGGAAAACCCCTAAGACATGTTTCCGTGTATTGCATGACCTATCTGACTTGTTCCTCGTCATGCAATATGCACGCAATAACTAACCTCTGCGCGGTGAAAGGAAAATGCCTAAGACGTGTTTCAGTGCATTGCATTACCTATATGACTTGTTCCTCGTTATGCATATGCATGCAATAACCTCTGCGTGGTAAAAGGAAAACGCATAAGACGTGTTTAAGTGCATTGCATGATCTATATGAATTGTTCCTCGTTATGCAATATGCGTGCAAGAATTAAACTCAGCTCGGTGAAAGGAAACGCCTAAGACGTGTTTCAGTGCATTGCATGATCTATCTGAATTGTTCCTCGTCATGCAATATGCACGCAATAACTCTCCTCTGCGAGGTGAAAGGAAAACACCTAAGACGTGTTTCAGTGCATTGCATGATTAATCTAAATTGTTCCACGTTATGCAATATGCGGGCAAGAACTAAACTCTGCGCGGTGAAAGGAAAACGCCTAAGACGTGTTTCAGTGCATTGCATGACCTATCTGGCTTGTTCTTCGTCATGCAATATGCACACAATAACTAACCTCTGCGTGGTTAAAGGAAAACACCTAAGACATGTTTTAGTGCATTGCATGACCTATCTGACTTGTTCCTCTTCATGCAATATGCACGCAATAACTAACATTTGCATAAATGCATGACCTATCTGGCTTGTTCTTCGTCATGCAATATACACACAATAACTAACCTCTGCTTGGTGAATGGAAAAAGCCTAAGACATGTTTCAGTGCATTGCATGACCTATCTGACTTGTTCCTCGTCATGCAATATGCACGCAATAACTAACCTCTGCGCGGTGAAAGGAAAACGCCTAAGACGTGTTTCAGTGTATTGCATGACCTATCTGACTTGTTCCTCGTCATGCAATATGCACGCAATAACTAACCTTTGCGCGGTGGAGGAAAACGCCTAAGACGTGTTTCAGTACATTGCATGACCTATCTGACTTGTTCCTCGTTATGCAATATGCGTGCAAGAACTAAACTCTGCGCGGTGAATGGAAAACGCCTAAGACGTGTTTCAGTGCATTGCCTGACTTATTCATCGTTATGCAATATGCATGCAAGAACTAAACACTGCACGGGGAAAGGATAACGCCCAAGACGTGTTTCAGTGCATTGCATGACCTATCTGACTTGTTCCTCGTCATGCAATATGCACGCAAAAACTCTCCTCTGCGAGGTGAAATGAAAACGCCTAAGACGTGTTTCAGTGCATTGCATTATCTATCTGAATTGTTCCTCGTTATGCAATATGCATGCAATAACCTCTGCGTGGTGAAAGGACAACGCCTAAGACGTGTTTCAGTGCATTGCATGACCTATCTGACTTGTTCCTCGTCATGCAATATGCACGCAAAAACTCTCCTCTGCGAGGTGAAATGAAAACGCCTAAGACGTGTTTCAGTGCATTGCATTATCTATCTGAATTGTTCCTCGTCATGCAATATGCACGCAATAACTCTCCTCTCCGAGGTGAAAGGAAAACGCCTAAGACGTGTTTCAGTGCATTGCATTATCTATCTGAATTGTTCCTCGTTATGTAATATGCGTGCAAGAACTAAACTCTGCGCGGTGAACGGAAAACGCCTAAGACGTGTTTCAGTGCATTGCCTGACTTATTCATCGTTATGCAATATGCATGCAAGAACTAAACACTGCACGGGGAAAGGATAACGCCCAAGACGTGTTTCAGTGCATTGCATGACCTATCCGGCTTGTTCTTCGTCATGCAATATGCACGCAATAACTAACCTCTGCGCGGTGAAAGGAAAACGCCTAATACGTGTTTCAGTGCATTGCATGACCTATCTGACTTATTCATCGTTATGCAATATGCATGCAAGAACTAAACTCTGCACGGTGAAAGGATAACGCCTAAGACGTGTTTCAGTGCATTGCATGACCTATCTGGCTTGTTCTTCGTCATGCAATATGCACACAATAACTAACCTCTGCGTGGTTAAAGGAAAACACCTAAGACATGTTTTAGTGCATTGCATGACCTATCTGACTTGTTCCTCTTCATGCAATATGCACGCAATAACTAACATTTGCATGCATGCATGACCTATCTGGCTTGTTCTTCGTCATGCAATATGCACACAATAACTAACCTCTGCTTGGTGAATGGAAAAAGCCTAAGACATGTTTCAGTGCATTGCATGACCTATCTGACTTGTTCCTCGTCATGCAATATGCACGCAATAACTAACCTCTGCGCGGTGAAAGGAAAACGCCTAAGACGTGTTTCAGTGCATTGCATGACCTATCTGACTTGTTCCTCGTTATGCAATATGCATGCAATAACCTCTGCGTGGTGAAAATAAAACGCCTAAGACGTGTTTCAGTGCATTGCATGACCTATCTGACTTGTTCCTCGTTATG
Source organism: Cyprinella venusta (assembly GCA_038021265.1). Classification (NCBI taxonomy): domain Eukaryota; kingdom Metazoa; phylum Chordata; class Actinopteri; order Cypriniformes; family Leuciscidae; genus Cyprinella; species Cyprinella venusta. The sequence goes on from CM075863.1 coordinate 13,266,766, forward strand.
CATTATGCACGCAATAACTCTCGTCTGCGAGGTGAAAGGAAAACGCCTAAGACGTTTTTCAGTGCATTGCATTATCTATCTGAATTGTTCCTCGTTATGCAATATGCGTGCAAGAACTAAACTCTGCGCAGTGAAAGGAAAACGCCTAAGACGTGTTTCAGTGCATTGCATGACCTATCTGACTTGTTCCTCGTCATGCAATATGCACGCAATAACTAACCTCTGCGCGGTGAAAGGAAAACGCCTAAGACGTGTTTCAGTGCATTGCCTGACTTATTCATCGTTATGCAATATGCATGCAAGAACTAAACTCTGCACGGTGAAAGGATAACGCCCAAGACGTGTTTCAGTGCATTGCATGACCTATCTGACTTGTTCCTCGTTGCAATGAAAATATATAATGTGATTTTGCATGCATTTTTATTTTACAAACTAATTTATTTGTGCACAGACGAGAAAATATCACATGAGATGTCACTTTACAGTGCATGGTATAGCTATTGAGCTCATTTCTGGTAAAAGGGTCCTCAAAAGTTTTTAAACAATATTAGTTTATAGACACATTTTGATGACATGTAAGCTATACAAAGGTTCCTATTTGACCTACTGAACATAGTTCTGGCCCACACGTACTAGATCTTAAACTTTCTAAACATACTCATTGACTCCTTTTGATGTTACTGAAGCCATACAAGAGTCCTTATTTTACCTAATGAAGATATTAGGCACATGGATTGTTTAGATCTGACCCATTGAACTCATTTCTGGTCAAAGGGTACTTGATCGTTAGGTTACTATACATTGATTTTTACTACTTGTGATGTTTTATGAACAGGAAGATATTTGACTGATATTTGACTTAACATATATCTCTCCCACGAGTACCTGATATTGAACTTTCTATACATACTAAATAGACTACTTCTTATGCTTCCTAGAACTAGAGGTTTCTATTTGACCCACAAACATAGTCCTGGCCCACGAGTACTAGGTCTCGAACTTTCTATAAATTCTCAAAGACTATTTTTGATGCTTCTTAAGCCATATAGAATGTCCACATCTTATGTATTTAACTCATTTCTGGTCAAAGGATCCTCAAATGTTTTTCAACAGGAAAAACTATGAGACTCCTTCTGATATTACATGAGCTATAGACAGGTTCCTTTTTGACCTACTGAACATAGTTGTGGCACACGAGTACTTGATCTTGAATGGTCTAAACATACTCATTAACTCCTTTTGATGTCACTGAAGCCATACAAGAGTCCTTATTTTAACTACCTTTTGATGATACATAATCAAAATCAAAAATTGATTTGGGCCAGAAATCAATTGGCAAACACTTTATAAAAACTCTATAGTAACCATTTGTGGACATTACCAACCACCTAGAAACACCATAGGAACCACAGAGACTACCATAGTAACCACCTAAAACACCCTAGCAACCACCCAGAACACCCTAGCATCACTCTAGCAACCACAGAGCAACCAACGAGAACACCTTAAGCAACACCTAGCAACCAACCAGACCACCCTAGCAACCGCCTAGCAACACCCTGGCAACCACCCAGAACACCCTAGCAACCACCTAGCAACACCCTAGCAACCACACAGACTACCCTAACAACCGCCTAGCAACCATCCAGAACACTGTAGCAACCACCGGGAACACCCTACCAACCGGGTGGTGAGATTTGCCAGTGCAAGCACCACTTCACATTTTCTTCTGGAAATGTGCCATAAATATGTTCCTGGAGGTCAAAAATTGACCTTGTCCTTCTTACAACATCAGAAGGAGTATATAAGTTTATATTGTTATGGTAAAAGGGTCCTCAAAAGATTTCAAACAATATAAACATGAAATATAATAAAATAATCGAATAGTTAAGAGCTAAATCATGCCAAAAACATTATAGAAACTCTATAGTAACTATAACTATAAACTCTACCAACCACCTGGTAACACCATAGCAATGACCCAGAATACCATAGTAACCACCTAAAACACCCTAGCAACCACCCAGAACACCCTAGCAGCAAACAAGAACACCCCAGCAACCACCTAGCAACACCCTAACAACCATCGAGAACAACCTGGCAACCGCATAGCAACACCCTAGCAACATTAGCACCTTGGCAACCACCCAGAATACCCTAGCAACCACATACAAACACCATAGCAACCACCCAGAACACCCTAATAAATGCCTAGAAACCATCAACAACACCGTAGCAACCACCCAGAAAACCCTAGCAACCGGGTGGTCAGATTTGCCACTTCAGGCTCCACTTCACATTTACTTCTGGAAATGTGCATTAAATGTGCTCCTGGTGGTGAAAAAATGACCTATGTATATCTAATATAACATCAGAAAGAGTCTAAAAGTTTATATTGTTTTAAACTTTTTGAGGAACCTTTGACCAGAAATGAGTTCATTGACATCATGAGAAGTAAATCCATCGGTATAAGAACCCAAAGATCAAATACCGATGGGCCATAAATGTGTTTCTGGAGGTCAAAAATTGACCTATGTATAGCTAATGCAACATCAGGAGTCTATAAGTTCATATTTGTTTAAAAACTTTTGAGGAACCTTTGACCAGAAATGAGTTTAATAGGTCAGATATGGACATCTCTATGGCCTTAGGAAGCATCTGTTGGAGTCTATGAGTATATATGGAAAGTTCAAGATCAAGTACTTTTGGGCCAGAAATATGTTCAGTAGGTCAAATATCTTTCTGTCTGAAATGACATCATGAGAAGTAAAGCTCTCGGTATATTAGCCCAAAGATCAAATACCCGTATGTCATAAATGTGTTTCTGGAGGTCAAAAATTGACCTATGTATAGCTAATTTAACATCAGGAGCCTATAAGTTTATATTGTTTAAAACCTTTTGAGGAACTTTTGACCAGAAATGATTTCAATAGTTTCAGATATGGACTTCTCTATGGCTTAGGAAGCATCGATTACAGTCTCTGAGTATGTATGGAAAGTTCAAGATCAAGTTCTTTTGGGCCATAAACATGTTCAGTAGGTCAAATATTTGTCTGGCTATAATGACATCATGAGAAGTAAATCTCTCGGTATATTAACCCAAAGATCAAGCACCCGTGTGCCATGAAAAGTGTTCCTGGAGGTTAAAAATTGACCTATGTAATATAACATCAGAATGTTATATTACATAGTCTATGAGTATGTATGGAAAGTTCAAGATCAAGTACTTTTGGGCCAGAAAAATGTTCTTTACGTAAAATATTTTTCTGGCTGAAATGACATCATGAGAAGTAAATCTCCAACCCACCAAAACACCCTAGCAACCACCTAGCAACACCCTAGCAACCACCGAGAACACCCTAGCAACAAACCAGAACACCCCAGCAACCATATGGCAACACCCTAGCAACCACCAGGAACACCCCAGCAACCGCCTAGCAACATCCTAGCAACCACCCGGAACACCATAGCAATCACCCAGAATACCCTAAAAAACGCTTAGCAACCACCCAGAACACCGTAGCAAACTCCCAGAACACCTGAGCAACCGGGTGGTGAGATTTGCTGCTTCAAGCTCCCCTTCATGTTTTCTTCTGGAAATGTGCAACAATGTGTTCCTGGAGGTCAAACATTGACCTACGTATATCTAATATAACATCAGAAGGAGTCAAAAAGTTTATATTGTTTTAATTTTTTTGAGGAACCTTTGACCAGAAATGAGTTCAATAGGTCAGATATGGACATCTCTATGGCTTAGGAAGCATCTGTTGGAGAATATGAGTATGAATGGAAAGTACAAGATCAAGCACTTTTGGGCCAAAAATATGTTCAGTAGGTCAAATATCTTTCTGGCTGAAATGACATCATGAGAAGTAAAGCTCTCGGTATATTAACCCAAAGATCAAATACCCGTGGGCCATAAATGTGTTTCTGGAGGTCAAAAATTGACCTATGTATAGATAATGTAACATCAGGAGTCTATAAGTTTATATTGTTTAAAACCTTTTGAAGAACCTTTGACCAGAAATGAGTTCAATAGCTCAGATATGGGCATCTCTATGGCTTAGGAAGGATCTGTTGGAGTCTATGAGTATGATTGGAAAATACAAGATCAAGTGCTTTTGGGCCAGAAATATGTTCAGTAGGTCAAATATCTTTCTGGCTGAAATGACATCATGAAAAGTAAAGCTCTCGGTATATTAACCCAAAGATCAAATACCCGTGGGCCATAAATGTGTTTCTGGAGGTCAAAAAATGACCTATGTATAGATAATGTAACATCAGGAGTCTATAAGTTTATATTGTTTAAAACCTTTTGAGGAACCTTTGACCAGAAATGATTTCAATAGTTCAGATATGGACTTCTCTATGGCTTAGGAAGCATCGACTGGAGTCTATGAGCATGTATGGAAAGTTCAAGATCAAGTACTTTTGGGCCAGAAAAATGTTCTTTACGTAAAATATTTTTTCTGGCTGAAATGACATCATGAGAAGTAAGTCTCCAACCCACCAAAACACCCTAGCAACCACCTAGCAACAACCTAGCAACCACCGAGAACACCCTAGCAACAAACCAGAACACCCCAGCAACCATTTGGCAACACCCTAGTAACACCAGGAACACCCCAGCAACCGCCTAGCAACACCCTAGCAACCACCCGGAACACCACAGAAATCACACAGAATACCCTAAAAAACGCCTAGCAACCACCCAGAACACCGTAGCAACCTCCCAGGACACTCTAGCAACCGGGTGGTGAGATTTGCCGCTTCAAGATCCACTTCACGTTTTCTTCTGGAAATGTGCCATGAATGTGTTCTTGAAGGTCAAAAATTGACCTTTGTATATCTAATATAACATCAGAAGGAGTCTAAAAGTTTATATTGTTTTTAACTTTGTGAGGAACCTTTGACCAGAAATGAGTTCAATAGCTCAGATATGGACTTCTCTATGGCTTAGGAAGCATCTGTTGGAGTCTATGATTATGAATGGAAAGTACAAGATCAAGTACTTTTGGAAATATGTTCAGTAGGTCAAATATCTTTCTGGCTGAAATGACATCATGAGAAGTAAAGCTCTCGGTATATTAACCCAAAGATCAAATACCCGTGGGCCATAAATGTGTTTCTGGAGGTCAAAAATTGACCTATGTATAGCTAATGTAACATCACGAGTCTATGAGTTTTTATTGTTTAAAAGCTTTTGAAGAACCTTTTGACCGGAAATGAGTTCAATAGGTCAGATATGGACTTCTATGTATATGTAGGGAAGCATCTGTTGGAGTCTATGATTATCTATGGAAAGTTCAAGATCAAGTACTTTTGGGCTAGAAATATGTTCAGTAGGTCAAATATTTGTCTGGCTAAAATGACATCATGAGAAGTAAATCTCTCGGTATATTAACCCACATATCAAGGAACCGTGGACCATAAATGTGTTCCTGGAGGTCAAAAATTGACCTAAGTAAATACAACATCAGAAGGAGTCTATGAGTTTATATCGTTTTAAAATTTGTGAGGAACGTTTGACCAGAAATTAGTTCAAAAGGTCAGATATGGACTTTTCCATGGCTTAGGAAGCATCTATTGGAGTCTGTGAGTCTGTATGGAAAGTTCAAGATCAAGTACTTTTGGGCCAGAAATATCTTCAGTAGGTCAAATATATGTCTGGCTGAAATGTGTGTTTCATTGCAATACTTAAATTTTCTAACTTGTTCTTCTTTGCATTGCAAAAAGAAAAGATAAAACACAAGTGCTTTCCCATGCATTTCCATTCTACAACTAATTAATTTGATGTTTTGACGAGAAAACATTACAAAAGTGATCGATTTACAATGCATAAACGAACTTGTTCCTTTTTGCAACGAAGAGATATGCAATTCATGTGCTTTATGATTGCATTGTACATGCATGCAATAACTAACCTCTATGCAATTAAAAGAAAACAATTAAGATGTGTTTCGATGCATTTGAATGACCTATCTGACTTGTTCCTCGTTATGCCTGTCCACGCGATAACTAACCTCTGCGCAATGAAAAGAAAACACCTAAGATGTGTTTCATTGCATTGCATGACCTATCTAACTTGTTCCTCGTTATACGTATGCACAAAAATAACTAAACTCTGACCAATGAAAAGAAAAGACCATAAGATGTGTTTCATCAGCCTGTTCTCACGTAAATGCGTCTCTATAACACGCATCGTGTATTATCGTGTAATTTATACGCGAAAATGAGTTTTTACGTGCATATGAGACGCAGTTTTTCACGTGCAATTGATACGCAGTTCATTTGCGTATAATACCCACGCACCCCACACCACTAATTCTAGCCAAACGTATAATACACACGCACCCTACCCCACACCTAACCTTAACCTAACCAACCAATGCGTATCATATGCACGTAAAAACTCACTTTAGCGTATATATTACACGACAATACACAGGCGTGCTATAAAGACGCATTTAGTGTGATCGGGTGCCATGCATGACATTTCTAACTTGTTCCTCGTTACGCATATGCTCGCAATAACTGACCTCTGTGCATTGAAAAGAAAACAACTAAGATGTGTTTCAATTGCATTGCAAGACATATCTAACTTCTTCCTCATTAGGCCTGTTCAAGCAAAAACTAACCTCTGTGCAATGAAAAGAAAACACCTAAGATGTGTTTCATTGCATTGCATGACCTATCTAACTTGTTCGGTGAACGTGATTTCATCAACTACCACATGTTCCTGGATCAACATCATTGTTGATCCTGGGTCAACTTTTCAATCAACCAAACAGATTTGAGGAAAAAGTTTACAGTTTATGTCAATTTTAGGTTTAGATTTAGAACCAGAGTGAAGTACTTAAACATCAGTGTCATTCATCTTTGTACCTTCTGATAAGGGAAAAGTTATGAGTAGAGTTAGGTTTAGGGGTAGGGATTGGTTAAGGACAACAGTTTTAGGACAGGAATGTTGATCCAGGGTCATCAAAATATGTTGATCCAGGACCATGTCTTACTTGAAAAAACCATGCTGACCAACTTGTTCCTAAGTTTTGCATATGCACAAAAATAACTAAACTCTTAGCAATGAAAAGAAAACACCATAAGATGTGTTTCGTTGCATTGCATGATATATCTAACTTGTTTCTCGTAATGCATATGCAAGCAATAACTAACCTCTGCGCGGTGAAAGGAAAACACCTAAGATGTGTTTCATTGCATTGCATGGCCTATCTGACTCGTTCCTCGTCATGCAATATGCACTCAATAACTAACCTCTGCGCGGTGAAAGGAAAACGCCTAAGACGTGTTTCAGTGCATTGCATGACCTATCTGACTTGTTCCTCGTTTATACGTATGCAAAAAAATAACTAAACTCTGACCAATGAAAAGAAAACACCATAAGATGTGTGTCATAGCCATGCATGACATTTCTAACTTGTTCCTCGTTACGCATATGCTCGCAATAACTGACCTCTGTGCATTGAAAAGAAAACAACTAAGATGTGTTTCAATTGCATTGCAAGACATATCTAACTTCTTCCTCATTAGGCCTGTTCACGCAAAAACTAACCTCTGTGCAATGAAAAGAAAACACCTAAGATGTGTTCCATTGCATTGCATGACCTATCTAACTTGTTCGGTGAACGTGATTTCATCAACTTCCACATGTTCCTGGATCAACATCATTGTTGATCCTGGATCAACTTTTCAATCAACCAAACAGATTTGAGGAACAAGTTTACAGTTTATGTCAATTTTAGGTTTAGATTTAGAACCAGAGTGAAGTACTTAAACATCAGTGTCACTCATCTTTGTACCTTCTGATAAAGGAAAAAGTTAGGTTTAGGGGTAGGGATTGGTTAAGGACAATATTTTTGGGACAGGAATGTTGATCCAGGGTCATCAAAATATGTTGATCCAGGACCATGTCTTACTTGAAAAAATCATGCTGACCAACTTATTCCTAAGTTATGCATATGCACAAAAATAGCTAAACTCTGAGCAATGAAAAGAAAACACCATAAGATGTGTTTCGTTGCATTGCATTGCACAATATGCACTTAATAACTAACCTCTGCGCGGTGAAAGGAAAACGCCTAATACGTGTTTCAGTGCATTGCATGACCTATCTGACTTATTCATCGTTATGCAATATGCACTTAATAACTAACCTCTGCGCGGTGAAAAGAAAACGCCTTAGACGTGTTTCAGTGCATTGCATGACCTATCTGGCTTGTTCTTCGTCATGCAATATGCACGCAATTACTAACCTCTGCGTGGTGAAAGGAAAACCCCTAAGACATGTTTCGTTGCATTGCATGATATATCTAACTTGTTTCTCGTAATGCATATGCACGCAATAACTAACCTCTGCGCGGTGAAAGGAAAACGAATAAGACGTGTTTCAGTGCATTGCATGACCTTTCTGGCTTGTTCTTCGTCATGCAATATGCACGCAATAACTAACCTCTGCGTGGTGAAAGAAAACCCCCTAAGACATGTTTCCGTGTATTGCATGACCTATCTGACTTGTTCCTCGTCATGCAATATGCACGCAATAACTAACCTCTGCGCGGTGATAGGAAAATGCCTAAGACGTGTTTCAGTGCATTGCATGACCTATCTGACTTGTTCCTCGTTATGCATATGCATGCAATAACCTCTGCGTGGTGAAAGGAAAACGCATAAGATGTGTTTCAGTGCATTGCATGATCTATATGAATTGTTCCTCGTTATGCAATATGCGTGCAAGAATTAAACTCAGCGCGGTGAAAGGAAACGCCTAAGACGTGTTTCGGTGCATTGCATGATCTATCTGAATTGTTCCTCGTCATGCAATATGCACGCAATAACTCTCCTCTGCGAGGTGAAAGGAAAACACCTAAGACGTGTTTCAGTGCATTGCATGATTAATCTGAATTGTTCCACGTTATGCAATATGCGGGCAAGAACTAAACTCTGCGCGGTGAAAGGAAAACGCCTAAGACGTGTTTCAGTGCATTGCATGACCTATCTGACTTATTCATCGTTATGCAATATGCATGCAAGAACTAAACTCTGCACGGTGAAAGGATAACGCCTAAGACGTGTTTCAGTGCATTGCATGACCTATCTGGCTTGTTCTTCGTCATGCAATATGCACGCAATAACTAACCTCTGCATGGTAAAGGAAAACACCTAAGACATGTTTTAGTGCATTGCATGACCTATCTGACTTGTTCCTCTTCATGCAATATGCACGCAATAACTAACATTTGCATGCATGCATGACCTATCTGGCTTGTTTTTCGTCATGCAATATGCACACAATAACTAACCTCTGCTTGGTGAATGGAAAAAGCCTAAGACATGTTTCCGTGCATTGCATAACCTATCTGACTTGTTCCTCGTCATGCAATATGCACGTAATAACTAACCTTTGCGCGGTGGAGGAAAACGCCTAAGACGTGTTTCAGTACATTGCATGACCTATCTGACTTGTTCCTCGTTATGCAATATGCATGCAATAACCTCTGCGTGGTGAAAGGAAAACGCCTAAGACGTGTTTCAGTGCATTGCATGACCTATCTGACTTGTTCCTCGTCATGCAATATGCACGCAAAAACTCTCCTCTGCGAGGTGAAATGAAAACGCCTAAGACGTGTTTCAGTGCATTGCATTATCTATCTGAATTGTTCCTCGTCATGTAATATGCACGCAATAACTCTCCTCTGCGAGGTGAAAGGAAAACGCCTAAGACGTGTTTCAGTGCATTGCATTATCTATCTGAATTGTTCCTCGTTATGCAATATGCGTGCAAGAACTAAACTCTGCGCGGTGAATGGAAAACGCCTAAGACGTGTTTCAGTGCATTGCCTGACTTATTCATCGTTATGCAATATGCATGCAAGAACTAAACACTGCACGGTGAAAGGATCACGCCCAAGATGTGTTTCAGTGCATTGCATGACCTATCCGGCTTGTTCTTCGTCATGCAATATGCACGCAATAACTAACCTCTGCGCGGTGAAAGGAAAACGCCTAATACGTGTTTCAGTGCATTGCATGCCCTATCTGACTTATTCATCGTTATGCAATATGCACACAATAACTAACCTCTGCGTGGTTAAAGGAAAACACCTAAGACATGTTTTAGTGCATTGCATGACCTATCTGACTTGTTCCTCTTCATGCAATATGCACGCAATAACTAACATTTGCATAAATGCATGACCTATCTGGCTTGTTCTTCGTCATGCAATATGCACACAATAACTAACCTCTGCTTGGTGAATGGAAAAAGCCTAAGACATGTTTCAGTGCATTGCATGACCTATCTGACTTGTTCCTCGTCATGCAATATGCACGCAATAACTAACCTCTGCGCGGTGAAAGGAAAACGCCTAAGACGTGTTTCAGTGTATTGCATGACCTGTCTGACTTGTTCCTCGTCATGCAATATGCACGCAATAACTAACCTTTGCGCGGTGGAGGAAAACGCCTAAGACGTGTTTCAGTACATTGCATGACCTATCTGACTTGTTCCTCGTCATGCAATATGCACGCAAAAACTCTCCTCTGCGAGGTGAAATGAAAACGCCTAAGACGTGTTTCAGTGCATTGCATTATCTATCTGAATTGTTCCTCGTCATGCAATATGCACGCAATAACTCTCCTCTGCGAGGTGAAAGGAAAACGCCTAAGACGTGTTTCAGTGCATTTCATTATCTATCTGAATTGTTCCTCGTTATGCAATATGCGTGCAAGAACTAAACTCTGCGCGGTGAATGGAAAACGCCTAAGACGTGTTTCAGTGCATTGCCTGACTTATTCATCGTTATGCAATACGCATGCAAGAACTAAACACTGCACGGGGAAAGGATAACGCCCAAGACGTGTTTCAGTGCATTGCATGACCTATCCGGCTTGTTCTTCGTCATGCAATATGCACACAATAACTAACCTCTGCGCGGTGAAAGGAAAACGCCTAATACGTGTTTCAGTGCATTGCATGACCTATCTGACTTATTCATCGTTATGCAATATGCATGCAAGAACTAAACTCTGCACGGTGAAAGGATAACGCCTAAGACGTTTCAGTGCATTGCATGACCTATCTGGCTTGTTCTTCGTCATGCAATATGCACACAATAACTAACCTCTGCGTGGTTAAAGGAAAACACCTAAGACATGTTTTAGTGCATTGCATGACCTATCTGACTTGTTCCTCTTCATGCAATATGCACGCAATAACTAACATTTGCATGCATGCATGACCTATCTGGCTTGTTCTTCGTCATGCAATATGCACACAATAACTAACCTCTGCTTGGTGAATGGAAAAAGCCTAAGACATGTTTCAGTGCATTGCATGACCTATCTGACTTGTTCCTCGTCATGCAATATGCACGCAATAACTAACCTCTGCGCGGTGAAAGGAAAACGCCTAAGACGTGTTTCAGTGTATTGCATGACCTATCTGACTTGTTCCTCGTTATGCAATATGCATGCAATAACCTCTGCGTGGTGAAAATAAAACGCCTAAGACGTGTTTCAGTGCATTGCATGACCTATCTGACTTGTTCCTCGTTATGCATTATCTACGCAATAACTCTCGTCTGCGAGGTGAAAGGAAAACGCCTAAGACGTGTTTCAGTGCATTGCATTATCTATCTGAATTGTTCCTCGTTATGCAATATGCGTGCAAGAACTAAACTCTGCAAAGTGAAAGGAAAACGCCTAAGACGTGTTTCAGTGCATTGCATGACCTATCTGACTTGTTCCTCGTCATGCAATATGCACGCAATAACTAACCTCTGCGCGGTGAAAGGAAAACGCCTAAGACGTATTTCAGTGCATTGCCTGACTTATTCATAGTTATGCAATATGCATGCAAGAACTAAACTCTGCACGGTGAAAGGATAACGCCCAAGACGTGTTTCAGTGCATTGCATGACCTATCTGGCTTGTTCTTCGTCATGCAATATGCACGCAATAACTAACCTCTGCTTGGTGAAAGGAAAAAGACTAAGACATGTTTCAGTGCATTGCATGACCTATCTGACTTGTTCCTCGTCATGCAATATGCACGCAATAACTAACCCCTGCGCGGTGAAGGAAAACGCCTAAGACGTGTTTCAGTGCATTGCATGACCTATCCGACTTGTTCCTCGTTATGCAATATGCATGCAATAACCTCTGCGTGGAGAAAGGAAAACGCCTAAGACGTGTTTCAGTGCATTGCATGACCTATCTGACTTGTTCCTCGTTATGCAATATGCATGCAATAACCTCTGCGTGGAGAAAGGAAAACGCCTAAGACGTGTTTCAGTGCATTGCATGACCTATCCGACTTGTTCCTCGTTATGCAATATGCATGCAATAACCCCTGCGCGGTGAAGGAAAACGCCTAAGACGTGTTTCAGTGCATTGCATGACCTATCCGACTTGTTCCTCGTTATGCAATATGCATGCAATAACCTCTGCGTGGAGAAAGGAAAACGCCTAAGACGTGTTTCAGTGCATTGCATGACCTATCTGACTTGTTCCTCGTTGCAATGAAAATATATAATGTGATTTTGCATGCATTTTTATTTTACAAACTAATTTATTTGTGCACAGACGAGAAAATATCACATGAGATGTCACTTTACAGTGCATGGTATAGCTATTGAGCTCATTTCTGGTAAAAGGGTCCTCAAAAGTTTTTAAACAATATTAGTTTATAGATACATTTTGATGACATGTAAGCTATACAAAGGTTCCTATTTGACCTACTGAACATAGTTCTGGCCCACACGTACTAGATCTTAAACTTTCTAAACATACTCATTGACTCCTTTTGATGTTACTGAAGCCATACAAGAGTCCTTATTTTACCTAATGAAGATATTAGCCACATGGATTGTTTAGATCTGACCCATTGAACTCATTTCTGGTCAAAGGGTACTTGATCGTTAGGTTACTATACATTGATTTTTACTACTTGTGATGTTTTATGAACAGGAAGATATTTGACTGATATTTGACTTAACATATATCTCTCCCACGAGTACCTGATATTGAACTTTCTATACATACTAAATAGACTACTTCTTATGCTTCCTAGAACTAGAGGTTTCTATTTGACCCACAAACATAGTCCTGGCCCACGAGTACTAGGTCTCGAACTTTCTATAAATTCTCAAAGACTATTTTTGATGCTTCTTAAGCCATATAGAATGTCCACATCTTATGTATTTAACTCATTTCTGGTCAAAGGATCCTCAAATGTTTTTAAACAGGAAAAACTATGAGACTCCTTCTGATATTACATGAGCTATAGACAGGTTCCTTTTTGACCTACTGAACATAGTTGTGGCACACGAGTACTTGATCTTGAATGGTCTAAACATACTCATTAACTCCTTTTGATGTCACTGAAGCCATACAAGAGTCCTTATTTTAACTACCTTTTGATGATACATAATCAAAATCAAAAATTGATTTGGGCCAGAAATCAATTGGCAAACACTTTATAAAAACTCTATAGTAACCATTTGTGGACATTACCAACCACCTAGAAACACCATAGGAACCACACAGACTACCATAGTAACCACCTAAAACACCCTAGCAACCACCCAGAACACCCTAGCATCACTCTAGCAACCACAGAGCAACCAACGAGAACACCTTAAGCAACACCTAGCAACCAACCAGACCACCCTAGCAACCACCTAGCAACACCCTAGCAACCACACAGACTACCCTAACAACCGCCTAGCAACCATCCAGAACACTGTAGCAACCACCGGGAACACCCTACCAACCGGGTGGTGAGATTTGCCAGTGCAAGCACCACTTCACATTTTCTTCTGGAAATGTGCCATAAATATGTTCCTGGAGGTCAAAAATTGACCTTGTCCTTCTTACAACATCAGAAGGAGTATATAAGTTTATATTGTTATGGTAAAAGGGTCCTCAAAAGATTTCAAACAATATAAACATGAAATATAATAAAATAATCGAATAGTTAAGAGCTAAATCATTCCAAAAACATTATAGAAACTCTATAGTAACTATAACTATAAACTCTACCAACCACCTGGTAACACCATAGCAATGACCCAGAATACCATAGTAACCACCTAAAACACCCTAGCAACCACCCAGAACACCCTAGCAGCAAACAAGAACACCCCAGCAACCACCTAGCAACACCCTAACAACCATCGAGAACAACCTGGCAACCGCATAGCAACACCCTAGCAACATTAGCACCTTGGCAACCACCCAGAATACCCTAGCAACCACATACAAACACCATAGCAACCACCCAGAACACCCTAATAAACGCCTAGAAACCATCAACAACACCGTAGCAACCACCCAGAAAACCCTAGCAACCGGGTGGTCAGATTTGCCACTTCAGGCTCCACTTCACATTTACTTCTGAAAATGTGCATTAAATGTGCTCCTGGTGGTGAAAAAATGACCTATGTATATCTAATATAACATCAGAAAGAGTCTAAAAGTTTATATTGTTTTAAACTTTTTGAGGAACCTTTGACCAGAAATGAGTTCATTGACATCATGAGAAGTAAATCCATCGGTATAAGAACCCAAAGATCAAATACCGATGGGCCATAAATGTGTTTCTGGAGGTCAAAAATTGACCTATGTATAGCTAATGCAACATCAGGAGTCTATAAGTTCATATTTGTTTAAAAACTTTTGAGGAACCTTTGACCAGAAATGAGTTTAATAGGTCAGATATGGACTTCTCTATGGCTTAGGAAGCATCTGTTGGAGTCTATGAGTATATATGGAAAGTTCAAGATCAAGTACTTTTGGGCCAGAAATATGTTCAGTAGGTCAAATATCTTTCTGTCTGAAATGACATCATGAGAAGTAAAGCTCTCGTTATATTAGCCCAAAGATCAAATACCCGTATGCCATAAATGTGTTTCTGGAGGTCAGAAATTGACCTATGTATAGCTAATTTAACATCAGGAGCCTATAAGTTTATATTGTTTAAAACCTTTTGAGGAACCTTTGACCAGAAATGATTTCAATAGTTTCAGATATGGACTTCTCTATGGCTTAGGAAGCATCGACTGCAGTCTCTGAGTATGTATGGAAAGTTCAAGATCAAGTTCTTTTGGGCCATAAACATGTTCAGTAGGTCAAATATTTGTCTGGCTGAAATGACATCATGAGAAGTAAATCTCTCGGTATATTAACCCAAAGATCAAGCACCCGTGTGCCATGAAAAGTGTTCCTGGAGGTCAAAAATTGACCTATGTAATATAACATCAGCATGTTATATTACATAGTCTATGAGTATGTATGGAAAGTTCAAGATCAAGTACTTTTGGGCCAGAAAAATGTTCTTTACGTAAAATATTTTTCTGGCTGAAATGACATCATGAGAAGTAAATCTCCAACCCACCAAAACACCCTAGCAACCACCTAGCAACACCCTAGCAACCACCGAGAACACCCTAGCAACAAACCAGAACACCCCAGCAACCATATGGCAACACCCTAGCAACCACCAGGAACACCCCAGCAACCGCCTAGCAACATCCTAGCAACCACCCGGAACACCATAGCAATCACCCAGAATACCCTGAAAAACGCTTAGCAACCACCCAGAACACCGTAGCAAACTCCCAGAACACCTGAGCAACCGGGTGGTGAGATTTGCCGCTTCAAGCTCCCCTTCATGTTTTCTTCTGGAAATGTGCAACAATGTGTTCCTGGAGGTCAAACATTGACCTATGTATATCTAATATAACATCAGAAGGAGTCAAAAAGTTTATATTGTTTTAATTTTTTTGAGGAACCTTTGACCAGAAATGAGTTCAATAGGTCAGATATGGACATCTCTATGGCTTAGGAAGCATCTGTTGGAGAATATGAGTATGAATGGAAAGTACAAGATCAAGCACTTTTGGGCCAAAAATATGTTCAGTAGGTCAAATATCTTTCTGGCTGAAATGACATCATGAGAAGTAAAGCTCTCGGTATATTAACCCAAAGATCAAATACCCGTGGGCCATAAATGTGTTTCTGGAGGTCAAAAATTGACCTATGTATAGATAATGTAACATCAGGAGTCTATAAGTTTATATTGTTTAAAACCTTTTGAAGAACCTTTGACCAGAAATGAGTTCAATAGCTCAGATATGGGCATCTCTATGGCTTAGGAAGGATCTGTCGGAGTCTATGAGTATGATTGGAAAATACAAGATCAAGTACTTTTGGGCCAGAAATATGTTCAGTAGGTCAAATATCTTTCTGGCTGAAATGACATCATGAAAAGTAAAGCTCTCGGTATATTAACCCAAAGATCAAATACCCATGGGCCATAAATGTGTTTCTGGAGGTCAAAAATTGACCTATGTATAGATAATGTAACATCAGGAGTCTATAAGTTTATATTGTTTAAAACCTTTTGAGGAACCTTTGACCAGAAATGATTTCAATAGTTCAGATATGGACTTCTCTATGGCTTAGGAAGCATCGACTGGAGTCTATGAGCATGTATGGAAAGTTCAAGATCAAGTACTTTTGGGCCAGAAAAATGTTCTTTACGTAAAATATTTTTTCTGGCTGAAATGATATCATGCGAAGTAAGTCTCCAACCCACCACAACACCCTAGCAACCACCTAGCAAAAACTAGCAACCACCGAGAACACCCTAGCTACAAACCAGAACACCCCAGCAACCATTTGGCAACACCCTAGCAACCACCAGGAACACCCCAGCAACCGCCTAGCAACACCCTAGCAACCACCCGGAACACCACAGAAATCACACAGAATACCCTTAAAAACGCCTAGCAACCACCCAGAACACCGTAGCAACCTCCCAGGACACTCTAGCAACCGGGTGGTGAGATTTGCCGCTTCAAGATCCACTTCACGTTTTCTTCTGGAAATTTGCCATGAATGTGTTCTTGAAGGTCAAAAATTGACCTTTGTATATCTAATATAACATCAGAAGGAGTCTAAAAGTTTATATTGTTTTTAACTTTGTGAGGAACCTTTGACCAGAAATGAGTTCAATAGCTCAGATATGGACTTCTCTATGGCTTAGGAAGCATCTGTTGGAGTCTATGAGTATGAATGGAAAGTACAAGATCAAGCACTTTTGGGCCAGAAATATGTTCAGTAGGTCAAATATCTTTCTGCCTGAAATGACATCATGAGAAGTAAAGCTCTCGGTATATTAACCCAAAGATCAAATACCCGTGGGCCATAAATGTGTTTCTGGAGGTCAAAAATTGACCTATGTATAGCTAATGTAACATCAGGAGTCTATGAGTTTTTATTGTTTAAAAGCTTTTGAAGAACCTTTTGACCGGAAATGAGTTCAATAGGTCAGATATGGACTTCTATGTATATGTAGGGAAGCATCTGTTGGAGTCTATGATTATGTATGGAAAGTTCAAGATCAAGTACTTTTGGGCTAGAAATATGTTCAGTAGGTCAAATATTTGTCTGTCTGAAATGACATCATGAGAAGTAAATCTCTCGGTATATTAACCCACAGATCAAGGAACCGTGGACCATTAAATGTGTACCTGGAGGTCAAAAATTGACCTAAGTAAATATAACATCAGAAGGAGTCTATGAGTTTATATCGTTTTAAACTTTTTGAGGAACGTTTGACCAGAAATTAGTTCAAAAGGTCAGATATGGACTTTTCCATGGCTTAGGAAGCATCTATTGGAGTCTGTGAGTATGTATGGAAAGTTCAAGATCAAGTACTTTTGGGCCAGAAATATCTTTAGTAGGTCAAATATATGTCTGGCTGAAATGTGTGTTTCATTGCAATACTTAAATTTTCTAACTTGTTCTTCTTTGCATTGCAAAAAGAAAAGATAAAACAAA
Source organism: Cyprinella venusta (assembly GCA_038021265.1). NCBI lineage: Eukaryota > Metazoa > Chordata > Actinopteri > Cypriniformes > Leuciscidae > Cyprinella > Cyprinella venusta. The sequence continues at coordinate 13,284,628 of CM075863.1, forward strand.
GTGCTTTCCCATGCATTTCGATTCTACAACTAATTAATTTGATGTTTTGACGAGAAAACATTACAAAAGTGATCGATTTACAATGCATAAACGAACTTGTTCCTTTGTGCAACGAAGAGATATGCAATTCATGTGCTTTATGATTGCATTGTACATGCTTAACCTCTATGCAATTAAAAGAAAACAATTAAGATGTGTTTCGATGCATTTGAATGACCTATCTGACTTGTTCCTCGTTATGCCTGTCCACGCGATAACTAACCTCTGCGCAATGAAAAGAAAACACCTAAGATGTGTTTCATTGCATTGCATGACCTATCTAACTTGTTCCTCGTTATACGTATGCACAAAATAACTAAACTATGACCAATGAAAAGAAAAGACCATAAGATGTGTTTCATAGCCATGCATGACATTTCTAACTTGTTCCTCGTTACGCATATGCTCGCAATAACTGACCTCTGTGCATTGAAAAGAAAACAACTAAGATGTGTTTCAATTGCATTGCAAGACATATCTAACTTCTTCCTCATTAGGCCTGTTCACGCAAAAACTTACCTCTCTGCAATGAAAAGAAAACACCTAAGATGTGTTTCATTGCATTGCATGACCTATCTAACTTGTTCGGTGAACGTGATTTCATCAACTACCACATGTTCCTGGATCAACATCATTGTTGATCCTGGGTCAACTTTTCAATCAACCAAACAGATTTGAGGAAAAAGTTTACAGTTTATGTCAATTTTAGGTTTAGATTTAGAACCAGAGTGAAGTACTTAAACATCAGTGTCATTCATCTTTGTACCTTCTGATAAGGGAAAAGTTATGAGTAGAGTTAGGTTTAGGGGTAGGGATTGGTTAAGGACAACAGTTATGGGACAGGAATGTTGATCCAGGGTCATCAAAATATGTTGATCCAGGACCATGTCTTACTTGAAAAAATCATGCTGACCAACTTTTTCCTAAGTTATGCATATGCACAAAAATAACTAAACTCTGAGCAATGAAAAGAAAACACCATAAGATGTGTTTCGTTGAATTGCATGATATATCTAACTTGTTTCTCGTAATGCATATGCACGCAATAACTAACCTCTGCGCGGTGAAAGGAAAACGCCTAAGATGTGTTTCATTGCATTGCATGACCTATCTGACTCGTTCCTCGTCATGTTGTGTTTCAATTGCATTGCAAGACATATCTAACTTCTTCCTCATTAGGCCTGTTCACGCAAAAACTAACCTCTGTGCAATGAAAGAAAACACCTAAGATGTGTTTCATTGCATTGCATGACCTATCTAACTTGTTCGGTGAACGTGATTTCATCAACCATATTTGTACCTTCTGGTAAGGGAAAAGTTATGAGTAGAGTTAGGTTTAGGGGTAGGGATTGGTTAAGGACAACAGTTTTAGGACAGGAATGTTGATCCAGGGTCATCAAAATATGTTGATCCAGGACCATGTCTTACTTGAAAAAATCATGCTGACCAACTTGTTCCTAAGTTATGCATATGCACAAAAATAACTAAACTCTGAGCAATGAAAAGAAAACACCATAAGATGTGTTTCGTTGCATTGCATGATATATCCAACTTGTTTCTCGTACTGCATTTGCACGCAATAACTATCCTCTCCGCGGTGAAAGGAAAACGCCTAAGATCTGTTCATTGCATTGCATGACCTATCTGACTCGTTCCTCGTCATGCAATATGCACTCAATAACTAACATTTGCATGCATGCATGACCTATCTGGCTTGTTCTTCGTCATGCAATATGCACACAATAACTAACTTCTGCTTGGTGAATGGAAAAAGCCTAAGATATGTTTCAGTGCATTGTATGACCTATCTGACTTGTTCCTCGTCTATGCAATATGCACGCAATAACTAACCCCTGTTATAAGTATGCTAACCTTCCTCGTTATACGTATGCACAAAATAACTAAACTCTGACCAATGAAAAGGAAACACCATAAGATGTGTTTCATAGCCATGCATTACATTTCTAAATTCTTCTTCGTTACGCATATGCTCGCAACAACTGACCTCTGTGCATTGAAAAGAAAACAACTAAGATGTGTTTCAATTGCATTGCAAGACATATCTAACTTCTTCCTCATTAAGGCCTTGTTCACGCAAAAACTAACCTCTGTGCAATGAAAAGAAAACACCTAAGATGTGTTTCATTGCATTGCATGACCTATCTAACTTGTTCGGTGAACGTGATTTCATCAACTACCACATGTTCCTGGATCAACATCATTGTTGATCCTGGATCAATTTTTCAATCAACCAAACAGATTTGAGGAACAAGTTTACAGTTTATGTCAATTTTAGGTTTAGATTTAGAACCAGAGTGAAGTACTTAAACATCAGTGTCATTCATCTTTGTACCTTCTGATAAGGAAAAAGTTTTGAGTAGAGTTAGGTTTAGGGGTTAGGGTTAGGGTTAGGGTTAAGGACAACATTTTTGGGACAGGAATGTTGATCCAGGGTCATCAAAATATGTTGATCCAGGACCATGTCTTACTTGAAAAAATCATGCACACTAACTTGTTCCTAAGTTATGCATATGCACAAAAATAACTAAACTCTGAGCAATGAAAAGAAAACACCATAAGATGTGTTTCGTTGCATTGCATGATATATCTAACTTGTTTCTCGTAATGCATATGCACTCAATAACTAAACTCTGCGCGGTGAAAGGAAAACGACTAAGACGTGTTTCAGTGCATTGCATGACCTATCTGACTTGTTCCTCGTCATACAATATGCACGCAATAACTAACCTCTGCGCGGTGAAAGGAAAACGCCTAGATGTGTTTCAGTGCGTTGCATGACCTATCTGACTTGTTCCTCGTCATGCAATATGCATGCAAGAAATAAACTCTGCGCGGTGAAAGGAAAACGCCTAAGACGTGTTTTAGTGCATTGCATGACCTATCTGGCTTGTTCTTCGTCATGCAATATGCACGCAATAAATAACCTCTGCGTGGTGAAAGGAAAAAACCCTAAGACATGTATCAGTGCATTGCATGACCTGTCTGACTTGTTCCTCGTCATGCAATATGCACGCAATAACTAACCTCTGCGCGGTGAAAGGAAAACGACTAAGAACGTGTTTCAGTCCATGACCTATCTGACTTGTTCCTCGTTATGCAATATGCATGCAATAACCTCTGCGTGGTGAAAGGAAAACGCCTAAGACGTGTTTCAGTGCATTGCATGATTTATCTGAATTGTTCCTCGTTATGCAATATGCGTGCAAGAACTAAACTCAGCGCGGTGAAAGGAAAACGCCTAAGACGTATTTCTGTGCATTGCATGACCTATCTGACTTTTTCCTCGTCATGCAATATGCACGCAATAGCTAAACACTGCGCAGTGAAAGGAAAACGCCTTAAATTGTTTTTCAGTGCATTGCATGACCTGACTTGTTCCTCGTCATGCAATATGCACGCAATAACTAACCTCTGCGAGGTGAAATGAAAACGCCTAAGACGTGTTTCAGTGCATTGCATTATCTATCTGAATTGTTCCTCGTCATGTAATATGCACGCAATAACTCTCCTCTGCGAGGTGAAAGGAAAACGCCTAAGACGTGTTTCAGTGCATTGCATTATCTATCTGAATTGTTCCTCGTTATGCAATATGCGTGCAAGAACTAAACTCTGCGCGGTGAATGGAAAACGCCTAAGACGTGTTTCAGTGCATTGCCTGACTTATTCATCGTTATGCAATATGCATGCAAGAACTAAACACTGCACGGTGAAAGGATCACGCCCAAGATGTGTTTCAGTGCATTGCATGACCTATCCGGCTTGTTCTTCGTCATGCAATATGCACGCAATAACTAACCTCTGCGCGGTGAAAGGAAAACGCCTAATACGTGTTTCAGTGCATTGCATGCCCTATCTGACTTATTCATCGTTATGCAATATGCACACAATAACTAACCTCTGCGTGGTTAAAGGAAAACACCTAAGACATGTTTTAGTGCATTGCATGACCTGTCTGACTTGTTCCTCGTCATGCAATATGCACGCAATAACTAACCTTTGCGCGGTGGAGGAAAACGCCTAAGACGTGTTTCAGTACATTGCATGACCTATCTGACTTGTTCCTCGTCATGCAATATGCACGCAAAAACTCTCCTCTGCGAGGTGAAATGAAAACGCCTAAGACGTGTTTCAGTGCATTGCATTATCTATCTGAATTGTTCCTCGTCATGCAATATGCACGCAATAACTCTCCTCTGCGAGGTGAAAGGAAAACGCCTAAGACGTGTTTCAGTGCATTTCATTATCTATCTGAATTGTTCCTCGTTATGCAATATGCGTGCAAGAACTAAACTCTGCGCGGTGAATGGAAAACGCCTAAGACGTGTTTAAGTGCATTGCCTGACTTATTCATCGTTATGCAATACGCATGCAAGAACTAAACACTGCACGGGGAAAGGATAACGCCCAAGACGTGTTTCAGTGCATTGCATGACCTATCCGGCTTGTTCTTCGTCATGCAATATGCACACAATAACTAACCTCTGCGCGGTGAAAGGAAAACGCCTAATACGTGTTTCAGTGCATTGCATGACCTATCTGACTTATTCATCGTTATGCAATATGCATGCAAGAACTAAACTCTGCACGGTGAAAGGATAACGCCTAAGACGTTTCAGTGCATTGCATGACCTATCTGGCTTGTTCTTCGTCATGCAATATGCACACAATAACTAACCTCTGCGTGGTTAAAGGAAAACACCTAAGACATGTTTTAGTGCATTGCATGACCTATCTGACTTGTTCCTCTTCATGCAATATGCACGCAATAACTAACATTTGCATGCATGCATGACCTATCTGGCTTGTTCTTCGTCATGCAATATGCACACAATAACTAACCTCTGCTTGGTGAATGGAAAAAGCCTAAGACATGTTTCAGTGCATTGCATGACCTATCTGACTTGTTCCTCGTCATGCAATATGCACGCAATAACTAACCTCTGCGCGGTGAAAGGAAAACGCCTAAGACGTGTTTCAGTGTATTGCATGACCTATCTGACTTGTTCCTCGTTATGCAATATGCATGCAATAACCTCTGCGTGGTGAAAATAAAACGCCTAAGACGTGTTTCAGTGCATTGCATGACCTATCTGACTTGTTCCTCGTTATGCATTATCTACGCAATAACTCTCGTCTGCGAGGTGAAAGGAAAACGCCTAAGACGTGTTTCAGTGCATTGCATTATCTATCTGAATTGTTCCTCGTTATGCAATATGCGTGCAAGAACTAAACTCTGCACAGTGAAAGGAAAACGCCTAAGACGTGTTTCAGTGCATTGCATGACCTATCTGACTTGTTCCTCGTCATGCAATATGCACGCAATAACTAACCTCTGCGCGGTGAAAGGAAAACGCCTAAGACGTATTTCAGTGCATTGCCTGACTTATTCATAGTTATGCAATATGCATGCAAGAACTAAACTCTGCACGGTGAAAGGATAACGCCCAAGACGTGTTTCAGTGCATTGCATGACCTATCTGGCTTGTTCTTCGTCATGCAATATGCACGCAATAACTAACCTCTGCTTGGTGAAAGGAAAAAGACTAAGACATGTTTCAGTGCATTGCATGACCTATCTGACTTGTTCCTCGTCATGCAATATGCACGCAATAACTAACCCCTGCGCGGTGAAGGAAAACGCCTAAGACGTGTTTCAGTGCATTGCATGACCTATCCGACTTGTTCCTCGTTATGCAATATGCATGCAATAACCTCTGCGTGGAGAAAGGAAAACGCCTAAGACGTGTTTCAGTGCATTGCATGACCTATCTGACTTGTTCCTCGTTGCAATGAAAATATATAATGTGATTTTGCATGCATTTTTATTTTACAAACTAATTTATTTGTGCACAGACGAGAAAATATCACATGAGATGTCACTTTACAGTGCATGGTATAGCTATTGAGCTCATTTCTGGTAAAAGGGTCCTCAAAAGTTTTTAAACAATATTAGTTTATAGATACATTTTGATGACATGTAAGCTATACAAAGGTTCCTATTTGACCTACTGAACATAGTTCTGGCCCACACGTACTAGATCTTAAACTTTCTAAACATACTCATTGACTCCTTTTGATGTTACTGAAGCCATACAAGAGTCCTTATTTTACCTAATGAAGATATTAGCCACATGGATTGTTTAGATCTGACCCATTGAACTCATTTCTGGTCAAAGGGTACTTGATCGTTAGGTTACTATACATTGATTTTTACTACTTGTGATGTTTTATGAACAGGAAGATATTTGACTGATATTTGACTTAACATATATCTCTCCCACGAGTACCTGATATTGAACTTTCTATACATACTAAATAGACTACTTCTTATGCTTCCTAGAACTAGAGGTTTCTATTTGACCCACAAACATAGTCCTGGCCCACGAGTACTAGGTCTCGAACTTTCTATAAATTCTCAAAGACTATTTTTGATGCTTCTTAAGCCATATAGAATGTCCACATCTTATGTATTTAACTCATTTCTGGTCAAAGGATCCTCAAATGTTTTTAAACAGGAAAAACTATGAGACTCCTTCTGATATTACATGAGCTATAGACAGGTTCCTTTTTGACCTACTGAACATAGTTGTGGCACACGAGTACTTGATCTTGAATGGTCTAAACATACTCATTAACTCCTTTTGATGTCACTGAAGCCATACAAGAGTCCTTATTTTAACTACCTTTTGATGATACATAATCAAAATCAAAAATTGATTTGGGCCAGAAATCAATTGGCAAACACTTTATAAAAACTCTATAGTAACCATTTGTGGACATTACCAACCACCTAGAAACACCATAGGAACCACACAGACTACCATAGTAACCACCTAAAACACCCTAGCAACCACCCAGAACACCCTAGCATCACTCTAGCAACCACAGAGCAACCAACGAGAACACCTTAAGCAACACCTAGCAACCAACCAGACCACCCTAGCAACCACCTAGCAACACCCTAGCAACCACACAGACTACCCTAACAACCGCCTAGCAACCATCCAGAACACTGTAGCAACCACCGGGAACACCCTACCAACCGGGTGGTGAGATTTGCCAGTGCAAGCACCACTTCACATTTTCTTCTGGAAATGTGCCATAAATATGTTCCTGGAGGTCAAAAATTGACCTTGTCCTTCTTACAACATCAGAAGGAGTATATAAGTTTATATTGTTATGGTAAAAGGGTCCTCAAAAGATTTCAAACAATATAAACATGAAATATAATAAAATAATCGAATAGTTAAGAGCTAAATCATTCCAAAAACATTATAGAAACTCTATAGTAACTATAACTATAAACTCTACCAACCACCTGGTAACACCATAGCAATGACCCAGAATACCATAGTAACCACCTAAAACACCCTAGCAACCACCCAGAACACCCTAGCAGCAAACAAGAACACCCCAGCAACCACCTAGCAACACCCTAACAACCATCGAGAACAACCTGGCAACCGCATAGCAACACCCTAGCAACATTAGCACCTTGGCAACCACCCAGAATACCCTAGCAACCACATACAAACACCATAGCAACCACCCAGAACACCCTAATAAATGCCTAGAAACCATCAACAACACCGTAGCAACCACCCAGAAAACCCTAGCAACCGGGTGGTCAGATTTGCCACTTCAGGCTCCACTTCACATTTACTTCTGAAAATGTGCATTAAATGTGCTCCTGGTGGTGAAAAAATGACCTATGTATATCTAATATAACATCAGAAAGAGTCTAAAAGTTTATATTGTTTTAAACTTTTTGAGGAACCTTTGACCAGAAATGAGTTCATTGACATCATGAGAAGTAAATCCATCGGTATAAGAACCCAAAGATCAAATACCGATGGGCCATAAATGTGTTTCTGGAGGTCAAAAATTGACCTATGTATAGCTAATGCAACATCAGGAGTCTATAAGTTCATATTTGTTTAAAAACTTTTGAGGAACCTTTGACCAGAAATGAGTTTAATAGGTCAGATATGGACTTCTCTATGGCTTAGGAAGCATCTGTTGGAGTCTATGAGTATATATGGAAAGTTCAAGATCAAGTACTTTTGGGCCAGAAATATGTTCAGTAGGTCATATATCTTTCTGTCTGAAATGACATCATGAGAAGTAAAGCTCTCGTTATATTAGCCCAAAGATCAAATACCCGTATGCCATAAATGTGTTTCTGGAGGTCAGAAATTGACCTATGTATAGCTAATTTAACATCAGGAGCCTATAAGTTTATATTGTTTAAAACCTTTTGAGGAACCTTTGACCAGAAATGATTTCAATAGTTTCAGATATGGACTTCTCTATGGCTTAGGAAGCATCGACTGCAGTCTCTGAGTATGTATGGAAAGTTCAAGATCAAGTTCTTTTGGGCCATAAACATGTTCAGTAGGTCAAATATTTGTCTGGCTGAAATGACATCATGAGAAGTAAATCTCTCGGTATTCTAAAACCCAAAGATCAAGCACCCGTGTGCCATGAAAAGTGTTCCTGGAGGTCAAAAATTGACCTATGTAATATAACATCAGCATGTTATATTACATAGTCTATGAGTATGTATGGAAAGTTCAAGATCAAGTACTTTTGGGCCAGAAAAATGTTCTTTACGTAAAATATTTTTCTGGCTGAAATGACATCATGAGAAGTAAATCTCCAACCCACCAAAACACCCTAGCAACCACCTAGCAACACCCTAGCAACCACCGAGAACACCCTAGCAACAAACCAGAACACCCCAGCAACCATATGGCAACACCCTAGCAACCACCAGGAACACCCCAGCAACCGCCTAGCAACATCCTAGCAACCACCCGGAACACCATAGCAATCACCCAGAATACCCTGAAAAACGCTTAGCAACCACCCAGAACACCGTAGCAAACTCCCAGAACACCTGAGCAACCGGGTGGTGAGATTTGCCGCTTCAAGCTCCCCTTCATGTTTTCTTCTGGAAATGTGCAACAATGTGTTCCTGGAGGTCAAACATTGACCTATGTATATCTAATATAACATCAGAAGGAGTCAAAAAGTTTATATTGTTTTAATTTTTTTGAGGAACCTTTGACCAGAAATGAGTTCAATAGGTCAGATATGGACATCTCTATGGCTTAGGAAGCATCTGTTGGAGAATATGAGTATGAATGGAAAGTACAAGATCAAGCACTTTTGGGCCAAAAATATGTTCAGTAGGTCAAATATCTTTCTGGCTGAAATGACATCATGAGAAGTAAAGCTCTCGGTATATTAACCCAAAGATCAAATACCCGTGGGCCATAAATGTGTTTCTGGAGGTCAAAAATTGACCTATGTATAGATAATGTAACATCAGGAGTCTATAAGTTTATATTGTTTAAAACCTTTTGAAGAACCTTTGACCAGAAATGAGTTCAATAGCTCAGATATGGGCATCTCTATGGCTTAGGAAGGATCTGTCGGAGTCTATGAGTATGATTGGAAAATACAAGATCAAGTACTTTTGGGCCAGAAATATGTTCAGTAGGTCAAATATCTTTCTGGCTGAAATGACATCATGAAAAGTAAAGCTCTCGGTATATTAACCCAAAGATCAAATACCCATGGGCCATAAATGTGTTTCTGGAGGTCAAAAATTGACCTATGTATAGATAATGTAACATCAGGAGTCTATAAGTTTATATTGTTTAAAACCTTTTGAGGAACCTTTGACCAGAAATGATTTCAATAGTTCAGATATGGACTTCTCTATGGCTTAGGAAGCATCGACTGGAGTCTATGAGCATGTATGGAAAGTTCAAGATCAAGTACTTTTGGGCCAGAAAAATGTTCTTTACGTAAAATATTTTTTCTGGCTGAAATGATATCATGCGAAGTAAGTCTCCAACCCACCACAACACCCTAGCAACCACCTAGCAAAAACTAGCAACCACCGAGAACACCCTAGCTACAAACCAGAACACCCCAGCAACCATTTGGCAACACCCTAGCAACCACCAGGAACACCCCAGCAACCGCCTAGCAACACCCTAGCAACCACCCGGAACACCACAGAAATCACACAGAATACCCTTAAAAACGCCTAGCAACCACCCAGAACACCGTAGCAACCTCCCAGGACACTCTAGCAACCGGGTGGTGAGATTTGCCGCTTCAAGATCCACTTCACGTTTTCTTCTGGAAATTTGCCATGAATGTGTTCTTGAAGGTCAAAAATTGACCTTTGTATATCTAATATAACATCAGAAGGAGTCTAAAAGTTTATATTGTTTTTAACTTTGTGAGGAACCTTTGACCAGAAATGAGTTCAATAGCTCAGATATGGACTTCTCTATGGCTTAGGAAGCATCTGTTGGAGTCTATGAGTATGAATGGAAAGTACAAGATCAAGCACTTTTGGGCCAGAAATATGTTCAGTAGGTCAAATATCTTTCTGCCTGAAATGACATCATGAGAAGTAAAGCTCTCGGTATATTAACCCAAAGATCAAATACCCGTGGGCCATAAATGTGTTTCTGGAGGTCAAAAATTGACCTATGTATAGCTAATGTAACATCAGGAGTCTATGAGTTTTTATTGTTTAAAAGCTTTTGAAGAACCTTTTGACCGGAAATGAGTTCAATAGGTCAGATATGGACTTCTATGTATATGTAGGGAAGCATCTGTTGGAGTCTATGATTATGTATGGAAAGTTCAAGATCAAGTACTTTTGGGCTAGAAATATGTTCAGTAGGTCAAATATTTGTCTGTCTGAAATGACATCATGAGAAGTAAATCTCTCGGTATATTAACCCACAGATCAAGGAACCGTGGACCATTAAATGTGTACCTGGAGGTCAAAAATTGACCTAAGTAAATATAACATCAGAAGGAGTCTATGAGTTTATATCGTTTTAAACTTTTTGAGGAACGTTTGACCAGAAATTAGTTCAAAAGGTCAGATATGGACTTTTCCATGGCTTAGGAAGCATCTATTGGAGTCTGTGAGTATGTATGGAAAGTTCAAGATCAAGTACTTTTGGGCCAGAAATATCTTTAGTAGGTCAAATATATGTCTGGCTGAAATGTGTGTTTCATTGCAATACTTAAATTTTCTAACTTGTTCTTCTTTGCATTGCAAAAAGAAAAGATAAAACAAAGTGCTTTCCCATGCATTTCGATTCTACAACTAATTAATTTGATGTTTTGACGAGAAAACATTACAAAAGTGATCGATTTACAATGCATAAACGAACTTGTTCCTTTGTGCAACGAAGAGATATGCAATTCATGTGCTTTATGATTGCATTGTACATGCTTAACCTCTATGCAATTAAAAGAAAACAATTAAGATGTGTTTCGATGCATTTGAATGACCTATCTGACTTGTTCCTCGTTATGCCTGTCCACGCGATAACTAACCTCTGCGCAATGAAAAGAAAACACCTAAGATGTGTTTCATTGCATTGCATGACCTATCTAACTTGTTCCTCGTTATACGTATGCACAAAATAACTAAACTATGACCAATGAAAAGAAAAGACCATAAGATGTGTTTCATAGCCATGCATTACATTTCTAAATTCTTCTTCGTTACGCATATGCTCGCAACAACTGACCTCTGTGCATTGAAAAGAAAACAACTAAGATGTGTTTCAATTGCATTGCAAGACATATCTAACTTCTTCCTCATTAAGGCCTTGTTCACGCAAAAACTAACCTCTGTGCAATGAAAAGAAAACACCTAAGATGTGTTTCATTGCATTGCATGACCTATCTAACTTGTTCGGTGAACGTGATTTCATCAACTACCACATGTTCCTGGATCAACATCATTGTTGATCCTGGATCAATTTTTCAATCAACCAAACAGATTTGAGGAAAAAGTTTACAGTTTATGTCAATTTTAGGTTTAGATTTAGAACCAGAGTGAAGTACTTAAACATCAGTGTCATTCATCTTTGTACCTTCTGATAAGGAAAAAGTTTTGAGTAGAGTTAGGTTTAGGGGTTAGGGTTAGGGTTAAGGACAACATTTTTGGGACAGGAATGTTGATCCAGGGTCATCAAAATATGTTGATCCAGGACCATGTCTTACTTGAAAAAATCATGCACACTAACTTGTTCCTAAGTTATGCATATGCACAAAAATAACTAAACTCTGAGCAATGAAAAGAAAACACCATAAGATGTGTTTCGTTGCATTGCATGATATATCTAACTTGTTTCTCGTAATGCATATGCACTCAATAACTAAACTCTGCGCGGTGAAAGGAAAACGACTAAGACGTGTTTCAGTGCATTGCATGACCTATCTGACTTGTTCCTCGTCATACAATATGCACGCAATAACTAACCTCTGCGCGGTGAAAGGAAAACGCCTAGATGTGTTTCAGTGCGTTGCATGACCTATCTGACTTGTTCCTCGTCATGCAATATGCATGCAAGAAATAAACTCTGCGCGGTGAAAGGAAAACGCCTAAGACGTGTTTTAGTGCATTGCATGACCTATCTGGCTTGTTCTTCGTCATGCAATATGCACGCAATAAATAACCTCTGCGTGGTGAAAGGAAAAAACCCTAAGACATGTATCAGTGCATTGCATGACCTGTCTGACTTGTTCCTCGTCATGCAATATGCACGCAATAACTAACCTCTGCGCGGTGAAAGGAAAACGACTAAGAACGTGTTTCAGTCCATGACCTATCTGACTTGTTCCTCGTTATGCAATATGCATGCAATAACCTCTGCGTGGTGAAAGGAAAACGCCTAAGACGTGTTTCAGTGCATTGCATGATTTATCTGAATTGTTCCTCGTTATGCAATATGCGTGCAAGAACTAAACTCAGCGCGGTGAAAGGAAAACGCCTAAGACGTATTTCTGTGCATTGCATGACCTATCTGACTTTTTCCTCGTCATGCAATATGCACGCAATAGCTAAACACTGCGCAGTGAAAGGAAAACGCCTTAAATTGTTTTTCAGTGCATTGCATGACCTGACTTGTTCCTCGTCATGCAATATGCACGCAATAACTAACCTCTGCGAGGTGAAAGGAAAACGACTAAGACATGTTTCAGTGCATTGCATGACCTATCTGACTTGTTCTACATCGTGCAATATGCACGCAATAACTAACTTCTGCGCGGTAAAAGGAAAACGCCTAAGACGTGTTTCAGTGCATTGAACAACCTATCTGGCTTGTTCTACATCGTGCAATATGCTCTCAATAATTAACTTCTGCGCGGTAAAAGGAAAACGTCTAAGACGTGTTTCAGTGCATTGAATGACCTACCTGACTTGTTCCTCGTCATGCAAAGTGCACGCAAGATCGAAACTCTGCGCGGTGAAAGGAAAACTCATAAGACGTGTTTCAGTGCATTGCATGACCTATCTGACTTGTTCCTCGTTATGCAATATGCATGCAATAACCTCTGCGTGGTGAAATGAAAACGCCTGAGACGTGTTTAATTGCATTGCATGATCTATCTGAATTGTTCCTCGTCATGCAATATGCACGCAATAACTCTCCTCTGCGAGGTGAAAGGAAAACGCCTATAACGTTTTTCAGTGCATTGCATGATCTATCTGAATTGTTCCTCGTTATGCAATATGCATGCAAGATCGAAACTCTGCGCGGTGAAAGGAAAACGCATAAGACGTGTTTCAGTGCATTGCATGACCTATCTGACTTGTTCCTCGTTATGCAATATGCATGCAATAACTAACCTCTGCGCGGTGAAAGGAAAACACCTAAGACGTGTTTCAGTGCATTGCATGACCTATCTGACTTATTCATCGTTATGCAATATGCAAGCAAGAACTAAACTCTGCACGGTGAAAGGATAACGCCTAAGACGTGTTTCAGTGCAATGCATGACCTTTCTGGCTTGTTCTTCGTCATGCAATATGCACGCAATAACTAACCTCTGCGTGGTTAAAGGAAAACACCTAAGATATGTTTTAGTGCATTGCATGACCTATCTGACTTGTTCCTCTTCATGCAATATGCACGCAATAACTAACCTCTGCTTGGTGAATGGAAAAAGCCTAAGACATGTTTCAGTGCATTGCATGACCTATCTGACTTGTTCCTCGTCATGCAATATGCATGCAAGAACTAAACTCTGCATGGTGAAAGGATAACGCCTAAGACGTGTTTCAGTGCATTGCATGACCTAACTGGCTTGTTCTTCGTCATGCAATATGCACGCAATAACTAACCTCTGCGCGGTGAAGGAAAACGCCTAAGACGTGATTCAGCGCATTGCATTACCTATCTGACTTGTTCCTCGTTATGCAATATGCATGCAATAACCTCTGCGTGGTGAAAGAAAAAAACCTAAGACGTGTTTCAGTGCATTGCATGACCTATCTGATTTGTTCCTCGTCATGCAATATGCACGCAAGAACTAAACTCAGCGCGGTGAAAGGAAACGCCTAAGACGTGTTTCAGTGCATTCCATGACCTATCTGACTTTTTCCTCGTCATGCAATATGCACGCAATAACTAACCTCTGCGCAGTGAAAGGAAAACGCCTGAGACGTGTTTCAGTGCATTGCATGATCTATCTGAATTGTTCCTCGTTATGCAATATGCGTGCATGAAAACTCAGCGCGGTGAAAGGAAAACGCCTAAGACGTATTTCTGTGTATTGCATGACCTCTATAACTTTTTCCTCGTCATGCAATAAGCACGCAATATCTAAACTCTGCGCAGTGAATGAAAAACGCCTTAAATTGTTTTTCAGTGCATTGCATGACCTGACTTGTTCCTCGACATGCAATATGCACGCAATAACTCTCCTCTGCGAGGTGAAAGGATAACGCGTAAGACGTGTTTCAGTGCATTGCATGACCTATCTGACTTGTTCCTCGTCATGCAATATGCACGCAATAACTAACCTCTGCGTGCCAAAAGGAAAACGCCTAAGACGTGTTTCAGTGCATTGCATGACCTATCTGACTTGTTCCTCGTCATGCAATATGCATGCAATAACTAACCTCTGCGTGGTTAGTGCATGACCTATCTGACTTGTTCCTCGTCTTGCAATATGCACGCAATAACTAACCTTTGCATGCATGACCTATCTGGCTTGTTCTTCGTCATGCAATATGCACACAATAACTAACCTCTGCTTGGTGAAAGGAAAAAGCCTAAGACTTATTTCAGTGCATTGCATGACCTATCTGACTTTTTCTTCATCGTACAATATGCAAGCAATAACTAACCTCTGCGCGGTGAAAGGAAAACGTCTAAGATGTGTTTCAGTGCATTGAATGACCTACCTGACTTGTTCCTCGTCATGCAATATGCATTTAAGATCTAAACTCTGCGCGGTGAAAGGAAAACGCATAAAACGTGTTTCAGTGCATTGCATGACCTATCTGGCTTGTTCTTTATCATGCAATATGCACGCAATAACTAACCTCTGCGTGGGTAAAGGAAAACGCCTAAGACGTGTTTCAGTGCATTGAATGACCTATCTGACTTATTCATCGTTATGCAATATGCATGCAAGAACTAAACTCTGCACGGTGAAAGGATAACGCCTAAGACGTGTTTCAGTGCATTGCATGACCTATCTGACTTGTTCCTCGTCATGCAATATGCACGCAATAACTAACCTCTGCGCGGTGAAAGGAAAACGCCTAAGACGTGTTTCAGTGTATTGCATGACCTATCTGACTTGTTCCTCGTTATGCAATATGCATGCAATAACCTCTGCGTGGTGAAAATAAAACGCCTAAGACGTGTTTCAGTGCATTGCATGACCTATCTGACTTGTTCCTCGTTATGCATTATCTACGCAATAACTCTCGTCTGCGAGGTGAAAGGAAAACGCCTAAGACGTGTTTCAGTGCATTGCATTATCTATCTGAATTGTTCCTCGTTATGCAATATGCGTGCAAGAACTAAACTCTGCACAGTGAAAGGAAAACGCCTAAGACGTGTTTCAGTGCATTGCATGACCTATCTGACTTGTTCCTCGTCATGCAATATGCACGCAATAACTAACCTCTGCGCGGTGAAAGGAAAACGCCTAAGACGTATTTCAGTGCATTGCCTGACTTATTCATAGTTATGCAATATGCATGCAAGAACTAAACTCTGCACGGTGAAAGGATAACGCCCAAGACGTGTTTCAGTGCATTGCATGACCTATCTGGCTTGTTCTTCGTCATGCAATATGCACGCAATAACTAACCTCTGCTTGGTGAAAGGAAAAAGACTAAGACATGTTTCAGTGCATTGCATGACCTATCTGACTTGTTCCTCGTCATGCAATATGCACGCAATAACTAACCCCTGCGCGGTGAAGGAAAACGCCTAAGACGTGTTTCAGTGCATTGCATGACCTATCCGACTTGTTCCTCGTTATGCAATATGCATGCAATAACCTCTGCGTGGAGAAAGGAAAACGCCTAAGACGTGTTTCAGTGCATTGCATGACCTATCTGACTTGTTCCTCGTTGCAATGAAAATATATAATGTGATTTTGCATGCATTTTTATTTTACAAACTAATTTATTTGTGCACAGACGAGAAAATATCACATGAGATGTCACTTTACAGTGCATGGTATAGCTATTGAGCTCATTTCTGGTAAAAGGGTCCTCAAAAGTTTTTAAACAATATTAGTTTATAGATACATTTTGATGACATGTAAGCTATACAAAGGTTCCTATTTGACCTACTGAACATAGTTCTGGCCCACACGTACTAGATCTTAAACTTTCTAAACATACTCATTGACTCCTTTTGATGTTACTGAAGCCATACAAGAGTCCTTATTTTACCTAATGAAGATATTAGCCACATGGATTGTTTAGATCTGACCCATTGAACTCATTTCTGGTCAAAGGGTACTTGATCGTTAGGTTACTATACATTGATTTTTACTACTTGTGATGTTTTATGAACAGGAAGATATTTGACTGATATTTGACTTAACATATATCTCTCCCACGAGTACCTGATATTGAACTTTCTATACATACTAAATAGACTACTTCTTATGCTTCCTAGAACTAGAGGTTTCTATTTGACCCACAAACATAGTCCTGGCCCACGAGTACTAGGTCTCGAACTTTCTATAAATTCTCAAAGACTATTTTTGATGCTTCTTAAGCCATATAGAATGTCCACATCTTATGTATTTAACTCATTTCTGGTCAAAGGATCCTCAAATGTTTTTAAACAGGAAAAACTATGAGACTCCTTCTGATATTACATGAGCTATAGACAGGTTCCTTTTTGACCTACTGAACATAGTTGTGGCACACGAGTACTTGATCTTGAATGGTCTAAACATACTCATTAACTCCTTTTGATGTCACTGAAGCCATACAAGAGTCCTTATTTTAACTACCTTTTGATGATACATAATCAAAATCAAAAATTGATTTGGGCCAGAAATCAATTGGCAAACACTTTATAAAAACTCTATAGTAACCATTTGTGGACATTACCAACCACCTAGAAACACCATAGGAACCACACAGACTACCATAGTAACCACCTAAAACACCCTAGCAACCACCCAGAACACCCTAGCATCACTCTAGCAACCACAGAGCAACCAACGAGAACACCTTAAGCAACACCTAGCAACCAACCAGACCACCCTAGCAACCACCTAGCAACACCCTAGCAACCACACAGACTACCCTAACAACCGCCTAGCAACCATCCAGAACACTGTAGCAACCACCGGGAACACCCTACCAACCGGGTGGTGAGATTTGCCAGTGCAAGCACCACTTCACATTTTCTTCTGGAAATGTGCCATAAATATGTTCCTGGAGGTCAAAAATTGACCTTGTCCTTCTTACAACATCAGAAGGAGTATATAAGTTTATATTGTTATGGTAAAAGGGTCCTCAAAAGATTTCAAACAATATAAACATGAAATATAATAAAATAATCGAATAGTTAAGAGCTAAATCATTCCAAAAACATTATAGAAACTCTATAGTAACTATAACTATAAACTCTACCAACCACCTGGTAACACCATAGCAATGACCCAGAATACCATAGTAACCACCTAAAACACCCTAGCAACCACCCAGAACACCCTAGCAGCAAACAAGAACACCCCAGCAACCACCTAGCAACACCCTAACAACCATCGAGAACAACCTGGCAACCGCATAGCAACACCCTAGCAACATTAGCACCTTGGCAACCACCCAGAATACCCTAGCAACCACATACAAACACCATAGCAACCACCCAGAACACCCTAATAAACGCCTAGAAACCATCAACAACACCGTAGCAACCACCCAGAAAACCCTAGCAACCGGGTGGTCAGATTTGCCACTTCAGGCTCCACTTCACATTTACTTCTGAAAATGTGCATTAAATGTGCTCCTGGTGGTGAAAAAATGACCTATGTATATCTAATATAACATCAGAAAGAGTCTAAAAGTTTATATTGTTTTAAACTTTTTGAGGAACCTTTGACCAGAAATGAGTTCATTGACATCATGAGAAGTAAATCCATCGGTATAAGAACCCAAAGATCAAATACCGATGGGCCATAAATGTGTTTCTGGAGGTCAAAAATTGACCTATGTATAGCTAATGCAACATCAGGAGTCTATAAGTTCATATTTGTTTAAAAACTTTTGAGGAACCTTTGACCAGAAATGAGTTTAATAGGTCAGATATGGACTTCTCTATGGCTTAGGAAGCATCTGTTGGAGTCTATGAGTATATATGGAAAGTTCAAGATCAAGTACTTTTGGGCCAGAAATATGTTCAGTAGGTCAAATATCTTTCTGTCTGAAATGACATCATGAGAAGTAAAGCTCTCGTTATATTAGCCCAAAGATCAAATACCCGTATGCCATAAATGTGTTTCTGGAGGTCAGAAATTGACCTATGTATAGCTAATTTAACATCAGGAGCCTATAAGTTTATATTGTTTAAAACCTTTTGAGGAACCTTTGACCAGAAATGATTTCAATAGTTTCAGATATGGACTTCTCTATGGCTTAGGAAGCATCGACTGCAGTCTCTGAGTATGTATGGAAAGTTCAAGATCAAGTTCTTTTGGGCCATAAACATGTTCAGTAGGTCAAATATTTGTCTGGCTGAAATGACATCATGAGAAGTAAATCTCTCGGTATATTAACCCAAAGATCAAGCACCCGTGTGCCATGAAAAGTGTTCCTGGAGGTCAAAAATTGACCTATGTAATATAACATCAGCATGTTATATTACATAGTCTATGAGTATGTATGGAAAGTTCAAGATCAAGTACTTTTGGGCCAGAAAAATGTTCTTTACGTAAAATATTTTTCTGGCTGAAATGACATCATGAGAAGTAAATCTCCAACCCACCAAAACACCCTAGCAACCACCTAGCAACACCCTAGCAACCACCGAGAACACCCTAGCAACAAACCAGAACACCCCAGCAACCATATGGCAACACCCTAGCAACCACCAGGAACACCCCAGCAACCGCCTAGCAACATCCTAGCAACCACCCGGAACACCATAGCAATCACCCAGAATACCCTGAAAAACGCTTAGCAACCACCCAGAACACCGTAGCAAACTCCCAGAACACCTGAGCAACCGGGTGGTGAGATTTGCCGCTTCAAGCTCCCCTTCATGTTTTCTTCTGGAAATGTGCAACAATGTGTTCCTGGAGGTCAAACATTGACCTATGTATATCTAATATAACATCAGAAGGAGTCAAAAAGTTTATATTGTTTTAATTTTTTTGAGGAACCTTTGACCAGAAATGAGTTCAAGAGGTCAGATATGGACATCTCTATGGCTTAGGAAGCATCTGTTGGAGAATATGAGTATGAATGGAAAGTACAAGATCAAGCACTTTTGGGCCAAAAATATGTTCAGTAGGTCAAATATCTTTCTGGCTGAAATGACATCATGAGAAGTAAAGCTCTCGGTATATTAACCCAAAGATCAAATACCCGTGGGCCATAAATGTGTTTCTGGAGGTCAAAAATTGACCTATGTATAGATAATGTAACATCAGGAGTCTATAAGTTTATATTGTTTAAAACCTTTTGAAGAACCTTTGACCAGAAATGAGTTCAATAGCTCAGATATGGGCATCTCTATGGCTTAGGAAGGATCTGTCGGAGTCTATGAGTATGATTGGAAAATACAAGATCAAGTACTTTTGGGCCAGAAATATGTTCAGTAGGTCAAATATCTTTCTGGCTGAAATGACATCATGAAAAGTAAAGCTCTCGGTATATTAACCCAAAGATCAAATACCCATGGGCCATAAATGTGTTTCTGGAGGTCAAAAATTGACCTATGTATAGATAATGTAACATCAGGAGTCTATAAGTTTATATTGTTTAAAACCTTTTGAGGAACCTTTGACCAGAAATGATTTCAATAGTTCAGATATGGACTTCTCTATGGCTTAGGAAGCATCGACTGGAGTCTATGAGCATGTATGGAAAGTTCAAGATCAAGTACTTTTGGGCCAGAAAAATGTTCTTTACGTAAAATATTTTTTCTGGCTGAAATGATATCATGCGAAGTAAGTCTCCAACCCACCACAACACCCTAGCAACCACCTAGCAAAAACTAGCAACCACCGAGAACACCCTAGCTACAAACCAGAACACCCCAGCAACCATTTGGCAACACCCTAGCAACCACCAGGAACACCCCAGCAACCGCCTAGCAACACCCTAGCAACCACCCGGAACACCACAGAAATCACACAGAATACCCTTAAAAACGCCTAGCAACCACCCAGAACACCGTAGCAACCTCCCAGAACACTCTAGCAACCGGGTGGTGAGATTTGCCGCTTCAAGATCCACTTCACGTTTTCTTCTGGAAATTTGCCATGAATGTGTTCTTGAAGGTCAAAAATTGACCTTTGTATATCTAATATAACATCAGAAGGAGTCTAAAAGTTTATATTGTTTTTAACTTTGTGAGGAACCTTTGACCAGAAATGAGTTCAATAGCTCAGATATGGACTTCTCTATGGCTTAGGAAGCATCTGTTGGAGTCTATGAGTATGAATGGAAAGTACAAGATCAAGTACTTTTGGGCCAGAAATATGTTCAGTAGGTCAAATATCTTTCTGCCTGAAATGACATCATGAGAAGTAAAGCTCTCGGTATATTAACCCAAAGATCAAATACCCGTGGGCCATAAATGTGTTTCTGGAGGTCAAAAATTGACCTATGTATAGCTAATGTAACATCAGGAGTCTATGAGTTTTTATTGTTTAAAAGCTTTTGAAGAACCTTTTGACCGGAAATGAGTTCAATAGGTCAGATATGGACTTCTATGTATATGTAGGGAAGCATCTGTTGGAGTCTATGATTATGTATGGAAAGTTCAAGATCAAGTACTTTTGGGCTAGAAATATGTTCAGTAGGTCAAATATTTGTCTGTCTGAAATGACATCATGAGAAGTAAATCTCTCGGTATATTAACCCACAGATCAAGGAACCGTGGACCATTAAATGTGTACCTGGAGGTCAAAAATTGACCTAAGTAAATATAACATCAGAAGGAGTCTATGAGTTTATATCGTTTTAAACTTTTTGAGGAACGTTTGACCAGAAATTAGTTCAAAAGGTCAGATATGGACTTTTCCATGGCTTAGGAAGCATCTATTGGAGTCTGTGAGTATGTATGGAAAGTTCAAGATCAAGTACTTTTGGGCCAGAAATATCTTTAGTAGGTCAAATATATGTCTGGCTGAAATGTGTGTTTCATTGCAATACTTAAATTTTCTAACTTGTTCTTCTTTGCATTGCAAAAAGAAAAGATAAAACAAAGTGCTTTCCCATGCATTTCGATTCTACAACTAATTAATTTGATGTTTTGACGAGAAAACATTACAAAAGTGATCGATTTACAATGCATAAACGAACTTGTTCCTTTGTGCAACGAAGAGATATGCAATTCATGTGCTTTATGATTGCATTGTACATGCTTAACCTCTATGCAATTAAAAGAAAACAATTAAGATGTGTTTCGATGCATTTGAATGACCTATCTGACTTGTTCCTCGTTATGCCTGTCCACGCGATAACTAACCTCTGCGCAATGAAAAGAAAACACCTAAGATGTGTTTCATTGCATTGCATGACCTATCTAACTTGTTCCTCATTATACGTATGCACAAAATAACTAAACTATGACCAATGAAAAGAAAAGACCATAAGATGTGTTTCATAGCCATGCATGACATTTCTAACTTGTTCCTCGTTACGCATATGCTCGCAATAACTGACCTCTGTGCATTGAAAAGAAAACAACTAAGATGTGTTTCAATTGCATTGCAAGACATATCTAACTTCTTCCTCATTAGGCCTGTTCACGCAAAAACTTACCTCTCTGCAATGAAAAGAAAACACCTAAGATGTGTTTCATTGCATTGCATGACCTATCTAACTTGTTCGGTGAACGTGATTTCATCAACTACCACATGTTCCTGGATCAACATCATTGTTGATCCTGGGTCAACTTTTCAATCAACCAAACAGATTTGAGGAAAAAGTTTACAGTTTATGTCAATTTTAGGTTTAGATTTAGAACCAGAGTGAAGTACTTAAACATCAGTGTCATTCATCTTTGTACCTTCTGATAAGGGAAAAGTTATGAGTAGAGTTAGGTTTAGGGGTAGGGATTGGTTAAGGACAACAGTTATGGGACAGGAATGTTGATCCAGGGTCATCAAAATATGTTGATCCAGGACCATGTCTTACTTGAAAAAATCATGCTGACCAACTTTTTCCTAAGTTATGCATATGCACAAAAATAACTAAACTCTGAGCAATGAAAAGAAAACACCATAAGATGTGTTTCGTTGAATTGCATGATATATCTAACTTGTTTCTCGTAATGCATATGCACGCAATAACTAACCTCTGCGCGGTGAAAGGAAAACGCCTAAGATGTGTTTCATTGCATTGCATGACCTATCTGACTCGTTCCTCGTCATGTTGTGTTTCAATTGCATTGCAAGACATATCTAACTTCTTCCTCATTAGGCCTGTTCACGCAAAAACTAACCTCTGTGCAATGAAAGAAAACACCTAAGATGTGTTTCATTGCATTGCATGACCTATCTAACTTGTTCGGTGAACGTGATTTCATCAACCATATTTGTACCTTCTGGTAAGGGAAAAGTTATGAGTAGAGTTAGGTTTAGGGGTAGGGATTGGTTAAGGACAACAGTTTTAGGACAGGAATGTTGATCCAGGGTCATCAAAATATGTTGATCCAGGACCATGTCTTACTTGAAAAAATCATGCTGACCAACTTGTTCCTAAGTTATGCATATGCACAAAAATAACTAAACTCTGAGCAATGAAAAGAAAACACCATAAGATGTGTTTCGTTGCATTGCATGATATATCCAACTTGTTTCTCGTACTGCATTTGCACGCAATAACTATCCTCTCCGCGGTGAAAGGAAAACGCCTAAGATCTGTTCATTGCATTGCATGACCTATCTGACTCGTTCCTCGTCATGCAATATGCACTCAATAACTAACATTTGCATGCATGCATGACCTATCTGGCTTGTTCTTCGTCATGCAATATGCACACAATAACTAACTTCTGCTTGGTGAATGGAAAAAGCCTAAGATATGTTTCAGTGCATTGTATGACCTATCTGACTTGTTCCTCGTCTATGCAATATGCACGCAATAACTAACCCCTGTTATAAGTATGCTAACCTTCCTCGTTATACGTATGCACAAAATAACTAAACTCTGACCAATGAAAAGGAAACACCATAAGATGTGTTTCATAGCCATGCATTACATTTCTAAATTCTTCTTCGTTACGCATATGCTCGCAACAACTGACCTCTGTGCATTGAAAAGAAAACAACTAAGATGTGTTTCAATTGCATTGCAAGACATATCTAACTTCTTCCTCATTAAGGCCTTGTTCACGCAAAAACTAACCTCTGTGCAATGAAAAGAAAACACCTAAGATGTGTTTCATTGCATTGCATGACCTATCTAACTTGTTCGGTGAACGTGATTTCATCAACTACCACATGTTCCTGGATCAACATCATTGTTGATCCTGGATCAATTTTTCAATCAACCAAACAGATTTGAGGAACAAGTTTACAGTTTATGTCAATTTTAGGTTTAGATTTAGAACCAGAGTGAAGTACTTAAACATCAGTGTCATTCATCTTTGTACCTTCTGATAAGGAAAAAGTTTTGAGTAGAGTTAGGTTTAGGGGTTAGGGTTAGGGTTAGGGTTAAGGACAACATTTTTGGGACAGGAATGTTGATCCAGGGTCATCAAAATATGTTGATCCAGGACCATGTCTTACTTGAAAAAATCATGCACACTAACTTGTTCCTAAGTTATGCATATGCACAAAAATAACTAAACTCTGAGCAATGAAAAGAAAACACCATAAGATGTGTTTCGTTGCATTGCATGATATATCTAACTTGTTTCTCGTAATGCATATGCACTCAATAACTAAACTCTGCGCGGTGAAAGGAAAACGACTAAGACGTGTTTCAGTGCATTGCATGACCTATCTGACTTGTTCCTCGTCATACAATATGCACGCAATAACTAACCTCTGCGCGGTGAAAGGAAAACGCCTAGATGTGTTTCAGTGCGTTGCATGACCTATCTGACTTGTTCCTCGTCATGCAATATGCATGCAAGAAATAAACTCTGCGCGGTGAAAGGAAAACGCCTAAGACGTGTTTTAGTGCATTGCATGACCTATCTGGCTTGTTCTTCGTCATGCAATATGCACGCAATAAATAACCTCTGCGTGGTGAAAGGAAAAAACCCTAAGACATGTATCAGTGCATTGCATGACCTGTCTGACTTGTTCCTCGTCATGCAATATGCACGCAATAACTAACCTCTGCGCGGTGAAAGGAAAACGACTAAGAACGTGTTTCAGTCCATGACCTATCTGACTTGTTCCTCGTTATGCAATATGCATGCAATAACCTCTGCGTGGTGAAAGGAAAACGCCTAAGACGTGTTTCAGTGCATTGCATGATTTATCTGAATTGTTCCTCGTTATGCAATATGCGTGCAAGAACTAAACTCAGCGCGGTGAAAGGAAAACGCCTAAGACGTATTTCTGTGCATTGCATGACCTATCTGACTTTTTCCTCGTCATGCAATATGCACGCAATAGCTAAACACTGCGCAGTGAAAGGAAAACGCCTTAAATTGTTTTTCAGTGCATTGCATGACCTGACTTGTTCCTCGTCATGCAATATGCACGCAATAACTAACCTCTGCGAGGTGAAAGGATAACGCCTAAGACATGTTTCAGTGCATTGCATGACCTATCTGACTTGTTCTACATCGTGCAATATGCACGCAATAACTAACTTCTGCGCGGTAAAAGGAAAACGCCTAAGACGTGTTTCAGTGCATTGAACAACCTATCTGGCTTGTTCTACATCGTGCAATATGCTCTCAATAATTAACTTCTGCGCGGTAAAAGGAAAACGTCTAAGACGTGTTTCAGTGCATTGAATGACCTACCTGACTTGTTCCTCGTCATGCAAAGTGCACGCAAGATCGAAACTCTGCGCGGTGAAAGGAAAACTCATAAGACGTGTTTCAGTGCATTGCATGACCTATCTGACTTGTTCCTCGTTATGCAATATGCATGCAATAACCTCTGCGTGGTTAAATGAAAACGCCTGAGACGTGTTTAATTGCATTGCATGATCTATCTGAATTGTTCCTCGTCATGCAATATGCACGCAATAACTCTCCTCTGCGAGGTGAAAGGAAAACGCCTATAACGTTTTTCAGTGCATTGCATGATCTATCTGAATTGTTCCTCGTTATGCAATATGCATGCAAGATCGAAACTCTGCGCGGTGAAAGGAAAACGCATAAGACGTGTTTCAGTGCATTGCATGACCTATCTGACCTGTTCCTCGTTATGCAATATGCATGCAATAACTAACCTCTGCGCGGTGAAAGGAAAACACCTAAGACGTGTTTCAGTGCATTGCATGACCTATCTGACTTATTCATCGTTATGCAATATGCAAGCAAGAACTAAACTCTGCACGGTGAAAGGATAACGCCTAAGACGTGTTTCAGTGCATTGCATGACCTTTCTGGCTTGTTCTTCGTCATGCAATATGCACGCAATAACTAACCTCTGCGTGGTTAAAGGAAAACACCTAAGATATGTTTTAGTGCATTGCATGACCTATCTGACTTGTTCCTCTTCATGCAATATGCACGCAATAACTGACATTTGCATGCATGCATGCAAATGCTATCTGTTTTGTTCTTCGTCATGCAATATGCACACAATAACTAACCTCTGCTTGGTGAATGGAAAAAGCCTAAGACATGTTTCAGTGCATTGCATGACCTATCTGACTTGTTCCTCGTCATGCAATATGCATGCAAGAACTAAACTCTGCATGGTGAAAGGATAACGCCTAAGACGTGTTTCAGTGCATTGCATGACCTAACTGGCTTGTTCTTCGTCATGCAATATGCACGCAATAACTAACCTCTGCGCGGTGAAGGAAAACGCCTAAGACGTGATTCAGCGCATTGCATTACCTATCTGACTTGTTCCTCGTTATGCAATATGCATGCAATAACCTCTGCGTGGTGAAAGAAAAAAACCTAAGACGTGTTTCAGTGCATTGCATGACCTATCTGATTTGTTCCTCGTCATGCAATATGCACGCAAGAACTAAACTCAGCGCGGTGAAAGGAAACGCCTAAGACGTGTTTCAGTGCATTCCATGACCTATCTGACTTTTTCCTCGTCATGCAATATGCACGCAATAACTAACCTCTGCGCAGTGAAAGGAAAACGCCTGAGACGTGTTTCAGTGCATTGCATGATCTATCTGAATTGTTCCTCGTTATGCAATATGCGTGCATGAAAACTCAGCGCGGTGAAAGGAAAACGCCTAAGACGTATTTCTGTGTATTGCATGACCTCTATAACTTTTTCCTCGTCATGCAATAAGCACGCAATATCTAAACTCTGCGCAGTGAATGAAAAACGCCTTAAATTGTTTTTCAGTGCATTGCATGACCTGACTTGTTCCTCGACATGCAATATGCACGCAATAACTCTCCTCTGCGAGGTGAAAGGATAACGCGTAAGACGTGTTTCAGTGCATTGCATGACCTATCTGACTTGTTCCTCGTCATGCAATATGCACGCAATAACTAACCTCTGCGTGCCAAAAGGAAAACGCCTAAGACGTGTTTCAGTGCATTGCATGACCTATCTGACTTGTTCCTCGTCATGCAATATGAACGCAATAACTAACCTCTGCGCGGTGAAAGGAAAACGCCTAAGACGTGTTTCAGTGCATTGCATGACCTATCTGGCTTGTTCTACATCGTGCAATATGCACGCAATAACTAACCTCTGCGCGGTGAAAGGAAAACGTCTAAGATGTGTTTCAGTGCATTGACTGACCTACCTGACTTGTTCCTCGTCATGCAATATGCATTTAAGATCTAAACTCTGCGCGGTGAAAGGAAAACGCATAAAACGTGTTTCAGTGCATTGCATGACCTATCTGGCTTGTTCTTTATCATGCAATATGCACGCAATAACTAACCTCTGCGTGGTTAGTGCATGACCTATCTGACTTGTTCCTCGTCTTGCAATATGCACGCAATAACTAACCTTTGCATGCATGACCTATCTGGCTTGTTCTTCGTCATGCAATATGCACACAATAACTAACCTCTGCTTGGTGAAAGGAAAAAGCCTAAGACTTATTTCAGTGCATTGCATGACCTATCTGACTTTTTCTTCATCGTACAATATGCAAGCAATAACTAACCTCTGCGCGGTGAAAGGAAAACGTCTAAGATGTGTTTCAGTGCATTGAATGACCTACCTGACTTGTTCCTCGTCATGCAATATGCATTTAAGATCTAAACTCTGCGCGGTGAAAGGAAAACGCATAAAACGTGTTTCAGTGCATTGCATGACCTATCTGGCTTGTTCTTTATCATGCAATATGCACGCAATAACTAACCTCTGCGTGGGTAAAGGAAAACGCCTAAGACGTGTTTCAATGCATTGAATGACCTATCTGACTTATTCATCGTTATGCAATATGCATGCAAGAACTAAACTCTGCACGGTGAAAGGATAACGCCTAAGACGTGTTTCAGTGCATTGCATGACCTATCTGACTTGTTCCTCGTCATGCAATATGAACGCAATAACTAACCTCTGCGCGGTGAAAGGAAAACGCCTAAGACGTGTTTCAGTGCATTGCATGACCTATCTGGCTTGTTCTACATCGTGCAATATGCACGCAATAACTAACCTCTGCGCGGTGAAAGGAAAACGTCTAAGATGTGTTTCAGTGCATTGACTGACCTACCTGACTTGTTCTTCGTCATGCAATATGCATGCAAGATCGAAACTCTGCGCGGTGAAAGGAAAACGCATAAGACGTGTTTCAGTGCATTGCATGACCTATCTGCCTTGTTCCTCGTTATGCAAAATGCATGCAATAACCTCTGCGTGGTGAAAGGAAAACGCCTGAGACGTGTTTCAGTGCATTGCCTGATCTATCTGAGTTGTTCCTCGTCATGCAATATGCACGCAATAACTCTCCTCTGCGAGGTGAAAGGAAAACGCCTAAGACGTGTTTCAGTGCATTGCATGACCTATCTGACTTATTCTTCGTTATGCAATATGCATGCAAGAACTAAACTCTGCACGGTGAAAGGATAACAACTAAGACGTGTTTCAGTACATTGCATGATCTGGCTTGTTCTTCGACATGCAATATGCACGCAATAACTACCCTCTGCGTGGTTAGTGCATGACCTATCTGACTTGTTCCTCGTCTTGCAATATGCACGCAATAACTAACCTTTGCATGCATGACCTATCTGGCTTGTTCTTCGTCATGCAATATGCACACAATAACTAACCTCTGCTTGGTGAAAGGAAAAAGCCTAAGACATATTTCAGTGCATTGCATGACCTATCTGACTTTTTCTTCATCGTACAATATGCAAGCAATAACTAACCTCTGCGCGGTGAAAGGAAAACGTCTAAGATGTGTTTCAGTGCATTGAATGACCTACCTGACTTGTTCCTCGTCATGCAATATGCATTTAAGATCTAAACTCTGCGCGGTGAAAGGAAAACGCATAAAACGTGTTTCAGTGCATTGCATGACCTATCTGGCTTGTTCTTTATCATGCAATATGCACGCAATAACTAACCTCTGCGTGGGTAAAGGAAAACGCCTAAGACGTGTTTCAGTGCATTGAATGACCTATCTGACTTATTCATCGTTATGCAATATGCATGCAAGAACTAAACTCTGCACGGTGAAAGGATAACGCCTAAGACGTGTTTCAGTGCATTGCATGACCTATCTGACTTGTGCCTCGTCATGCAATATGCACGCAATAACTAACCTCTGCGCGGTGAAGGAAAAAGACTAAGACGTGTTTCAGCGCATTGCATGACCTATCTGACTTGTTCCTCGTAATGCAAAATGCATGCAATAACCTCTGCGTGGTGAAAGAAAAACGCCTAAGACGTGTTTCAGTGCATTGCATGAACTATCTGACTTGTTCCTCGTTATGCAATATGCACGCAATAACTCTCCTCTGCGAGGTGAAAGGAATACGCCTAAGACGTGTTTCAGTGCATTCCCTGACTTATTCATCGTTATGCAATATGCATGCAAGAACTAAACTCTGCAGGGTGAAAGGATAACGCCCAAGACGTGTTTCAGTGCATTGCATGACCTTTCTGGCTTGTTCTTCATCATGCAATATGCACGCAATAACTAACCTCTGCTTGGTGAAAGGAAAAAGCCTAAGACATGTTTCACTGCATTGCATGACTTGTTCCTCGTCTATGCAATATGCACGCAATAACTAACCCCTGTTATAAGTATGCTAACCTTCCTCGTTATACGTATTCACAAAAATACGTATGTTGATCCAGGACCATGTCTTACTTGAAAAAATCATGCTGACCAACTTGTTCCCAAGTTATGCATATGCACAAAAATAACTAAACTATGAGCAATGAAAAGAAAACACCATAAGATGTTTTTCGTTGCATTGCATGATATATCTAACTTGTTTCTCGTAATGCATATGCACGCAATAACTAACCTCTGCGCGGTGAAAGGAAAACGCCTAAGATGTGTTTCATTGCATTGCATGACCTATCTGACTTGTTCCTCGTCATGCAATATGCACGCAATAACTAACCTCTGTGTGGTGAAAGGAAAACACCTAAGACGTGTTTCAGCGCATTGCATGACCTATCTGACTTATTCATCGTAATGCATATGCACGCAATAACTAACCTCTGCGCGGTGAAAGGAAAACGCCTATGACGTGTTTCACTGCATTTCATGACCTATCTGACTTATTCATCGTTATGCAATATGCACGCAATAACTAACATCTGCGCGGTGAAAGGAAAACGCTTAAGACGTGTTTCAGTGCATTGCATGACCTATCTGACTTGTTCCTCGTCATGCAATATGCATGCAAGAAATAAACTCTGCGCGGTGAAAGGAAAACACCTAAGACGTGTTTCAGTGCATTGCATGATCTATCTGAATTGTTCCACGTTATGCAATATGCGTGCAAGAACTAAACTCTGCACGGTGAAAGGAAAACGCCTAAGACGTGTTTCAGTGCATTGCATGACCTATCTGACTTTTTCCTCGTCATGCAATATGCACTTAATAACTAACCTCTGCGCGGTGAAAGGAAAACGCCTAAAACGTGTTTCAGTGCATTGCATGACCTATCTGACTTATTCATCGTCATGCAATATGCATGCAAGAACTAAACTCTGCACGGTGACAGGATAACGCCTAAGACGTGTTTCAGTGCATTGCATGACCTATCTGGCTTTTTCTTCGTCATGCAATATGCACGAAATAACTAACCTCTGCGTGGTTAAAGGAAAACACCTAAGACATGTTTTAGTGCATTGCATGACCTATCTGACTTGTTCCTCTTCATGCAATATGCACGCAATAACTAACATTTGCATGCATGCATGACCTATCTGGCTTGTTCTTCGTCATGCAATATGCACACAATAACTAACCTCTGCTTGGTGAATGGAAAAAGCCTAAGACATGTTTCAGTGCATTGCATGACCTATCTGGCTTTTTCTTCGTCATGCAATATGCACGAAATAACTAACCTCTGCGTGGTTAAAGGAAAACACCTAAGACATGTTTTAGTGCATTGCATGACCTATCTGACTTGTTCCTCTTCATGCAATATGCACGCAATAACTAACATTTGCATGCATGCATGACCTATCTGGCTTGTTCTTCGTCATGCAATATGCACACAATAACTAACCTCTGCTTGGTGAATGGAAAAAGCCTAAGACATGTTTCAGTGCATTGCATGACCTATCTGACTTGTTCCTCGTCATGCAATATGCACGCAATAACTAATCTCTGCGCGGTGAAAGGAAAACGCCTAAGACGTGTTTCAGTGCATTGCCTGACTTATTCATCGTTATGCAATATGCATGCAAGAACTAAACTCTGCAGGGTAACGCCCAAGACGTGTTTCAGTGCATTGCATGACCTATCTGGCTTGTTCTTCATCATGCAATATGCACGCAATAACTAACCTCTGCTTGGTGAAAGGAAAAAGCCTGAAAAAATGCATGTTTCAGTGCATTGCATGACCTATCTGACTTGTTCCTCGTCTATGCAATATGCACGCAATAACTAACCCCTGTTATAAGTATGCTAACCTTCCTCGTTATACGTATGCACAAAAATAACTAAACTCTGACCAATGAAAAGAAAACACCATAAGATGTGTTTCATAGCCATGCATGACATTTCTAACTTGTTCCTCGTTACGAATATGCTCGCAATAACTGACCTCTGTGCATTGAAAAGAAAACAACTAAGATGTGTTTCAATTGCATTGCAAGACATATCTAACTTCTTCCTCGTTAGGCCTGTTCACGCAAAAACTAACCTCTGTGCAATGAAAAGAAAACACCTAAGATGTGTTTCATTGCATTGCATGACCTATCTAACTTGTTCGGTGAACGTGATATCATCAACTACCACATGTTCCTGGATCAACATCATTGTTGATCCTGGATCAACTTTTCAATCAACCAAACAGATTTGAGGAACAAGTTTACAGTTTATGTCAATTTTAGGTTTAGATTTAGAACCAGAGTGAAGTACTTAAACATCAGTGTCATTCATCTTTGTACCTTCCGATAAGGGAAAAGTTATGAGTAGAGTTAGGTTTAGAGGTAGGGATTGGTTAAGGACAACATTTTTGGGACAGGAATGTTGATCCAGGGTCATCAAAATATGTTGATCCAAGACCATGTCTTACTTGAAAAAATCATGCTGACCAACTTGTTCCTAAGTTATGCATATGTAAAAAAATAACTAAACTCTGAGCAATGAAAAGAAAACACCATAAGATGTGTTTCGTTGCATTGCATGATATATCTAACTTGTTTCTCGTAATGCACATGCACGCAATAACTAACCTCTGCGCGGTGAAAGGAAAACGCCTAGATGTGTTTCAGTGCTTTGCATGACCTATTTGACTTGTTCCTCGTCATGCAATATGCATGCAAGAAATAAACTCTGCGCGGTGAAAGGAAAACGCCTAAGACGTGTTTCAGTGCATTGCATGACCTATCTGGCTTGTTCTTCGTCATGCAATATGCACGCAATAACTAACCTCTGCGTGGTGAAAGGAAAACCCCTAAGACATGTTTCAGTGCATTGCATGACCTATCTGACTTGTTCCTCGTCATGCAATATGCACGCAATAACTAACCTCTGCGTAGTGAAAGGAAAACGCCTAAGACGTGTTTCAGTGCATTGCATGATTTATCTGAATTGTTCCTCGTTATGCAATATGCGTGCATGAAAACTCAGCGCGGTGAAAGGAAAACGCCTAAGACGTATTTCTGTGTATTGCATGACCTCTCTGACTTTTTCCTCGTCATGCAATATGCACGCAATATCTAAACTCTGCGCAGTGAAAGAAAAACGCCTTAAATTGTTTTTCAGTGCATTGCATGACCTGACTTGTTCCTCGTCATGCAATATGCACGCAATAACTCTCCTCTGCGAGGTGAAAGGATAACGCATAAGACGTGTTTCAGTGCATTGCATGACCTATCTGACTTGTTCCTCGTCATGCAATATGAACGCAATAACTAACCTCTGCGCGGTGAAAGGAAAACGCCTAAGACGTGTTTCAGTGCATTGCATGACCTATCTGGCTTGTTCTACATCTTGCAATATGCACGCAATAACTAACCTCTGCGCGGTGAAAGGAAAACGTCTAAGATGTGTTTCAGTGCATTGACTGACCTACCTGACTTGTTCTTCGTCATGGAATATGCATGCAAGATCGAAACTCTGCGCGGTGAAAGGAAAACGCATAAGACGTGTTTCAGTGCATTGCATGACCTATCTGACTTGTTCCTCGTTATGCAAAATGCATGCAATAACCTCTGCGTGGTGAAAGGAAAACGCCTGAGACGTGTTTCAGTGCATTGCCTGATCTATCTGAGTTGTTCCTCGTCATGCAATATGCACGCAATAACTCTCCTCTGCGAGGTGAAAGGAAAACGCCTAAGACGTGTTTCAGTGCATTGCATGACCTATCTGACTTATTCTTCGTTATGCAATATGCATGCAAGAACTAAACTCTGCACAGTGAAAGGATAACAACTAAGACGTGTTTCAGTACATTGCATGATCTGGCTTGTTCTTCGACATGCAATATGCACGCAATAACTACCCTCTGCGTGGTTAGTGCATGACCTATCTGACTTGTTCCTCGTCATGCAGTATGCACGCAATAACTAACCTTTGCATGCATGACCTATCTGGCTTGTTCTTCGTCATGCAATATGCACACAATAACTAACCTCTGCTTGGTGAAAGGAAAAAGCCTAAGACATATTTCAGTGCATTGCATGACCTATCTGACTTTTTCTTCATCGTGCAATATGCAAGCAATAACTAACCTCTGCGCGGTGAAAGGAAAACGTCTAAGATGTGTTTCAGTGCATTGAATGACCTACCTGACTTGTTCCTCGTCATGCAATATGCATTTAAGATCTAAACTCTGCGCGGTGAAAGGAAAACGCATAAAACGTGTTTCAGTGCATTGCATGACCTATCTGGCTTGTTCTTTATCATGCAATATGCACGCAATAACTAACCTCTGCGTGGGTAAAGGAAAACGCCTAAGACGTGTTTCAGTGCATTGCATGACCTATCTGACTTATTCATCGTTATGCAATATGCATGCAAGAACTAAACTCTGCACGGTGAAAGAATAACGCCTAAGACGTGTTTCAGTGCATTGCATGACCTATCTGACTTATTCATCGTTATGCAATATACACGCAATAACTAACCTTTGCGCGGTGAAAGGAAAACGCTTAAGACGTGTTTCAGTGCATTGCATGACCTATCTGACTTGTTCCTCGTCATGCAATATGCAAGCAAAAACTAACCTCTGCGCAGTGAAAGGAAAACGCCTAAGACGTGTTTCAGTGCATTGCATGACCTATCTGACTTGTTCCTCGTCATGCAATATGCACGCAATAACCAACCTCTGCGCGGTCAAAGGAAAACTTCTAAGACGTGTTTCAGTGCATTGCATGACCTATTTGACTTGTTCCTCGTCTTGCAATATGCACGCAATAACTCTCCTCTGCGAGGTGAAAGGAAAACGCCTAAGACGTGTTTCAGTGCATTGCATGACCTATCTGACTTGTTCCTCGTTATGCAATATGCATGCAAGAACTAAACTCTGCGCGGTGAAAGGATAACGCCTAAGACGTATTTCAGTGCATTGCATGACCTATCTGGCTTTTTCTTCGTCATGCAATATGCACGCAATAACTAACCTCTGCGCGGTGAAAGGAAAACGCCTAAGACGTGTTTCAGTGCATTCCACGACCTATCTGACTTGTACCTCGTCATGCAATATGCAAGCAATAACTAACTTCTGCGCGGTTAAAGGGAAACGCCTAAGATGTGTTTCAGTGCATTGCATGACCTATATGACTTGTTCCTCGTCATGCAATATGCACACCATAACTAACCTCTGCGTGGTGAAAGGAAAACGCATAAAACGTGTTTCAGTGCATTGCATGACCTATCTGGCTTGTTCTTTATCATGCAATATGCACGCAATAACTAACCTCTGCGTGGGTAAAGGAAAACGCCTAAGACGTGTTTCAGTGCATTGCATGACCTATCTGACTTATTCATCGTTATGCAATATGCATGCAAGAACTAAACTCTGCACGGTGAAAGGATAACGCCTAAGACGTGTTTCAGTGCATTGCATGACCTATCTGACTTATTCATCGTTATGCAATATACACGCAATAACTAACCTTTGCGCGGTGAAAGGAAAACGCTTAAGACGTGTTTCAGTGCATTGCATGACCTATCTGACTTGTTCCTCGTCATGCAATATGCAAGCAAAAACTAACCTCTGCGCAGTGAAAGGAAAACGCCTAAGACGTGTTTCAGTGCATTGCATGACCTATCTGACTTGTTCCTCGTCATGCAATATGCACGCAATAACCAACCTCTGCGCGGTCAAAGGAAAACTTCTAAGACGTGTTTCAGTGCATTGCATGACCTATTTGACTTGTTCCTCGTCTTGCAATATGCACGCAATAACTCTCCTCTGCGAGGTGAAAGGAAAACGCCTAAGACGTGTTTCAGTGCATTGCATGACCTATCTGACTTGTTCCTCGTTATGCAATATGCATGCAAGAACTAAACTCTGCGCGGTGAAAGGATAACGCCTAAGACGTATTTCAGTGCATTGCATGACCTATCTGGCTTTTTCTTCGTCATGCAATATGCACGCAATAACTAACCTCTGCGCGGTGAAAGGAAAACGCCTAAGACGTGTTTCAGTGCATTCCATGACCTATCTGACTTGTACCTCGTCATGCAATATGCAAGCAATAACTAACTTCTGCGCGGTTAAAGGGAAACGCCTAAGATGTGTTTCAGTGCATTGCATGACCTATCTGACTTGTTCCTCGTCATGCAATATGCACACCATAACTAACCTCTGCGCCGGTGAAAGGAAAACGCCTAAGATGTGTTTCAGTGCATTGGATGACCTATCTGACTTGTACCTCGTCATGCAATATGCAAGCAATAACTAACCTCTGCGCGGTGAAAGGAAAACGTCTAATATGTGTTTCAGTGCATGCATACCTCTCTGAAACTGGGTAGTTGCGCCCCTGAGTGCATTGCATGACCTACCTGACTTGTTCCTCGTCATGCAATATGCACGCAATAACTAACCTCTGCGCGGTGAAAGGAAAACGCCTAAGACGTGTTTCAGTGCATTGCATGACCTATCTTACTTGTTCCTCGTCATGCAATATGCACGCAATAACTAACCTCTGTGTGGTGAAAAGGAAAACGCCTAAGACGTGTTTCAGTGCATTGCATGACCTATCTGACTTATTCATCGTTATGTAATATGCATGCAAGAACTAAATTTTGCGCGGTGAAAGGATAACGCAAGACGTATTTCAGTGCATGGCTTGACCTATCTGACTTGTTCCTCGTCATGCAATATGCACGCAATAACTAACCTCTGCGCGGTGAAAGGAAAACGCCTAAAATGTGTTTCAATGCATAGCATGACCTGTGAAACACATCTTATGTGACTTGTTCCTCGTCATGCAATATGCACCCAATAACTAACTTCTGCGCGGTTAAAGGAAAACGCCTAAGATGTGTTTCAGTGCATTGCATGACCTATCTGACTTGTTCCTCGTCATGCAATATGCACACCATAACTAACCTCTGCGCCGGTGAAAGGAAAACGCCTAAGATGTGTTTCAGTGCATTGCATGACCTATCTGACTTGTTCCTCGTCATGCAATATGCACCCAATAACTAACTTTTGCGCGGTGAAAGGAAAACGCCTTTAATTGTGTTTCAGTGCATTGCATGACCTATCTGACTTGTTTCTCGTCATGCAATATGCACGCAATAACTAACCTCTGCGTGGTGAAAGAAAAACGCCTAAGATGTGTTTCAGTGCATCGCATGACCTATCTGACTTGTTCCTCGTCATGCAATATGCACGCAATAACTTAATTCAATGAAACACATCTTAGCTGTTTTTTTTCATTGCACAGAGGTTTAGTTATTGTGTGCATATGCGTAACGTGCAACAAGTTAGATGTTACACAATGCAATGAAACACATCTTAGGTGTTTTCTCTTCACTAAGTTATTGCGTGCATATGCATAACGAGGATCAAGTTAGATATGTCATGCAATGCAATGAAACACATCTTAGGTTTTTCTTTTCATTGCACAGAAGTTAGGTACCTGTATGTCATGCAATGCAATGAAACACATCTTGGGTGTTTTCTTTTCATTGCACAGAGGTTAGATATTATCTGCACATGCATAACGAGGAAGAAGTTAGATATGTTATGCAATGCAATTAAACACATCTTAGGTGTTTTCTTTTCACTTAGTTATTGCGTGCATATGCATAACGAGGAACAATTTAGATATTCCTCGCAATGCAATGAAACACATCTTAGGTGTTTTCTTTTCATTGCACAGAGGTTAGTTATTGCGTGCATATGCGTAACGAGGAACAAGTTAGATACGTCATGCAATGCAATGAAACACATCTTAGGTGTTTTCTTTTCACTTAGTTATTGCGTGCATATGCATGACGAGGAACAAGTTAGATATTCCTCGCAATGCAATGACAAACATCTTAGGTGTTTTCTTTTCATTGCACAGAGGTTGGTTATTGCGTGCATATGCATAACGACAAACAAGTTAGATATATCATGCAATGCAATGAAACACATCTTAGTTATTGCGTGCATATGCATAACGAGGAACAAGTTGGATATATCGTACAATGCAATGAAACACATCTTAGGTGTTTTCTTTTCACTGCACAGAGTTTAGTTATTGGGTGCATGTGCACAACGAGAAACAAGTCAGATATGCCGTGCAATGCAATGAAACACATCTTAGGTGTTTTCTTTTCACTGCACAGAGTTATTGGGTGCATGTGCATAACGAGAAACAAGTTAGATATATCATGCAATGCATCGAAACACGCCCTTGTGATGTTTTCTCGTCAAAACACAAATTAATTATTTGTAGAATGGAAATGCATGGAAAATCACGCGTGTTTTATCTTTACTTTTCATTGCAAAGAAGAACAAGTTACAAAATTTAAGCATTGCAATGAAACAACACACGTTATCCAGTCAAAGCACTAAGGAAGGGTTTAGTTCTTGAATGCAATAAAAGTGCACATTATATAATGTTATTTTTAATGCACAACGTTCTTCATGCACAATCCACATCTCTTCATTGCACAAAGCAACGGGTGTTGTTTTAGTGCAATGCATAAAATATCGAACTTGTTCCTCTTTGCAATGAAAAGAAAATGTATGCATGTGCTTTCGCATGCATTTCTGTTTTACAAACTGATTTATTTGTGCACAGACGAGAAAACATCACGTTATGTCATTGCAACAAAGAACAAGTTTTTTTTCTTTTTTTTTTCTTTCTTTATTTAATAATTAATACAATTTACAGACAGAAACTCTACATGCTTATACATTCATCCTCACATTCATACCACAGAGCATACATGAGAAACGATAAATACATTTTACAAAATATATTATGACAGAAGAATAAATATGATATGAAAAAGATAGAAAAAACACTACATGATTTCATATAATTATAATATACATAGAATATTATTCCATTTTTTATTATATTCATCCAATCTATTTTTACTTTCTGCTATTATCTTTTCCAAACGAAGATGAGACCTTATTACATTCTTAAAGTGATCTAAACACAAGTTTGAGGAAGTTTTTGTTTTAAAAATAAACATTTTCCCTATTAATAAAATACTATTTAACAAAAGAAAACTGTCTGTAAAATGACCAAGTACAATAGTTTGTGGTGTTATGTTAAGTTCTATTCTATTCGTCCTTAACCAAACTTGGACATTTGACCAGAATTTAATTACATATGGACAATAATAAAATAAATGCCACAGGTCCTCCTCTTCTTCTCCACAAAATCTGCAATTTGGATTATTTTCAATGTGGTATAAGTATAACATTTTTTTTGTTGCAATTATCTTGTAAAAAATTTTCAATTGAAATATTCTTGAATATGAATCTACTGTAGTGTTATAAATTGATCTAAAATATTCTTTCCATGGAATTGGTGCATTAATTTCATCTTCCCAGTATTGGCAGACCTTGTGTGGAAAAAGTGCAAATCCTGAAGAATATAGCTTCCAATTATAAATTGTTTTATTTATGTTCATAGTATGTAACCATTTTTTACATCGTATTTTTGGGAGACAAACCAATTGCTTGTGTTTATTTTGTATTTTTTGTTTCCAGCCAATTGGAATTGCTGAGACAATCTGATTAAATCGATACAGATCCAAACATTCATTAAATTGTATTGAAAAATCATGAAATGAAATAAAGTGACCAGATGTGTCTAAAAAGTCATTCACAAAAATTAAACCATTTTGAATACATATATTCCACAAAAGTGGTTGGTCTCCTATAGTAATTTCAGAGTTCATCCACAGTAACTGATTCTGCATATCATCAAGAGTATCAGGAGGATGGTACTGAAAATTCAACCATGCTTTAAGTACGTCTTTAAAAAAAGGTGAAAGCTCTTTTAATTGATTCTGAAATATTCCTTTGATATGCAATGGTTTTAATTGAAAAAAAGGAAATAAATCTGAACCAAAAAAATAAAAGGATGTATATAATCTTTTACTGGTAAGCCATTGTCTGTGATTATAGATTTTATTGACCCAAGAAGCTTTTATAGAACTATTCATTGCTTGGAGATTTTTTAAATTTAATCCACCCTTTTCATATGAATTGTATAAATATTGTCTCTTAATTTTATCTGGTTTACTATTCCATAAAAATTTAAAAATGCTTTGTTCAAAGCATTTAAAAAAGGAATTGTCAGGAGTTGGAAGGGTCATTATTAAATAAACAAATTGTGGGATTACCAATGAGTTAATCAATGTGACCCTTCCTTGTAATGTAAGTGAGCTGCTCCTCCATGGCTGTAAAATTCGATCTACTTTTTGGATTTTTTTATCGTAATTATATTTTACAATATTTTGGAAACTGTCCGGTATATGTATACCTAAAATATCTACAGAGCCATTTGTCCATCTAATAGGAGCAGAACAACTTAGATTAAAATCTGTACCATTTAAAGTCCCTATCCTCAATATTTGGCACTTCTCAAAATTTGGTTTCAAACCTGATATTTTTGAGAACATATTTAGATCTATAATCAAGGCTTCCAAAGTAGATTGTCTTGGTTGAATAAAAAAGGTTGCATCATCAGCATACATTGTAAGTTTTGTCTCTATTCCATTTGGCTTCAAACCTAAGATATCTGTATTCTTTCTAATTTTAATTGCTAATATTTCAATACATATCAGGAACAAATATGGTGACAATGGACACCCCTGACGAACCCCTTGTGTTAGGGGAAATCCAGTAGATAAATATCCATTATTTATAACTCTACTGATGGTGTGATTATAGAGCGTCTCAAACCATTTAATAAAATTCTCTCCAAAATTAAAATAACAAAGACATTTCTTAATAAACTCCCATCTAACTTTATCAAAAGCCTTTTCAAAATCCGCTATAAATAGTAATCCTGGTTGTTGAGTATTTTTATAGAAATCTACAGTGTCCAGTATCTGTCTCAAATTGTCACCAATAAATCTTCCTTTTATAAACCCTACTTGCTCATTCCCTATAATAGAATCAATTCCCTTTTTCATTCTTAATGCAATGCATTTGGATAGAATTCTAGTGTCACAACAGAGCAAGGTCAAAGGCCTCCAATTTCTTAAATGCCTAGGATCTTTAAATTTACCATCTGGATTTTGCTTTAAGAGTAATGATATAACTCCTTCTCTTTGGGAATTAGATAATATTCCTTCTTGAAATGAATAATTAAATGAAGTCAACAGAGGTT
Organism: Cyprinella venusta; assembly: GCA_038021265.1. Classification (NCBI taxonomy): domain Eukaryota; kingdom Metazoa; phylum Chordata; class Actinopteri; order Cypriniformes; family Leuciscidae; genus Cyprinella; species Cyprinella venusta. The sequence continues at coordinate 13,325,755 of CM075863.1, forward strand.
TCTTTATTTCTAAATAAAAAGTCTTATAAATTTCAATTGGAATACCATCAATGCCAGGCGATTTTCCCAAAGAAAATGAGTTGATAGCCTCCAATAATTCCTGCTCTGTTATTTTCCCCTCACATCTTAACTGTTGGGTATCAGAGAGCTTAGGAACATTATCCGACGGGAAGAACTGTTCAATCACGTTGCTTGGATGCTTTAATTCTTCCTCTTTAGAGTATAGTGATTTAAAATATTCTATTTCTTCCTGTAATATTTCTTGTGGGTTTGTTACCAAAACATTATTTTTATATAAGCTTATAATATTTTTTTTTGCAAAATTTCTTTGATTCAATTTTAAAAATAGAGCTGTACATTTTTCCCCATTGTTCATCCAAGTCGCACGTGAATTGACAATAATTCCATTCACACGTTCATAATAGAGGCTCTCCAATTCATCTTGTTTTCTTTTAATCCGAAGCTCATTTTCCACTGTATAATATTTATCTATAGCTATATGTAGTTCATTTATTTCATCTATAATTTCCTTTTCTTTTTTTAAATTGATTTTCCGTTTATATGAGCTCATTTTAATTGTATGGCCTCTAAAAGAGCATTTAAAGGCTTCCCAAATATTATGTGGATTTGAGGAATTTTCATTATTTTCAAAAAATTCTTTAATGAATTTTTTGGTTGTATTAATAAACGCTTCATCGTGCAGGAGTGACAGGTTGAATTTCCAGTAACCCCGCCCTTTAGAGTATTGTGAATTGTTTATCTGCAAGAAAACTAGTGCATGGTCTGATCTTAAACGATCAGAGATATAGCATTTTAAGATTTTAGGCACCAGTGAAAAAGAAATGAGAAAGTAATCAATTCTACTGGCTTGCCGTCCTCTGCGCCATGTATACCTTATTGTATCTGGGTTTTTAAGCCTCCAAATGTCCACTAGATCTAACAATGACATAAGTTCTTGAATTTCCTTGTGTGCATGAGGATGATTATTACATTTATTTAAACCAAAGCGATCTTTTTTAATGTCTAAAACAGTATTAAAATCACCAGTTATTACAATTTGATTATTTTTTATTCCATTAAGACAATCCCTTATTCCATTAAAAAAAATTGTACTGTCCTCATTAGGGGCATATATATTGACTAAAGTTATTTGCAAGTTTAAGATAGTTACATCTATTATAATCCATCTTCCTTCTTTATCTTTATTTATAGAATGAATTGTGTAATCTACATTTTTTTTAAATAGAATCATTACTCCTCTACTATTACTGAGTCCATGACTAAAATAAATATCTCCTCCCCATTCTGACCTCCATTTTAATTCACTCTCTAATTTTGAATGTGTTTCTTGCATGCAAATAATTTGCATATCTTTCTTGTCATTCAGCCACGTAAAGATCTCATTTCGTTTGGAAACATTTGCCAGACCATTACAATTATATGTTGAAATTCCCAAGTTACTGCTTTCCATCAAATTTCTCTAAAATACTCATTAACATATTTATTCCTAACATTTTCTCGACTCACACACGCACATTCACACACAACAAAACAAACATAAGCCTGTAGAACAAACAAAACATAATCCTCAAATTTAATCTTTCCCATCCACACTCTATCCCTCTCCCCCAACCCCCATTCCCACCTTCTACCACCCACTACCATCCTTAAACTTCCTCTCTAGTTAAGCTTACAAAATTCCTAAAATAAAACAAACAAAAACCCCCAAATCAAACCAAACTAATAACCTAAATTAAATTCCTATCACCAGCATTGTGAACAAAGAACAAGTTAGATTGTTATGCAAATCCAACGAAACATATTAGGTGTTTTCTTTTCATTGCACAGAGAAACATGTTGGTTATTGCGTGCATATTCTTTAATTTACAAGGTTAGACGTTAGATGTTGTGTTTTCGTTGAACAACGGAATGAGAGTTATTGTATGCGTTGTAAGGAAACAGCTAATAGCACAGATTTCTCTTCATCGCAGAAATGCAACAATTAATGCAATTATTTCTCTTGTTACAAAACACATGCATTACACATCTCTCTGTTGCACAAAGGAACGAGTAAGTTATTGCATTGCACAAAAAGAATTAGTAATAGAATCCATGCGAAAGAGTCAAAGGGTCCTCAAAGGTTTTATTAATAACCTTTAATAATAACTTATTGGCTTTTGATGATTTAAAAGCTATAGATAGGTTCCTTTTTGTCCTAATAAACATATTTCTGGCTCACGGGTATTTGATTACAAGCCAAAGGGAAGTCCATATCTATTGAACTAATTTCTGGTCTATGTTTCCTCAAAAGTTTTTAAATAATATCAACTGATAGACTCAATCTGATGTTAGAGGTTGCTTTTTGACCAACTGAACATATTTCTAGCCTATGGGTAATTATTTTTTCCTTCTCATGATATTTCAGCTAGACAGATATTTGACCTACTGAACATATTTCTGGCCCAAAAGTACTTGATCTTGAACTTTCCATACATACTCATAGACTCCAGTTGAGGCTTCCTAAGCCATAGAGAAGTTCATATCTGACCTATAGAACTCATTTCTGGTCAAAGGTTCCTCAAAAAGTTCAAAACCATATACACTTTTAGACTCCTTCTGATGTTATATTAGATATATATAGGTCAATTTTTGACCTCCAGGAACACATTTATGGCACATTTCCAGAATAAAATGCGAAGTGGAGCAAATCTCAACACCCGGTTGCTAGGGTGTTCTGGGAGGTTGCTACGGTGTTCTGGGTGTTTGCTAGGTATTTTTTTTAGGATATTCTGGGTGGTTGCTATGGTGTTCCGGGTGGTTGCTAGGGTGTTGCTAGGCGGTTGCTGGGGTGTTCTGGGTGGTTGCTAAGGGTGTTTGCCAGATGGTTGCTGGGGTGTTCTGGTTTGTTGCTAGGGTGTTCTGGGTGGTTGCTAGGTGGTTGCTATATGGTTGCTAGGGTGTTCTGGTTGGTTGGAGATTTAATTCTCATGATGTCATTTCAACCAGGAAAATATTTTACGTAAAGAACATTTTTCTGGCCCAAAAGTACTTGATCTTGAACTTTCCATATATACTCATAGACTATGTCATATAACATTCTGATGTTATATTACATAGGTCAATTTTTGACATCCAGGAAAACTTTTATGGCCCACGGGTCCTTGATCTGTGGGTTAATATACCGAGAGATTTACTTCTCATGATGTCATTTCAGCCAGACAAATATTTGACCTACTGAACATATTTCTGGCCCAAAAGTACTTGATCTTGAACTTTCCATACATACTCATAGACTCCAACAGATGCTTCCTAAGCCATAGAGAAGTCCATATCTGACCTATTGAACTTATTTCTGGTCAAAGGTTCCTCAAATGTTTTTAAACAATATGAACTTATAGACTACTGATGTTACATTAGCTATACATATTTCTAGCCTATGGGTAATTAATTTTTCCTTCTCATGATGTTATTTCAGCTAGACAGATATTATACATAGGTTAATTTTTGACTTCCAGAAACACATCTATGGCCCAGGGGTATTTGATCTTTGGGTTAATATACCGAGAGCTTTACTTCTCATGATGTCATTTCAGCCAGACAAATATTTGACCTCCTTTTGATGTTAGATAAGATATACATAGGTCAATTATATTAGATATACATAGGTCAATTTTTGACCTCCAGGAACACATTTATGTCCCACGGGTTTATGTCCCACGGGATCTGTGGGTTAATATACCGATGGATTTACTTCTCACGATGTCAATGAACTAATTTCAGGTCAAAGGTTCCTTAAAAAGTTTAAAACAATATAAACTTTTATTATTAGATAGACATAGGTCAATTTTTGACCACCAGGAACACATTTATGGCACATTTCCAGAAGAAAATGTGAAGTGGAGCCTGAAGTGGCAAATCTCACCACCCGGTTGCTATGGTGTTCTGGGTGGTTGCTACGGTGTTGTGGGTGGTTACTAGGTGGTTATTAGGGCTTTCTGGGTGGTTGCTATGGTGCTTTTATGCAGTTGCTAGGGTATTCTGGGTGGTTGCCAAGGTGCTAATGTTGCTAGGGTGTCGCTAGGTGGTTGCCAGGTTGTTCTGGATGGTTGTTAGGGTGTTGCTAGGTCGTTGCTGGGTTGTTCTTGTTTGTTGCTAGGGTGTTCTGGGTGGTTGCTAGGATGTTGCTAGGGTGTTTTAGGTGGTTACTCTGGTATTCTGGGTTGTTGCTATGGTGTTACCAGGTGGTTGGTAGTGTTCAATTATAGTTACTATAGAGTTTCTATAATGTTTTTGGCATGATTTAGCTCTTAACTAATCGATTATTTTATTACATTTCATGTTTATATTGTTTAAACCTTGTGAGGACCTTTTTACCATAACAATATAAACTTATAGACTCCTTCTGATGTTGTATTAGCTATACATAGGTCAATTTTTAACCTCCAGGAACACATTTATGGCACATTTCCATAAGTAAATGTGAAGTGGTGCTTACAGTGGCAAATCTCACCACCCGGTTGCTACAGTGTTCTGGGTAGTTGCTAGATGGTTGTTAGGGTATTCTGAGTGGTTGCTAGGGTGTTGCTAGGGTGTTCTGGGTGATTGCTAGGGTGTTGCTGGGTGGTTGATTGGGTGTTATGGGTGGTTGCTAGGGTGGTCTGGTTGGTTGCTAGGATGTTGGTAAGGTGTTCTGGGTGGTTGCTAAGAGGTTGCTAGAGTGTTGCTAGGGTGTTCTGGGTGGTTGCTAGGGTGTTTTAGGTGGTTACTATGGTAGTCTGTGTGGTTCCTATGGTGTTTCTGGGTGGTTGGTAGTGTCCACAAATGGTTACTATAGAGTTTTTATAAAGTTTTTGGCAATTGATTTCTGGCCCAAATCAATTTTTGATTTTGATCATGTATCATCAAAAGGAGTCCATAATTTTTTCAGAAATAATTTCAATAGGTCAGATGTGAACAATTCTATGTGGCCTAGGAACCATCATAAGGAGTCTATGAGTATGTAGAAAGATCAAGTACACATGGGCAAGAAATATAGTCTGTAGGTCAAATATCTGTCTGGCTAAAATAACATGACAAGATGTCATTCTCTATAGTATCCTGATGATCAAAGAACACTTTGGCCAGAAATATGTTCAGTAGTTAAAATAAGGACTCTTGTATGGCTTCAGTAACATCAAAAGGAGTTAATGAGTATTTTTAGAATGTTGAAGATCAAGTACTCATGGGCCAGAACTATGTTCAGCAGGTCAAAAAGGAACATATCTATAGCTCATGTAATATCAGAGGTAGTCTAAAAGTTTTTCTTGTTTAAAAACTTTTGCGGACCCTTTGACCAGAAATGGTAAAATACATAAGATGTGGACATTCTATAGGGCTTACAGTAAGAAGAATCAAAAGGAGTCTATGAGAATTTATAGAAAGTTCGAGACCTAATACTCATGGGCCAGGACTATGTTTGTGGGTCAAAGAGGAACCTCTAGGCCTAGAAAGCACAAGAAGTAGTCTATTTAGTATGTATAGAAAGTTCAATATCAGGTACTCGTGGGACCATGCACTGTAAAGCGACAGCCCATGTGATGTTTTCTCATCTGTGCACAAATAAATTAGTTTGTAAAATAGAAATGCATGCAAAATCACGTTATATCTTTTCATTGCAACGAGGAACAAGTTAGATATGTCATGCAATGCGATGAAACACATCTTCAGTGTTTTCTTTTCATTGCACAGGGGTTAGTTATTGCGTGCAAATGCATAACGTGGAACAAGTTAGATATGTCATGCAATGCAGATCTTTTCACTGCACAGAGGTTAGTTATTGCGTGCATTTGTTACGTGTTATCATTTCATTGCACAGAGGAATACGTTAGTAGCTCTTGAACTTTCTAAACATGCTCATAGACTCCTTCTAACGCTTCCTCAGCTCAGCTTCCCCAACCTTCTAGTGTCCATATCTGTTTTATTTATTTATTTTAATTTATCCTTTATTTAACCAGGTAAAAAAAACTCATTGAGATTAAAAATCTCTTTTTCAAGAGTGACCTGGCCAAGATGCAGCATAAATTACACAAAGACACATTTAAACAGATATAAAAATAGATAAAAAAAAACACATCAAATACACATGCATATATAAGATAATAGACCCTGTGCTGGAAGAGAGAGAGAGAAAAAAAAAAAACTAATACAATTTTTATGAACAGTGTATGACGACCCGGGATCGTCATTTACTGACGTTTAAGGGGGCCCTAAAAAGTCGTATATTGACGAATGGTCAAAAGACATCCCAAAACGTCAGTTATATGACGAATTGGGATGAGACTGTGTTAGAACAGTTACACTGACCAATGTCTTCCAGTTCCCTAATCTTTAGCATTGAAACAAACTGTTTATAAGAGGTAAAAGTAGTCATTCTTAATGATTTCTGAAGGAGGTTCCAGGCTGAGGGTGCTGCAAACATAAAGGCTTTTTTGCCTAGTTCTGTTTTGACACTGGGGACCACCAAGGTTAATACATAATTTGAGCGTAATCTATAATGGCCGTAATTTTTTGTTAGAAGGACACTCAAATAAGTAGGAGCTAGTCCAAGAAGTACTTTATAAATGTAACATAGCCAGTGAGTGTACCTTCTCGCATAAAGAGAGGGCCATTTAGCAGTATAATAAAGGATACAGTGATGTATCCTGTAACCACAACCAGTGAAAAATCGTAATGCACAATGATACACTAAATCCAGTTTTTTAAACATTTGGCAGAAGCATTCATATATATCATGTCACCATAGTCTAATATGGGAAGAAAAGTGGCCATCACCAGATATTTTCTAGCGGGGATGGATAAACATGATTTTGTTCTGTAAAGATAGCCAAGCTTTATCTTAAGCCTAGAAACCAGATTGTCAACATGATTTTTAAAACTTAATTTAGAATCAATGAATATGTCCAAGTATTTATAACTGGTTACTAACTCGATTTCTTTTCATTCAAAGGTTAAAATACTTGCAGAAGAAGAGACAGGAGGTTGTTTTGAGTTTGTAAATACCATTAATTTTGACTTTTTTACATTTAGGACAAGCTTAAGCTGTCTTAAACGTTCCTGGACAATATTGAATGCGGATTGCAAAAATTCAAAGGCTGTTGAACTCATTTCTGGTCAAAGGATCCTCAAAAGGTTTTAAACAATAGAAACATTTTTTTCTGATGTTATATTATATAGGCCCTTACTGAACATAGATGAGTACTAGATTATTTCTGGTCAAATGGCACTTGATCATTAGGTTACTATGATGTTTTATTAGCCAGGAAGGTGTCCTGCGCATTGAAGAGAAAACCACTGGATGCACCATTTAAGAATAACACTTTACATGTTTGCATGCAATACACTCTAAACATGCTGGGTTGTTTGTCCTTCACACCGTGAGAACGAGGAAATCTAGTGATAAACAAGGGAGCACAACCAGACACTGTGACAAGAATGCATAAAATAACTAGTACAGTGAATAAATAACACATCTGCGTTGTTTATTGAAGTATAAACTATGCACTTATTTCATTGCTTAGTATGCAAGAAGTTACCATAGAAACTATTGTGTTGTGCATAACACAGCTTGACTGCAATGCAAACATTCCGTTGTGCTAGATAACCAGTGTTATGATTGCAATATACGTTTAAACTTAATCCGATATGCATTGATGAGATGACATTCATGTGATTGCTAGGCTATTGATCTAACTAAGCATAAATGACTTCTGTCACAGCAATATCTGTGATCTGTGAGCAAGATATGTGATCTTCTGTCACATTCTGTCACAGCGTTTGTTTTCTTGCATGCACCACAATAGTGCAGGTCTCACTTTTTAAAGTTTTTTTTACAGTAATTTTTGTTTTTATTTTTATTTGCAAATCAAAAAGAAGAATTTTCTTCAGTGTCAGAGAAATTCTTTGCACAGCAATAAATCAAGATGCATCTTTTCACAGGGAGAATACTTAGATTTTTACTCATTTCAATTAGTGCTTATTTGCAATGCATTTTATTGCATTCCTGCTGTGCATAGAACATCTAGTACATCAGATGAAAGCCATTGATAATGTTAAACGTGTGCCATGGTTAATGGACGATTGCTGCCATCTATTGGAAACCAAACAAAAAATAAAAAAATGTGACATTTCAACTAAAGCCGCTAGATGGCCATTTCCACACACATTCACATTTTTTTTTCCAGATGTGAGATGTTAATATGAGGGAAATAAATAAAATCCAATTAAAATAAAATAAAATACATTGGAATACAGCATTTTATGCAAAGCAGGAATATATAAAAAGCACGTGTGTGTAAGTGCGATTTAGTTCTCGTATGCAATGAGATGATTGAGATCGCTTGTGCAATCTGTGCATATCCGCAATGAAAAAGAGATTTCTCATTATGTGTAACAGTTATAATTCGTGAAAATCTTATGCAAAGATTGCTGTCATCGAATCAAAAGCATATAAAATGAAAATAACATGCAGTTTCCATAGACAGTAAAAGAAGCCAATTTCAGCAATGGCATGTGCCATTGCAAAGTATAAATCTATACACAAGTTTCCCATTTACATTATGAGAAATTAGAAAATTGTCGCTACTAAATATTCTAATTTAAACAGTTCTCCTTTCATTTCAAAAGTTAAATGTTGTGTAATACAAGTTATATAATATGTGGTTGATCACGCAAACCCATTCTAAAAAAAATAAATAATAAAAAAACCCTCAGAAAACAGAAGAATACAGCATTGAAAAATAATGATTGTTGGGGAAGATCAAACGAGCGATTCTGTGTGTGTTATTTATTAGAGTACAGGACATCTGCTAAAGCAATCACATCCTGCTGTATAGTGTTTTGTTTTTCCATGGTAACTGTTCCAGCAAACTTTTGTTTAATCAATAAATTGTGTTAAATTCAATTTAAATTACTTGTACTATAACTATAATCTTTATTTTGTTCTACAAGACAAGAAAACTCTGTCTTTTTGTTTATAATTAATATTTTGAGTTTGGTCAGTGAGTGACGTCATTGGTAACGGACTGGTCGAGCGCGGCGCGCCTGCTCTCTGAGTGAGAAAGCCTATGATTAGAGAAAGCGTGGTATGTCTCTGCAATGCTCTTTATTTAAGAGCGAAAATATGCTGTATTAAGTGAAGTTTTACCTTGATATCTATTATAGAATTGTCATAAAACGGGAACGAGTTCTATATCAGGGTTTTTCTGTCCACGGTTTAATGTATTTTTGTAGTTTTACAAACGCACGTGTTTGTTTAATGTTTCTGCCTGCGCGCCAAATTAGAGCCCCCAATATTATGAAGCTGCAGACTCGGAGCCTGCATCTACAGTCCCCCACCGAGAGTCCCGCATTCTCAGACCCCTCGTTTTTCGAACACAGCGCCTCCTGCTGCTCGAAAGATCGTATAACACCCGCGCACGCTTATCCAAATACAATTAAAAACAATAGGATGCAATATTACGGTCTCCAAATAAATTATCCAATAATTTTTTTTGCGTTCCCTGCTTAATGCATGTGCAAAAAAAAAAAAAAAAGAATTGTTACTGATGGAATATAATATCACATAGGATACTATTTTTCTGAAGGTAGTTCAATCTGTAATTGTATACAATTACAGATTGAACTACCTTCAGAAAAATAGTAGCCTATGTGATATCATATTGCTACAATGTTTTTATATATATATATTTTTTATTCAAATTCCAATTTTTCTTTCAGTTCAACCTACAGTATAATGGTCTAATTAACATTACGATGCTAACATTACAAAATCTGTTTTTTGAATATTTTGAATGTGAAGCAAAACAACTCAGAATAGACAAAACTAATAAACAATTCTGTTCTTTATTTAATGATCACCTAAACATCATCTTGCTGTAAAGAAAAAAGGAAGAAAAAACTGTGTTCGTGACTTTACTTTTCGTCTTCAATTGCATTAAAACACCTCATTTATAAGTCGCTTTGCATAATCATAAAATGATGTTGCTGGGTTCGGCAGGAGCAACTCCACCGATGTATGGTGTACCCTGGAATAGCCTACAACATAGGACCGAGAGCATGTCTTATGATGTTTCAAAGCTAAATAAATTATAAAAGTTAGCTATCTAAATATTTTCGGGGGGAAGAGGGCGAAAAAACATACGGCTCAAATCTTACAAACGAACTTTACAAATATGCAATGGACTATTCAGGCTATCGATGAGCTAAATTAGTTTTATTAAAAAATAAATCAAACGAGTAGGCTACGATTCGCTAAATAAACATGAAGATAGCCTACTCACGTTTTGGCTTAAGTTCTTCACATGTTTATCCGATACAATTTGATAGGAGGGGCTGTCTCGAAAAACGAGGGGTCTGAGAATGCGGGACTCTGGGTGCAGGGGGACTGTAGGTCTCCGAGTCTGCAGCTTCATACTACTCAATTAGAGTGCAGATTTTCCAGTGTTAATAATTTTCTTCACAATTAATTTCGGTGGATTGATTTTGTAGATATGTTGTTTAGTTTGTTAAATGTGTGTAGCCTTCTTCTGGATGTTAAAATGTATGTTTTTAGCCTTATGTGTTACCAGTGTATGATATGAATTGCAGTTAGAGGGGACAGTGTTTAACCTGTCTTTTCCTCATACATCCTTCAGCTGAGAGAGAGTAAACCCTGAAGGCGTGTGTGTTGATTTTCTGTCCTCTTTCAATAAACTGCAGGTATGTCACTTAGGTAAAGTTGGTTTTATATTCGCATATTCGCGGACTTCCGCGTTCAATAACTCGCGAACTAAACGTTGTTGCTACACACAACACATTACAGATAAAACACCAGAAGCTACAACATTAATTTTCTCAAAACGACCTTTCCTTCGCACTGGATAAAATACATTGATCTCTATGCGCAGGCTGCTAAGAAGGGACCGCTTGTGCAATATATATATATATATATATATATATATATATATATATATATATAGCTTTATATATATATATATATATATATATAAAAAGCTATATATATATATATATAGCTTTTTATTTTCGCTTTGCATATTTTCGGAGTTCCGTGTTCAATATCTCGTGAGCCGAATATTTGTTAGGCTACTACACAAATAACATTGTTTTAATCTCCTCAAAACTTGTTTTCCTCCGGGTTTGCACTTTGCAGATGGTATATAAAATATATATAGGTCGTATATAGGTCTATAGGGCTATATATAGGTCGTATATAGGTCTATAGGTCAATTACAGTTTATTACATACACATAATAAACACATGTAATAATGTTTATTATATAAATATATTTGATAATTGTACAGTAAGGGAGTTATTGTCAAAATTGCACTTGTAGTAAGTCAGTGTGGTCACTAGGAAAGGACTACAGCCTTTGGAACGGGAAAAAATTCGGTGAATTACGGTAGCATAATTTTTTCTTGAACTTATTAGTTTATTGTACGTACAGTAAGGGAGTTATTGGCAAAATTTCACCTGTAGTTAGTCAGTGTGGTCACTAGGAAAGCACTACAGCCTTTGAAACACACAAAAAAATACTTTAGGGGAATTACAGTATCTTTTTAATAAACATTTGATAATTGTACAAACAGTAAGGGAGATATTGTCAAACTGTACTTTTGTTTCAATGTTCTTTTAAAGCAAATCATTCTTCTTTAAATGAAGTAAAGAAGTTACAGTTTTCAGCCATTACAGTAATAGATATATTTAGATAATGTAATATTTTTTTGATGGAAGGTGTGCTATTGAAGAACCCCATAGGAGTTATGCTACTATTTTAAATGTTCACCTGTCAGGGGTGCACAGTCAAAGACCCAGAACCAGATATGATGAATGAAGAGCAGGAGTCAGAATTATATTAAATTAAAGATTTACTTAAGATAGTTTTTAATTTCATCAACAGAAGTCAGCTTCAAGACTCTCACAGGAGTTTGTAGGCCATTACAAAGATCACAGAATCACTAAATGAGCAAGCATTGTTACTACATTGAGATATCAAACACAGAAAAAAAACATTACATGAAACAAACATTTAAGTAATCATACTGGTAACTTCTATAACTAAGTAAAATCTCACATGCCTATCTAAGTCATTCCACTCATGTGATATTTAGAAAGAAAACCTTGATTATAATCAGTCAAAATATACATTGAAGCAGCAGTTTATTCCAAAATCCACACCCAAAACAACACCATGTTTGCTTTCATGCTTTCTGAGTACTTGTCAATAATCTGATGGATTCAGTACCATGGACAGTGATATTTCTGCAGGACTGTAAACATCAATCAATTCAAACGAATTGTGTTATTGTGAGAGTTTAACTTTAACTGAAGATGCTATACAACAGGAAAGAATAAAAAACCGTTGGGCCATTCTTTTTATTCAGCGCCTGGAGAACACTGTCACACTGTCTTTATTAAGTCTTTATATTGAGTCTGTATAAGTCTTTATTACACTTAAAAACAGAAAAACAGAGGTGGATAAAACAGAAAGACATGGGCTGTAGTAATATGTTCTGTAGGGTCCAGACAAGACGATCCAACTTGCTTATGAACAGTCGGCCCATCCTTTTAAAACCTATTGAAATAAATCATATGTTATTATTAAAACCAACACCAACACTGTTCTTGTTCATTTTGATTTCAAATAAATAGATAAACAAAAATTTAAACAGATGTAAAATGAAGCAATTAACTGTGTTCAGGAGATTACACATGATTTTCCACTTTCTACAGTCTGGATTGTTACCAGATTACAGTTCATGTAGCCAACATGTTCATTCTTTATTATTTCCTAAACACCTTTTTAAACACCATCATTATAATGCAGTTTTATTGTTGCTAAAGGACATTTTATTGCATTAGAACACATAGTTGGCTAGAATGTAATTGTCTTTTTGCACACAATGAAAAACAATGTTAAATTTTTAGACGGTCCCTATCTTGGTTACCACACTACATTGAATATTCCCTAAATTATGCATGCATCAAAAATATACTTGCCCATTTTGATCGATTGTAGAAAAGGTTGTAGTTCACTATCTTGTAGCTGTTTCGAATCTGAAAAAAATTGCTTCATTGACTATTTAATTGAAAAGTTCTTTAACGCGAATGTGCGAATATAAAACCAACTTTACCTAAGTAGGTATGTTTAAACATACCTACTTAGGTAAAGTAGTACTTGTTTTGAATAAGGAAAAAAACACTGCGATCTAAGAAATTGAGACATATTGGCTATAATATTAATGTAAAAATATGTAACTATTTTATTTTATTTCTTTAAAATGTTTTGTGTGAATGTGAATTTTTATAAATGAGAGACAAAGTTGTTGTCTTTATTGTATAAAATGAGCTCAGAGTAAACCCTGAAGGCGTGCGTATTGATTTTCTGTCCTCTTTCTCCACCGAAGCCAGTGGTGTCGTTGAGTTCTTTGTGGTGTGAGAAGAGGTCCGCTACACTTGCTAGGCTGATCCAAATCCATTATTCTACATGATTGTAATGAATTGCCAAACTAAAGTTATTAATTTAGGAGGAATCAAATAGTTCCAAACATATCATCATGTTAAGGGTTACATTGTAAAAAAGGAAATAAATGTAAACGTTACAATATTACATTTAATTTGCTCTGTAATACACTGAAAAAATGTCAGTTCAACTTAAATGTACTTGATATGGTAACATGCAACTGGTTTTGTTGAAATGAATAAATTTTATAATTAAGTTATAATTAAGATTACGGGCGGAGTTAGCCTGACTTCGTCATGTACTCAGTTTCCTATCGGAAGATGAGTCTGAAACCCCTACGTCTGGCTTTGATTATGAGGCGTGTCTTAACCGAACCAGGAAAAAAACAACTCTGCACTCAATTGGATAGTCGGTAAACCTACAACCAATCAGAGCAATGCAGTACGTCAGCTACTTTGCATACAGTTGTCAAATACAGAACGTAGCCCAGCTTTACTTATTTTAGAAGTTAAATAACGAGTGTTGCTTCTTTTACTTACTCCTTCATGAAACCAAAGGAGAAACCACAACGACCACAGGCTTTTCATTACGTCCCATCTTCTTAGCGACCGTCAGAGCCAGCTGATAAGTTACACTTTTCCCGAATCATGTGGGATGGCAAAATTATCTTTCCAATCGACAAATGCCTTGATTGCTTCCCGTCCAAAAAATGTTGTGGGCGGAGTTCGGGCTGGCATCCAGGCTAGGGCGGAGTGGGACCAAAAAATCTTCCGGGAAATTTCGTAGAGCACCGGCCCTCGTCGCCGGCAGGGCCGGATTAAGAGTTCAGGACCCCCTGGGCAGGATGTCCCCTCTTAAGCAGTCAGAACACACTGTGAGGAAAAACACTAGCATCAAACAACAATACAGAAAATACAAACTTTTCATCTTTACAGTTTCGACAACTTCAATGACTTCATACAAAGTGCAAATTTCTTCAAAGAAAAGAGTGACATTCTTTCACATGATTTATTTACATTTCTAGAACATTACAATTCAAGATAAATGAAAATCAGCAGTTTGCTTCAATAGTCTGTAGTAATTTATAGAATTACAATAATGAGAGAAAAAAGGTAGAAACTAAAAGCTCATACTGTAATTTGAACAAATAACTGAGGGACTAATCCTTCCTCTCTCCAGCCACAAGTGTCGGATGCCCAGCTGAAGCGCACTCAGGTGTGTGTGTGTGTGTGTGTGTGTGTGAGAGAGAGAGTGCACTCAGTGTGTGTGTGAAAGGCACAAGGCTGAAATCTGTTCTGTTTTGAATGTGTGGTTTTGACAGCGGTGTGTTATTATTTGAACAAATTGCTGTAAATCCACAGTGTTGTGCAGGTTGTGTTTAAAGTAATAAAACTGTAAATAACTAAATAAGTAAATAAACTAAACTGTAATAAATAACCACTCTTGGTCAGTGATAAGATTAATGAATTATTCTTCTTTATGATGCTGAAAACTATATCACCTGATCATCTTTGTTTCTGGTTCCCTTTGCAGCATAATTATGTGTTTTAGCACTGACCATAAAGACCATAACTCACATAAAATTACATGGTGTAAAAGTGACCAAACATTTTGAATAAAATAACATATAAACCTCTGTTCATTCTCAATAAGAGCGTCTGCTGACGTCTGGTAGAGTTTGGTTAGTAATAAGTGAAGGTGGTAATGCTGTTTGTGGAGGTGTTCAATCAGATCTTCAGAGATGTATTGTCTTCTTTTATTTCCATTTGATTTCAGGCTATGTGGCTTTAAATCAGTTATTGTGTATCTTCTGAGAGTGAAAGCATGATGTTAAACCAACATTGCATTGTAACATGATTCAAAGTCATTACCATTGATTTTTGGATGAAATTTAAAAACTAATGTCAGCATTACTTGCGGGAGCAAAAGTGTTGTTGATTTAGTGCAGTTAACAGACACATTAACATTGATTTAACATTGTTCCGATGGTTGTAGGCAGTAAAACACACATTCACTATAGAATATGTAGTGTCTGCAATTAACACATCTTTGGTGTGAGGGTAAAGACATTCTCACTCAGCTGGGACTCGAATCTTTCGCCACTTCCCTTAATATAAGACATAAGAGACAGAGAGGTGTTCACAGAAACTCAGTCACTCAGTGTTAAATTACTGCTATAAGGTTTATAAAACACATTTGTAAAGCCAAAAAACAAAACAAGACAAAATATGATAAGTTATTTATGTTTTAATTTATGTCATTTATGTCATGTTTTTATGACAAAACCATCACGCCGTGGCCTGGTAAACTCTCTACAATCTCTAATTATATTAATTATAAATTTTGTGTGATTGATGGAATAATTCAACAGATACAGTGATATACTGATATAAGTTATTCTGCACTTATATATTTATATATTTTCATTCATACACACAGGCATCAAGAATCATTGTATGAATCTCAACGATGGTGACTATGAATCTCTAACAAATACAAATTCAGATAACTCAAAACAACCTAACAGCACAGTTACAACAAAACAGCAAAATAAAAGCAAATAGTAATAATAAAAGAAAATACTAAGAGAATTCAGCTGCATACTTTAATAATGCCGCAGTGCATGAATTGCAACATGATGCATGATTATGATGCAACATGATGCATCAGGATTATGTTGATTGTCACCATTGTTGAGATCCATACACTGATTCTTGATTGCTTTTTGTACAAAATAACTTTTTAAACTCCATCTCCAGAATCTCCAGAATCCCACGGTTTCTGTAACCAATGACATGGAATGTAATATTTATATAATTAAAGATTTGACTCTAATATGCAAAAGTTTCAAAAGTTTAACCAAAGCAAACACTGATCTCTATCACAGGGACTTCAAACTGAAGTCATTTTCAATAAAACATCAACATCTAAACATGTTAATTTTCAGATGAAGTTCTGCACAGAAGTGTTTCTGACTATCTTTCTGTTCTTGTTTCTCTTTCCTACAGCGATTCTGCTTGTTAACAGCAGGTGTTCATCACTAATTCTCAATCAGAACTCAATATTATTTAACATCTAATAGTATTTTATAGTATATATATATAGTATTTTACTATTTAATAGTAGTTAATATCTCATTAACTTTAACACTGTGAGTGTGGATTATATAAACAGAGAGTATAATTTAACACTAGGAACTCAATGCTTTTTACAAGTATCCATCATCATTATGTCTGATATTAAGGACAGTGGCTCAGGGGGAAACCTGTCGCCTCACAACTAGAAGGTTTTGGTTCAAGTCCCAGCTGAGCCAGAACGTCTATAATCTTTTATCTGATTTACCTCACACCAAAATGTGTGAATTGCATTAAATTATTAGAATTGACTGAGTCGACTGAGTATCTTGTATCACTGAGCTAAAATCAGAGTAAAACACAGCATTTCTAAATTATGAGATTTTTTATATGTACAAAAATACAGAAAGGCTCAAATGAACAGCCAACCATCTATTTATGAAGAATCCCCACAATCCTGCACATGACAAGTGAGGTTTGGAGAATAGATGGATGTTGATCATAATTAAATCTTTTTCTGCTTATGTTTTTACCATATTGCACAAGACATTGCACAAGAAATGTAGGGTTAGGTAGATAGGATAACCTTAGACAAGCAGCTTTAAATATTAAACTGTCAGGACGAGACAGGAGAACATGTGATGATGATCTGACCCAAAATTACATAACTTTATTCAAACCTATGTTTATAATAGAAAAAGACAAACAAACAGTTTTGCACGCAGCATTGTTCCAGCATATTTGTTGGTACACAGACACATTGTTTTCAGAAGAGAACAAGATAAAGTGCAAAACAAAAGGTGGTTGGTGAGGACATAAGAGCGTCCGGTCCTGGGCTCATGCGTGCAGTTTACATCTCAAATGAGTTCACATCCTTAAATCAGTCTATGTAAGTAAACAAAAAGAAGGAATGGTAATAGTAACTTCCCAAACATGGAAGAAAAAAGTTGCAGCACAAGTTTATCAATGGATTCATGATTGTTTTGAACTTTGAACGATTTTAAGGAAGTACATCACAACTTATCAAAGGTTACTTAGACAGAGAGAATAAAATGACAGTTCACAGAGCTGTATATGAAAGAGTAAATAAATATACAGCAGAACACTGAACCTCATACACTGTAACTCAGGTGCATAAAAGGCACAGTTTTGGAAAGTCTGTAATAAGTATGGCATTTGTAAATGAAACCGAATCTTTCCCTGATACGAGTGATTAGGTAAGACAACAGGAGCTCTTCATCTTTAGTGTCGTTCTTGTCTGACTTGGACAGAGAACTTCCATGTGTCGGTGTACTGCGAGAGCAGGATCTCTTCAGGGAAGAACTCGTCCACCTCAGGAGGAATGTCCAGATCTTTGCGCTCCATGTAGGACACAACCGTGTCTTTCAGACTGCAGACAAACACACAACACGGAGTTACAGATTTACATCAGTTCAGCAAGAGCTTTAGATCACAACTTAACCAGGTTTATATGAATTAACCAGGTAGAATATGAATATTTCCCCATATTCCCCACCAAAGTATATGTTATTTAGTAATTTAGGGCTGCAGTCCGTAGTTTTCCCTCTTTGTCGGCATCTCTGTTCGAAATCTGCAATTGCTGTTATTTGCGGAATTATCAACTGTAAGCGAGTTGTATTTTGACACCCTCGGCACGGCACAGCGTGGATGAACATAATGTTTGAGGAGAGTGTGGAGCTGTCAATCACATAAAGAAGAGTCTTGGGTAGTAGACTATATTGGGTAACACTTTATTTGAAGGGGTGTGCATAAGACTGACATAACACTGTCATAAACATGACATAACACCTGTCATGAATATGAAGGAGTCTAATGTTTATGACTGTCATTAAGTGTCATTAAGTGTCATTCGGTAAATTATGACACTTTTAATGCAAAGTTGACATTGTTTAAATTGTCTTTGTTATGACAACTTGACATTAACAAAGACAAAAAATGTCTTGATATGACAACTTGACATTAACAAAGACAGAAATGTCTTTGTCTTATGCACACCCCTTCAAATAAAGTGTTACCCTATATGGAGTCATTACGCCATGACTCAATATACTGTAGCCCGTTAGCCAAGACTCTTCTTTATGTGTGCAGATGTGACATAACGACTCAATATAGTCTACTAGTCGAGACTCTCCTTTATGTGTGCAGATGTGACATAATGACTCAATATAGTCTACTAGCCGAGACTCTTCTTTATGTGTACAGATGTGGCGTAATGACTCAGTATAGTCTACATGCCGAGACTCTTCTTTATGTGTACAGATGTGACGTAATGACTCAATATAGTCTACTAGCCGAGACTCTTCTTTATGTGTACAGATGTGGCGTAATGACTCTTCTTTATGTGTACAGATGTGACGTAATGACTCAATATAGTCTACTAGCCGAGACTCTTCTTTATGTGTACAGATGTGGCGTAAGGACTCAATATAGCCTACATGCCGAGACTATTCTTTATGTGTACAGATGTGACGTAATGACTCAATATAGTCTACTAGCCGAGACTCTTGTTAATGTGTACAGATGCGACGTAATGACTGAATATAGCCTACTAGCTGAGACTATTCTTTATGTGTACAGATGTGACGTAATGACTGAATATAGCCTACTAGCTGAGACTCTTCTTTATGTGTACAGATGTGGCGTAAGGACTCAATATAGCCTACTTGCCGAGCCTCTTCTTTATGTGTACAGATGTGGCGTAACGACTCAATATAGTCTACTAGCCGAGACTCTTCTTTATGTGTACAGATGTGGCACAACGACTCAATATAGTCTACTAGGCGAGAATTCTTCTTTATGTGTACAGATGTGACGTAACGACTCAATATAGTCTACTAGCCGAGACTCTTCTTTATGTGTACAGATGTGATGTAATGACTCAATATAGCCTACTAGCCAAGACGCTTCTTTATGTGTACAGATGTGGCATAACGACTCAATATAGTCTACTAGCCGAGAATTCTTCTTTGTGTGTACAGATGTGACGTAATGACTCAATATAGCCTACTAGCCGAGACTCTTCTTTATGTGTGCAGATGTGGCGTAAAGACTCAATATTGCCTACTAGCCGAGACTCTTCTTTATGTGTACAGATGTCACGTATGACTAAATATAGCCTATTAGCAGAGACTCTTCTTTATGTGTACAGACGTGGCGAATGACTCAATATAGTCTACTAGCCGAGATGCTTCTTTATGTGTACAGATGTGACATATTGACTCAATATAGTCTACTAGCCGACACTCTTCTTTATGTGTACAGATGTAATGTAATGACTCAATATAGCCTACTATAGTTCTATTAAGTAGAACGGATGCGGGTTTACCAATCAGGACATGAAACAGCTTCATAAATAAATAAAAACAAAAATGCAGTTATCCACTTTTTCAGAACACTTGACAGATTTGGTCAGATCTCTCAAATAGGAATGAAAAGTTTTGACATTTATATGTATACACCTGTCATTTAGGAATTATATGTAAATCATGAACTGAGGCAAAACTGACACCAAAAAAAATCATTAGTCCTGAAGAAAAGCAGAGCAACTGTTATCTCACCCCCAGTCAGGCTTGAAGGTGTCCGGCGCCTTCGGGCTCTTCAGGACCAGGAGCAGGAACTCGTGCATCTCCAGCAGGAAGGCATCAGCGCTGGACTTGGTGAAGAAACTCTTGAGCAGGGTCCTTTGTTCATCCTGCAGAGGATGCTGGTACTCTTTGCTGATCCCCACAAACGGGTCCTGAAGTGCAGATGAAGAAAGTCATTCTCACACACACACGCACTCGAAGCAGAATGCGGTTTAGTGCGTTGCATGTCTCACCCTCTTCAGACGAAGCATGGTCTCAGATTTCAGAGAGCTGAGCAGCTGCCACAGCGCCACACAGTGTTTCAGACTGCACCTGCTCAATGCCTGCACACACACGCACAGATTAGGGATTGGGTCAGCGTCGTCAATTAGTTGAATGACATAAAAAGGAGTAAACACTACTGTGAGGATGTTTACAGTAAGGTTTTAATAGTTAACAGTAGTTAATATATCAACTAACATGAAGCAATACATTTATTACTGTTTTTGTTAATCTTTGTTAATATTAGTTAATAAAAAAAACAACCGTTCATTGTTTGTTCATGTTAGTTCACAGTGCATTAACTAATGTTAACAAGATTTTAATAAAGTATTAGTAAATGTTGAAATTAACATCAACAAAGATTAATAAATGCTGTATACGTGCAGTTCAGGTAACTAATGTTAACTAACAAACATAATTGTAAAGTGTTACCACGACATTAACCAAATGAAATCGACAGAGCATAAAGCTTTTTGTGATTATTGGCAGGTGCACTCCAAATATTTGCTGAAGTTTTGTTCACTCGTCAGCAGAGACTAAAACGTTTTAAATTTAGAAAACCTATGGTTAATTAAACATCTGTTTGGCCTTCAAAAACCATTTCGGCCCAAAACTGAAAATAGCTGTTTTGGCTGTAAATTTCCGGTAGGCAAAATTGATGTGCATCCCAAAATCCCAAAACCAGCCCTGCTCTGGGCTGCGTTTCCCAACAACATCGTAAGTTGATCGGAGAGACACAATCGCAATACAAAAATGCAGCAATATGTATGGATAATGCCAATATATATTGTGTATAGTTCACTCAAAATAAAAAAATACTGTGAGAAAAAGAAATGTTTTCAGAGTTTTAGAGTCAGTACTACATTAAACTACTATATATAAAGTCGAATATTATGCATAATAATACAATGGGGCAATATTTGTGGGTTCTGATAATGCCAAATGTCTGATGTTACCAGTAAAAAGTGTCCTACATTATTTTAAATATATCTAGTCAGTGAAAGAGTGCAAGCATATTCATCTAAAATAATTCTGTTTTCAGCTTCAGAAACATGAATGTGTTTATTCTGGTGTCTCCTGCATAGACAGTAAAAGAAATGGACAGAGCGATCTCATTGGAACTCCATTGAGACGACTGAAGCCCGTTTTTGGCGATTTTTTAGCACTTCCGTCCCTGACGCGCAGACTCATACAGAGCTAGTCTACGTAGATGTGACGTGAGTGCAGACCTGCCAACCTTGAAAAACTTTTTTGAGTAGCAATTTACTGATTTATTGTCGACGGCGGCACTCACGCGGAAATTTTTTTTTGCCACGGTCTTTGATGTCATTTTGGCTGGTTGGGAATAATATATATAGAGTAATATATTGGCATATCTTTTGAGAATGCAAGAGACACACACAAACATGTCTTTGTATACGCATACGCATGTATGCCTATCTTCATAATTCTAGTTGACTCCTAAAATTTTTTTTTTAATTCGACCCAAATCAGAAAATTTCATTTGCACTGCAATTTACAGTTAAAGTCCAAAGTTTCAATACTGCTCAAAACCATTTTTTATTCATGATTAATATTGCATTATAAAGTATATAATGTGTGATGGTCAACTATTCTAAAATTAAGAAACCCCTAAAAAACAGTAAAAAACAAAACAAAAAAAAACCAGTAACATTGTGTGTAATTTATCAATATCCGAATATGATACTAAATCTCAAAGAAAAAAAGGGCTTTTGACATGCTGTCTTTGCATTTGAACATTGCACATTTTAAACAGAACATGCATTACTGAATAGACTTTAGCCAATACAAACATATTTATAGAAAATAGTTGACAATGAATAGACAGGAGTCCAATAATAGCAAAACAAATCACTTATTCTAAAAAGAATATCAACTAAGACGAATCCGACATATAGGAAGGTCTGTTAACAGTAAACGTCCGTCATTTTACAAATTCTAAAAACAGGTGGATAATATTTTCATTTTACAGTTATCTTCTCTCCACGCGCGCGTCAGTGTTTGTGAGAGAGAGCTCGCGCTGCACTGATACAACTGTACTTTTAAACCCGCAAGTAACGAACGTGCTAATTTTCATACAAAATACATTAGGTAGGCCTACTTTAGTTATTATAAAACATAATATGCAGACTAGCCTACGTTTCTCAATCATGAGAATGAGTAAATAAACGCCTGTTTCTCCAGACTCGCGCTTATCAGTCATCCAGAAATCACAGAACTTTCATTATCACTTAATATAACAATTCATTTTATTAAGATTTATTGCTCAGCATTACTTAAGCATTTAATAATTTGCATGGCTGAATGTTGTTTTCCTCTTATCTGAGTTACCATGAATGCCGGAGTATTTTGAGTTGAGATATATAATCCATGCGATCACTCCCGTGTGATAATCGAATCCAGATCAACCCAATACAATATTTCAACTTTCCGCATCCACCCCAGCCCATTTACTTTCAGTAGTCAGAAGTAACTTTACCGTGACTGTAGCCTACTGTCGTGTCCTCGCTCAAATCAAGTCAGACGGCGGGCCGCGGGAGTGGAAGCGGGATCGAGCGGGATTCTTTATTGCCTTACGCATCTGTCAATCATCCCCGCTTGCTATTTTGAGAAATGAACCCAGCGCTATGATTGGTCAAACTCTTATTCATTTACTGTTGCTTGATTTGAGGACTGCGCGTGAAAAAAAGCGGGTCAGCAAGTTTTTGCGTAGTTTAGAGTGACAGATCGTATCAGCGTACTTTGAGTTCAAAATGCGTAACCGATACGCAAAATGCGTACAGGTTGGCAGGTCTGTGAGTGACCCGTTTGATTTCTAGTGCGGTGGCATGAGAAATCTGAATCATTCCCTTCCGAAACATGCGCAGAGGCGGAGAGTATGAATAGTAGCTGTCCACGGGCTAGGAGAAGGAGACAAGTTTGCTAGGTATTCTGATAAATTATTTTGTCATTCTGCCTCCACGTTTCCCGATTGTGCGCGAGCTTCTTCTCGTGTCCATACGGTAATCTCAAAACTGCGCGACAGAGAGTCGCGCGGGTATGACGCAATCGTTAGCCTACTTTCACTAAAACTGCTTCTACGGGGCCATAACATAAGCTACAAGGTAATGGAGCTATTTATACATTGTCGAGTTTCTTTAGAAATAAATAAAGGACAAATGGGGTCTTCAAACGCCTCAGATGTAAAGTTATTCACTGTCAAAGTGACGCCAAAATGAACGGGAGTCTATGGGAATGCTAAAGCTAGTGAAGTTCTGCAACAAGATGTCAGCTCCCACGAGGCTTCAACTTCCGCTCGATGGATTACC
Source organism: Cyprinella venusta (assembly GCA_038021265.1). NCBI lineage: Eukaryota > Metazoa > Chordata > Actinopteri > Cypriniformes > Leuciscidae > Cyprinella > Cyprinella venusta. The sequence continues at coordinate 13,349,520 of CM075863.1, forward strand.
CCCTTGGTCTCCTGTGCTTTGGGTTTCAGCACCAAGTCTAAGCCCCGTATCGTGAGATGTATCGAATCGCGACGTGAGGGTATTGTTACACCGCTAGTAGAGACCATTGGTGGCAATTGTTCTACGATCAACTTATGCTTTTGGGAAACGCAGCTTAGTCCAATAATAAAGAAAGTGTGTGTTCATGACCAACCTTGTAGATGTGTGAGCCCATGTGGTCCGTCATCTGCAGCACCTCTTTGAGATAGGAGCTCAGCTGCATGTGAGCCTCAGCCCCGGTCATGGCGAGGAACCCCAGGGCCAACTGGACAGTGGACAACGCCTCACACACGTCACTGTAGGACTGCAGATCCTTCACCAGGTTGTGCTGCGTCAGCGGCTGCAACGGCTCCTGCCACACACAACAGCGCGTGAGGACATCTCACAAATAGATCTCAGCAGTGGAACACTGATTTCATTAATTATACAGTTTGAAAGGCACATTTAAACAACAGAAATGTTCATAAGAGCATTTTCACACTAAATCTTATACTCTTAATGGTGTTTGGCCAATTGTCAACTGAACCACGGGCTCTACTCGTCAGCACAATTACCCCAAAAACTCACACATACCAGAAAACCTTTTTAAACTCCAAAATAATAGAACATTAAACACTATCAAATCTTCCCCCATATTAATGTCGAGCAATACACATTAAATAACACCTAATTTTTAACTTGAATTGCTCTCCTTCAACAGTCAAAAGCAAAGCAGCAAAGAAGCAAAGCATGCTAGGAACTAGAAATCTGTTGTAACTCATTCCATGAATCATTAGCTCCGCCCACTCCCATGAATCACTGCGAATGACATAATCAAAGTGATCTCTGTACGCTCTTAAAATAGGCCTGTCTTGGTTCATGGCTGATAATGTTTTAATGATAATTAAAGATAACTTAAAAATCCTTATGGGAGAAATGAATGGAAAAAATACTTCCGGAACCAAGCCAGCAATGCTGAAAATATTGCTCTCTATCGCACACGTCAGAACGTCCGACAACCAATCAGAATCCAGCATTCAATAAGATACAGATTAAACCTGTATCTTAATACGTGACTTACTTGTTGAACTTTGCCCTTCACATCTTTCAATATGATCTCATAATTTCTGTCCTGTCTGTTCACCAATGTCGGAATCCCCTGAAAAACAAATCGAGAATAAATCAATCAGCAAATACAACTTTTTTAATAGATCTACTCTGCAGAACTCCACAATAACGGCATTAGTGGTGATGTGTGTCAGTGGTGCAGTGACGTACATTAAAGGAGTAGTTCACTTTTGAAAAACTTTTGCTGATAATTTACTCACCCCCATGTCATCCCAGATATCCATGTCTTTCTTTCTTCAGTTGAAACCAAAATTAAGGTTTTTGATGAAAACATTCCAGGATTTTCTCCATATAATGGACTTCAATGGGAACCAAACGGTTCAAGGTCCAAAAGACAGTTTCAGTGCAAACTACAAACTGTTCAAAGGGCTTTAAACGACACCAGATGATGAATAAGGGTCTTATCAAGCGAAGCGATCGCTCATTTAATAAATAAATAACAAAGTTTAAGTTTTATAAACTCAAATCCTCACCTTGCTCTTTTCTGTGTGACTCTCCTGTTCGAACTCGTTCATCAAAATGAACAAATCTTTTTCCGAGTCAATTCATTCGTTGAATGAACAAAATGACTCGGAAAAAGATTCGTTCGTTTTCATGAATGAGTTTGAACAGGAGAGTCACGAAAGCGCATCACAGAACAGAGCAAGGCAAGCATTTGAGCTTATAAAACTTAAACTTTGTTATTTATTTATTAAATGAGCGATCGTTTCACTAGATAAGACACTTATTCATTGTCTGGAATCGTTTAAAGCCCTTTGAACAGTTTGTAGTTTGCACTGAAACTGTCTTTTGGACCTTGAACCGTTTGGTTCCCATTGAAGTCCATTACATGGAGAAAATCCTGGAATGTTTTCATCAAAAACATTAATTTCTTTTCGACTGAAGAAGGAAAGACATGGGGGTGAGTAAATTATCAGCAAAAGTTTTTTTTTTTTTTAAAGTGAACTACCCCTTTAACGGTGATGTGCGTCAGTGATGCAGTGACATACATTAATGGTGATGTGTGTCAGTGTCGCAGTGACGTACATTAATGGTGATGTGTGGTTTGCCCTGTAGGAAGCGGGTCAGGATCTGCTGCTGGATCTGGGGCAGGTCATACTCCAGCAGGGTCTCCTGCCCACGCTCCATGCTGTACTGGCAGTGGGACAGCACCAGCGGCAGCAGGTCCCGCTCGTACTCGTAGCGGATCACGTGCAGATCCGTCAGGTCTGCTGGGCTCACCGTGTAACTGGAGGAAACAGGGCAGAGGATGAGGTGGAGAAACTGGGAAACTTTACCTGCTAGCTCTGACAGGGCAAAGGTTCAAGTATACACACCAGGTGGAAATCGTAAGTGCGATCATTCAGAGAAGTATTAGTTGTTATCCACAAGCCACATGATTTTACATTTCTCCCATATCCACTAAAGTTCTAGGAAGAGTTGCGCAATGAAGATTAAAACTTGGGTTATGGGTTTCAATAATGTCCCCACGGGACAGCGGCTGAAGCTCTTACCCAGACTCCTCTCCGGTGTGTTTCTCCACAGCGTACACCAGGTCATTGTGAAGCGTGATGAGGTAGCTGACGAGCGCAGTGGAGCACAGGCCCAGACCGTGTCTTTGAGGCAGCAGAACCTGCAGGTCAGTGTCCAGACCAAGATCCTCCTGAGTATAGTCGGCCGGCAGCTTCAGCTCTCCTGACACACAACAAAACATTACAATGAAACACATCCGTTTCCATGAATTACTTTACGGTGGTCTAAAACATGGGCAATTTGAAAATGAATTCAGATCAGACCTCACACAGAAATCCATGTCACAATTATAGACTATATATAAAGTCTGACTGTAGGTTAGTAGTGCTTGTGTGTGTGTGTGTGGTTGGGGGGGGGGGGGGGGGGGTGCGCTAGATTGACCATTTCACTGCTGTGTGGTTTGGCCTGCATTAAAAAAGAAAATAAATGTCTTAAGTCCTGTATTTTTTAAATAAGTTTTATTAAATAGAGTAAAGGCATTTAACAAGTTTATATAATTAGTTTATTAATTAAATTAACTTGGTCCATATACTTGGTCTGAATTTTTGGTCCAACAACTGTCCTTTTCATTTTTTACTGAATATTTTAAGTATTGTGTATACTTCTTTAAGTACACAGTGTATTGTGGAGAAATCTGGAAATAAAAACTCAGTCCAGAATTTTCTATATTTGTAGACAGGGTATCTAACCGTGGATTCATTCATCGTGGATTCAGCCAGGTCTTAAGCAATGCTTTTGTAGCCTTGTCCAGCTTTATGCATGTCTTTAAAGCATTTTTAATGATTTTGTGCCTTTAATTTAAAGGACACTTCCAAACTTCCAAAGGATACTTAATTGACTTTTAACCCTAACCAATTTAGCTTTTGGAGAAGTCACAACTCATAAAACAGAGGTTCACTCACTGTCAATGATCTTCTCAGTGTCTTCAATACAATTTTGAAAAAGTACACCTTTTTGGGTCAGATTGTGTTTGTCTACAATTGTGACTTGAATGAGGATCAGAACACATTTTGTGAGTAGTCAATGCAGAAATCCTGTTCTTTTCAAAGGGTTCACAGTTGTATTCGTGCCACTGTAAGTACTAGTCGGCTCACCTGTGGTAGCCAGAGACACCCTGATTTGGTTCCATGTTGACAAAAAGATTTTTATGCGCTTTTCATACCAGGCTGAGAAGGAAGCTGTTGAATGAAAACATGTGTTTGCAATGAACGTAGTCTATATTTATAGAGAAATGGCATATGCTTGCATGATTACTCTGCACAATTGAGCTTAAATGGGTTATACAACATCAGCAAATAATTATCAATTAATTTATCATAACACAATCATGAATGACCCACACTGACCCGATGGCAAATGATCTGGTAAATGTGTGATATGGGCAGTACCTGTTCTCTGGCTCTGCAGGAACTCTCCTATGGTGCTGTAGGTCAGGTCTGGCACGTTCTGAAACTTCTTTACCAATTCCCTCTGGAGAGCCAAGATGTCGGGCAGGAACTTCACCAGCCGAAGCTCTGCTTCCTAAAAAAACAGTTGGTTAACATACAATACACATTTTATTTCTAGAACACATTTAAAAAAGCCGTTGTCCAAAGTGCTTCATATAGTCACAAACAAATTTAAATCCTGTTCACTCCATCAGTTCTAAAAAGGCATACTAAAAAGATACGACTTCAAACTAGACTTAAGAGCATTCACAGATGGGAAAGATTTACTGTGCATTGGAAGAGGGTTCATAAGCTTTGGACTTTAAAGGGTCATTCCACCAGTGGAGACATGAATATGTATTGAAAGGGGATTATATATGTAGTAGAATAGTATCATGCATTTCTAATTTGGGTCCTTCTTGGTCGATAGAAGAAAATTACTTTTTAGTGCTTGTGGATTGTAGACCACAATCCCCATACTGCATTGCAATGCTCAGCTCCAAAGGCCACTCCCACTACTCCGCCCATCAATGTAGAGTTGAGTTCCACTCTACGCAACCGCCTGGAAATCATTTCGCACAATGAAATCAGATAATGCGTGCTAATATAATATGACGATGTAAGAGTGTCGAGGCGTCGCCCGCACGACAGCCAATGGATTGACATAATTCTATATGGGCTTCAGACAATCGCCACACTTACTCTGACGTGTAATTTTACATGTGAAATGCAGCCAAACCTTGGAGCGCTTTGTCTTCGGCATCTTCATTAATCAAATTAATTAAATTAAAGGGGGGGGGGGGGGGGGGGGTTGATTGCGATTTCACTTTTTTCATTTTAAATAGTGTGTAATGTTGCTGTTGGAGCATTAACAGCGCTGAAAGTTCAATGTAAGCAGAGATATCGTCTTTTAAAAATCAGCAAGTTTAATGCCTACAAAAACGACTCGATTGGGACTATAGCTGGGTTTTAGACATCACTAACCCATACATTTGCATCAATACCTCCCTCCGGAATATGCAAAAAAGGGCATGGCTAGTGACCTGTTTATCTAAAACCAAAGCCAATACAAGTGCATCAAAAGATTTAGAGCCTTTCGGATCTATTGGACCATATAACTGAGTGTCATCAGTGTTTAAATGATACATAATATTGTATTTACGATTATCCAAAGGGCACATGCATAAATAAAATAAAATAAAATAGGCTGAAGTATGGAACCCAGTGGCACACCACAATGTAAATTAGATGATGTAAATGTAAATTATCTAACCAAAAATGATCAATCCTTCAAGTATGATTTAAACCAGTCTAAGGCGGTTCCCTTATTGCCAACATCTTCAAAATGTCGCAATAAAATACTATAATAAAATAGCAGACTCAAAGGCGAACGTGAGATAGAGTAAAATAAGAATAACTACTTTTCCAGAATCAACTGCTATCAATAAAATAGCATTAAAAACCTTAAGGAGGGCAGATTCTGTGAACAGTCAGTAATAACATAAGAACAAATACACAAATTACAATCATAGATAAATACAACATAACAAAGTTACAAACAATGTAATGTCTAACAGTATTCAGGTACCGAAATGTATTCATTATATGTAAAAAACAAACAAAAAAAACACTGTAGTGTTCACTGTATAACTTACAAATAGATTAATCTTTGAAAAAGATGTGTTTCGATGTTTGATTGACATGAATGATTCAGAAAGCGGCAGATATTTATAGGCTGTCACTTTAAGACCTAATAAATGGATCCAAATATAATAATACACAACCGATCTCTTTCTCAACTGTTCACATTCACTTAAGACATAACCGATTATTTTTACAAGAACATAGTTGTGTGTGAGTGAGTCTCTTAAAGTACATGGAGATGTGAAAGAGGAATGTGTGTGATTGTGTGCTTTGGGTGTGTACGCTCATATAACAGTGCTAGTTGAGTTCTCTTTCACCCCTTCTTCAGTGTTTAAAATCACTTCAATGTGTGTAATAAACTTGATAAACTTTCACTCTGTAATGGCTAAACTCAGCAATTAATCCGCGAATCACATGCGTGCCGAACCGTCGGGTCTGTAAGGGTCACGGATCAATTGCAATCTGTTACGACCCTATTGCTAATAGCAAAAAGTCAGGCTACACAACATAAACAATCCATCTAGGAAGCAGTTGAAGTCTGCTTGATGGATATCTTACCCGTTGAAGGAACTTCCAGAACACAGGCAAAGTGTCCCGGCCGTTGTTCTGTTCCACAATGTGTGTCAGACTCAACATCGAGACCTTCTTCCGGCAGCTCCAGATGGATGAATTATGGATGAGGGATTTCTTTGGCAGAGAGCGCAGGAAAAGCCCTGGTTCCCCAAATGTCAACTTCATCACCGGATTGGAAGACACTCGCTCATCTTCCCTGATGAATGCATTCACTTCCTTTAGCTGATGCTCCAAAACCTGAAAGGAAAAAGCAGAGCTTCAACTACTAATCATTTCAAATAATCAGCTCATTAAAAAAAAATAACATAAAGTTTAAGTTTTATAAGCTCAAATGCTCACCTTGCTCTGTTCTGTGATTCACTCCTGTTCAAACTCGTTCATCAAAATGAACAAATCTTTTTCCAGAGTCAATTCGTTCATTTCATTCGTTAAATGAACCAAATGACACGAAAAAGAGATTCTTTAATTTTGATAAACGAGTTCAAACAGGAGAGTCACAAATGCACATCACAGAACAGAGCAAGGCATGGAAAGAAGAAAGACATGGATATCTTGGATGACATTGGGGTGAGTAAATTATCAGCAAAAGTTTTTTTGAAAGTGAACTACTCCTTTAATGAAACGGCACTGAATCGCCCACACAGCTTCTGCTTTATCTTATGTGATCAAACTAGTCAACAAAAGGAAAAAGCTTATTTTTTATTCTCGATAAATTTGTCAATTAGTTTTAGACAAAAGAAAAAAAAAATGGAAATACAAAGAAAATCGAGCATGATAAACACCTAAATTAACCAAGAAAAAAATAACTTTAAGTTGCATAGTTGATTCTGGGTGCTGTGACTTATTAAAAGATGGCATGTTGTTTACCTTCAGCTGATGTGCGATGACATCAGTATTCATGGCAGTTTCCCAAGCATTTCTTGCATCTTTAGTGGTAAGGTTTTGATCATAAAGAACAGGCCCTGTTTTCAATAACAAAATGTTACATTTCTTGAATTTCCAAAGCAAGAGCTCAATATGGCAGTTGTCAAATGTAAGGTGAGTTGTATGGGCTCTTACACTGGCTGGTCTGATGGGGCTCCAGGAGACTGTGGATGGTCAAATGGACAGTACTGACTGTATCATCCACTCCTTTACCCAGAGCTCTGCTCAGCTGCTCCATGTCCTTCAGAAGATGGCCCATCAGGAACCGGCCAGGATCCAGCACTGCAGGCTTGATGATCTGCATAACACTCTACATACACACATGCAAAAACATGGGATGAGTTCTTCAAACGCTTGTGTGCATCTGATCTGGATTGAGTTGTCTGAGAGATTACTCAATGTCTGTATGCATGTACAGGGATGCCAACTTTTGAGTTTAGCATCGAGTAAGAATTATGGATTGGGGAAATTTGCATCGTAATATAAGTGTATTGTAATATTTGTTGTGTTAAAATATTTGGTAACTAAACATAATTTCATTAAGTTTTGTTTTTCACATGGTGCAGGAACTGGTAGGCTACTGTTTTTAACGATTTCAATTCATAAGCTTGCAATCTTGATTTAATCTTGATTCATTTGGATAAATATCAAATATAGTAGCTACATATTAATTTTTGTCAAGGAGCGAATCTCGCAACTAATGCTGTAAACAAATGGGATGTCAGCTGGTATTATTATTAGAGGTTTAACTGAACAACTCAAATAAATATAATCTGTTTTTTTTTTTAAATAATAATAATGTTATAATATTTGAATGATACGAGTAAAAATATAATAAACATGTAATATAGTGAATATTTTTTTAGCAAAAAACTCCTTCCTATAGTTAATTTTCAAGCTAACTAACATGCGATGGTCATTAAATGGCTTTCCTGAGGTAAATGTAACAGTATGTGACATTGGCCGATTGTTCTCCAGCTGTTTAATTGAAGTCTTTACACATTTGAAACACTGATTGATCAATTCCATCATGTGACATTCGGTAAGTTGTACTGTATCTTTCAACATTTACTGCATCAGTCACCTTCTCATGTTCATTAATGTTTATTTTCTATTAACTGGTAGATAAGAGGAAGAGATGATCAGTTCACGTGCCGTAACTGAGGCGCTGCAATGATCTGTCATGTTTAAGAGCGCCAAACAGTGAATTTCGTGATAAAATTAACATAGGAAAACTGAGACCTTGTTTCATATCAAAGAAACCCTCATTTTCCGTCGGTGTCCTCTTTGCGTGCTGTGTGAGAGCATGAGAAAAGAGTCTCATGCGAGAGTTGGCAGCCCTGCATGTATCGATACTCAAAACCAAAACAAGCATACTTTGATAAATATTTATAAATTCATAAAAGGCAGAAGGAATGTAAGACCTGTGTGTTGTTTTGAGCTCCCAGCAGCATGGACATGTGTGTGAGCAGTCTGAGGAGAGCGAAGGGGGCCGGAGACATGTTCTTAGTGTCCTGCATGTCAGGATGATCACGACGGTGTGCATCGCCCAGAATGTGTCCCGACTTAGTGCGGTCCCCTCTGCAAAGAGGAGCAAGAGCTCATATTTAATGAAAAACGGCTTAAACAATTACCTCTAACATACGGGTTTACAGACAAGGCTTAAACTAGTCCCAGAATAAAATGCATGTTTAAGCTGTTTTAACTGAAACAGTTAAAATTTTAAGATATGTCAGTGCTTTTGTTTTGTTTTAAGATTCACACCAGTAATGCTACTTAAATACTGGCTTAATCCAAACCAGGCCTAAAACTTTCAAGTTGTACACATTTGCATTAGTAAATGTATTATGAACAGACAAGAATAACTAAAAAAAAACATTATATTCATAAATTAATAATAACCTATAGAAAAAAATGTTAGGACATCATTAGTTCATGATGCATGTTAACAAACTGAACTTTATCATATAGTGTTACCAGAAACTCATCCTATGCAAAATTACATTTGTCTACACAACCATTTCTTTTATATTGTTATTATTATTTCTATTAGAACAAGGTACATCGACAGTATTCAGTGACATAGCACTATTACAGGTTTTGCTTTTTCAAAATTTCTACCCACCCATTGTCTACACAACCATTTCTAAAAATGTACTTAAATGCTTATAAAAAGTTGTGTAGAACTATTTATATTTACCAACTATTTACAAACTTGAACTAAATTTGTTTCTCATGATCTTAAAAAAACAAATCAAAGGTTTATACTCATAAATCTTTGGATTAAATGTTTTTAGGATAATGAGAAACAAATTTAGTTCAAGTTGGTAGAACATTGTCTGTCTGTGACAATTAGAGCCCGACCGATAAAGGATTTTTGAAGGCCGATACCAATACAAATATATTTTTGGGTTTTAAAATCCGATATATCGGCCGATATTTAATTTATTTATTTATTTTATTTATTTCTTAAACTGGACATGATAGTCACAAAGTTTTTCATGCTTATTGGAGTTAAGAGAACTGATGGGGATGTTCTTTTGTTATTCAAGCAATGTATGTCTCGTGCCCAACTCAACGAGTGTTGCCAACAGGATCGGTGTAGAGTGCCCTCTGGTGGACAAACTATACAACTCCAACACTCATGACATGGTTCAAGCGTGTTTCGTCCGTTTTGATTTTATTTTTGAAATATTAATTTATCGGCCATTATAACTGCCGATACCGATAGTTTGGAAAATGCCTAATATCGGCCGATAATATCGGTCTGCCGATATATCGGTCTGGCTCTAGTGACAATAGTCAATTATACCGTTTAAAGGTAATTATATTAAATATTTAACTGAAGAATGCAGTCAGAGTCAATATTTCAGAGAGACAGCTAATAAACTATATTTACCAAAACTAGCAAGAATAAAAGAGATTCGCTGCAATAAAAAAACTGAAACTTACTGTATGTGCATGGCTTGGAATCCCTGAACGGGCCTGTGGTCGGTGCCACCTATTTCTGCATTACAGTCTAGACAGCGACCGACCTGCATGGGTTGACCACACTGGACAGATGCAGCAGGAAAATACAAATATGTTTATTTTTAGGAAAAATAAATAAATAAAAAATGATTTATGTCCTGTGACTTAATTCCTATGATTTGAATTGTGCATTAGCTATAGTTTACGACATGATCCTACCTCACCAACAGTGCATGGATGACCATTAGGACAGACTGTCAAGATAAAAAGAACAACAGAAATTAGGAAATGAAAAAAAGTGAGATTTCTAATCCCCCCAAATAAGAATGCCTTGTCAATGTCAAAGACCTGTCAAAATGTCCCACCTTTAGAGCTTAAATCAATTCTATCGGCTCAAAGACATTTTTGAAGATTTAAATTACCACCTGAGTAGAAATCCTGCTATAATCACATGTTTGTCTATGTACTCTTAACAGTCAAAATGTGTAAATCAACAAGGTTTTCCCTTTTACTTTATAAACACATGTTTCTAGTCTTCTCTTCTGTACAAATGTTTTTTCAAAATCCTGGCATACATTGTCTAATTTAACCCCAAACAATGTCACATTACAGCAGTGGTATGGCTTGGAAAAACAGTTCTATGTTCTGCCACAACTAATTATTGTTGTTATAGTATAGTTGTGATTTTACGAGCTTGTCGCATTCAAGTACTTTATTGTCGGAAAGAACAGGAATCACGAAGGACGCTAGAATTTATTCTTGCCTATGAATTGGGAAAATCTTATTAAAAGACAAAATTATATTTAGTGTCCCCTTCAGTGACAACCATACAAACATTTACAGCAATATCTTTGGCCATACAGGCTATTTTTCAAAGTGTGTAAAATATATACACACTTATATGTTCACAGTTATATTTTCACGCTTCAATTGCTTGGCTGCATAGTTCCAGTGAAAATGGACAAACATGTATTATTCTTATTCTTCTTGTGTTATTTTAGGCATCACATCACAAAAGTGAATCAATTACACTCGTCTAAAATCCTGGCAAACAATGTCAAATATATTCACCTCTATTATGAAAGTTCTGATAATGAAGTTCTGTTTAATCTTAAAACTGTATTCTGGACAAATGTGGGCCAAATATTTTGATTTATTTAAAAAAAAAATACTTCCCTTGATCTGAGTGGTACAAGACTTGGCTTTTTACTTTTCCTAAGTTTGCCTCCTGTACACACACAATTTTTTTTTACTCAATTCTACAAAGTTAAGTGGGTGAAACAAAAACTCCTTAATCATGTATTTGGGTCAAAAATGGGCACCCATAAAAATGAACAGGAAAAACTGTAATTTAGAGCATTCTAAAATAAGCCACCAGGTGACAGCAAAGTCACTTCATCTTTAGGTTTTAGCTCTAAGAACTTATTGGAATGATATTTTAAAGGAGAACTCCGGCGAACAATGAACCTTTGGTCTAATAAAACATCGGTACCTCGTCAATCGTTCTCTGAGGTTTGTTTTCATGATAATCGAATGCAAAGAGTTTTATCTCTAAAAACTGTTTAGCGTATAAGGCTAGTACTGGGGGCATTGACCAACTAAAATGAAATCGCTAGTTTATACCACTAACAAAGCTCAAAAGAGCCCCGCACTAACACAGTAACATAACAAGGCTCCATACATGCAAAACGAAGCATTGACAACTTTGTAAGTGTACAGACCGTTTAATAAGAACATAAGTTATGAAGACCCTTTACTTTGTGTACATACAGAAGCCATCTTAGGAAATAGTCTCGATAAATCGATCCCCGAACGCCGTTCATACAGTTCAGAAGTTCGTTGAACTTCATACAGTTCAGCACGACGTTCTAGGAATCGACTTATCGAGACTATTTCCTAAGATGGCTTCTGAATGTATACACGAAGTAAACGGTCTTTAAAACTTATGTTCTTATTAAACGGTCTGTACACTTACAAAGTTGTCAATGCTTCGTTTTGCATGTATGGAGTCTTGTTATGTTACTGCGTTGGTGTGGGGCTATTTTGAGCCTTGTTAGTGGTATAAACTAGCGATTTCTTTTTACATAGTCAATGCCCCCCAGTACTAGCATTATACGCTAAACAGTTTTTAGAGATAAAACTCTTTACATTCGATTATCATGAAAACAAATCTCAGACAACGATTGACTAGGTACTGATGATTTATTAGACCAAAGACCAATTAGTCCATTGTTCGCCGGAGTTCTCCTTTAATGTAGCTAAAAAAAATAAACAAATAACATAAAATAAGCATAATTTACATAGAAAATATGGTACTTTTTGAAGTAAATAAATTCAAATATACCCCCAAAATTAAAAAACAAAAAACAAAAAAAAACCACCAAAAATGGATAGACAAAACTTTATCGAAGACAGTGATATAACATTAATAATAAATAAAAATTAGGATCACACCTGAGTCCTCTGTGCCCACATTCGTCTAGTGGTGGGAAGTTCGGATCATTTTACTGACTCGGATCTTTGAGTCTCGTTCAGTAAAATGAACGAATCTTTTATTGAGTCATTTCGTTCATTTCATCATTATATAATTAAAATGTCATGTTAAATATATCCCAAAACATCTAGTACTTAATCTAGTACGAAAATCTTTATTACATTAGTAAAAATAACATAAATGACTATAGGGTAATGCAGCCAAGGCCAAATTATAAGCAACTGAAATAACTGTATTAATTAGTTGCTGTCTCAAGTTCAGGCTATTGCAGTCTGACTGTTATAGTTCACCTCACCTCCTGATCCGAGACGTTCTTTCCTTAGCAACTTCATATTTATCAGTTTTGTTCTCCTCCTCTCATGTCTCGAGACGTTAGCTGTTGACTCGTCAGTGTCTAACTCTGATCTGTGCTGTTTGCTGGGCCGTGCCGTCGCGATATAACAAGACCGGAAAGAGTAAAGATTAGTTCATCTCTCTCGAGTCTCTAGTTCGGGTTCGGACGGGTCTGAGTCTTTCGTTCTTCCTGTCAGTCCTATTAAGTCTATGCTGTCAGTACCGGAAAGGGGAATGATTAGTTCATTTGAGTCTTCGGGTTTGAGTCCTTCGTTCTTTTCTCACGTGGCCACTGGTCTCTCGCATCAAATACATTAGATTCGTATTATTGACTGCGTCTGAATGTATATTGTGTTATATAGGCATGGAAATACAAAATATGTTCAATAAACACTATAAACAAAAGTTCCATTATTCATTATTCCTTATTATTGTCCTTGTCCGTCTCTTTTCTATATTATGCATCTGTGGTAGTTTTATTATATATTATACATTGATCGACTACTATTATATTATACATCATCTACGTGCTTGTTTGCAAAACGTTTGTGAATTAGTTTGTAAAAAGTTTGTGAATTAGGCTATTCAATATGGTGCAATTCACGTGACTAAAGAACGAAGGACTCAAACCCAAAGACTCAAATGAACTAATCATCCGGTGGTCTGACAGCATAGACTTAATGGGGCTGACAGGAAGAACGGAAGACTCGGACCCGAACTCGACAGATGAACTAATCATTTCTCTTTCCGGTACTGACAGCATTGACACTATGGGACTGACAGGAAGAACGAAAGACTCAAACTCGCCCCGAACCCGAACTAGAGACTCGAGAGATGAACTAATCATTTCTGTTTCCAGTACAGATTCAGAATCCATAATGCGCATGCGCGGGTAACACAACATGAACGAATAACTCCCTGGACAACTCGGTAGTCCCGAGTCATATTAAAGATTCGTTCAAAATGAACGAATCGTTCATGAACGACACATCACTACATTCGTCCAAAATTGGCTTTATGCACAGCTGCACTACTTCCTGAACTTCAGCCAGCTCCTTGTTTCCTGTCTGCCATTATTGGACAAATTGATTAATTCAGGTGTGCCTGACCTCAGTAGTCACGGGAACAATAATCAGACACACCTGAATTAATCAAGTTTGTCAATAATGGTAGACAGGAAACAAGGAGCTGGCTGAATTTCAGGAAGTAGTGCAGCTGTGCATAGAGCCAATTACAGGATTAAGGGCTATAAAGTGAATACGCTTTGAGGGCTACTTATGATTACATTAACATGAGGTACAACAGGCTAACACGTTTCATGTCACTGGATGTTGTGTATATGTGTTTTCTGTGCCACTTACAATACCAATGAAGTGGTCCCATGGCCTGCTGGGCAACAACCAACATGTCATCAGGCATAGTTGGGATGAATGAAGCCTGTGAGGAGAGAACATGACAGAAAGATCACAACTCGGTCACATTCCTGTCACCATGTGACTCCATGATGTGAGGGTTCATACCGTCATATTGTTTGGGGACAGTGCCAGTCGCTGCAGTGGCTGCAGTAAAGGCAGATTTCCACACAGCAGGACTGCAGCCATATGAACTGTGACCTCCACCAGCACAAACTCTCTGCCTGAAGTCTGCGCTTGAACACGCAGAGCATGCAGGCGATTGTTCACCAGCGCTTCAGCAAACGATTGCATTTCATCATTGACGAAGACGTCTGAGCCTCTGATAAAATCTCCAAGGCCAGCACATTGCTACAGAAAAACAAACGCAACATGAATATCAGGCATAGGGATATACAAGTTTCTGATCATGCCTAAACACAGAGGGTCCAAGTATTCATCGGTGTAATACTGTAAATGCTTTTTGAACCGGGGTCCAAACCGAGTTTTGAATTCTGGTTTTCATCATGCTCTTTAATCTCAAAACATGAAACAATAACAATAAAAGACATTCCCCATATGACATATTATCATGGCTTTTTCTTATTAATTATTATTCTTTTGAAACATCTAAAAACCGTTCTTCCAAGGTGATGAACTTTTTCAGTTTGTTGTTGGTGTTTTTACCTCAGGTTTAGGGTGCATGTCTCTGTTTGCACTTCTGTACAGGGAGGTGACTTCTCTGAACAAAGCCATTAGCAGATACACAGCTTTCTTCATGGGCGTGCAGTTGCAATCCTTCAAACAAAGAGGTTTCGTCAACGGATCAGCACTGATAAAGCAGTTTAACAAAGTGAGTCAGAGAAATGCCAAGAATTGGACTGCATAAAGAGCATTTAATTACAGTGTTCGGTGTACACATGATTGCTCCGTTCCAATCCCCAGTGAACCGCCTCACTACTGTCTAATGTGGAATCCTAACCCAACTGGGACGTCACATGTCACTGAACTGAAAATCTGTTAAAGGTCACTGCCAGGGTCAGAAATAAACTTTTCTATTAAGGATCATTTTTTAACTGTATCTCTGCTCTCTTTTACTTGAAAGTAACCAATTACTTCAATCAATCAGAGAACTATATGCTACAAATACAATTTTACCAACATCAACAAAAGACATCATTACACTGGAGTAGATATTAATAATGAATGGTTTTTGAGGTTCAAATCATCATATTATACTGATTTTTGAAGGATCATGTGACACTGATGACTGGAGTAATGATGCTGAAAATTCAGCTTTGTCACCACAGGATAAATTAGAGTCTTAAATTGTAATAATATATCACAGTATTACTATTTTTACTCTATTTTTGATTAAATAAATGCATCATTGGAGAGCAGAATAGACTTCTTTCAAAACCATTACAAAAATGTAACATTTCCAAACTTCTGACAGTATGTTTGACTGTATGATTGTTTATAAGATTGTAAAAGGTGTGGTATTAAATGTGTTAACACAACAACTGCATAACTGTACTGTAAATAGCCTACATAAAGTATATACATTATCAAACTAAAAAACAGAAACTAATTACTGGGTATTGCTGCAATAATATGATCATGATCAAAATCAAGGTAGTCGATTAATGCTCTTGATATTGAAGATGTTTTCAGCAGTGGCTCTCCAATTGGCCATTGCATTCATAAGCTCAACAGAAACGTGTGATTAGTTTCGATAAGATAATTCATAAGATTGCAGAATTCAGCCAGTAAGCGCAAGTACTGAACAACTCCGCAAGTAGGGATGCAACGGTTACAGATTTTGTAAGTACGATTATTGTCTGAGAAATAATCACGGTTTAACGATTATCACGATTATTATGCATCAATTAAATTCACAACACTAATGTATAATATCACATGAACACTCAACACTAGATTTTAATGTGTTATATATTGCTGCCAGAACATGGTACAAATTATAAAATGACAAACAATAAAAAAATAAAATAAAAAAAATAAAACCACTTTACCTAAAGTAAAACACAGTCTTCTTGAATGATATTTCAAGAAGATATCAGATATCAATGAATGATATTTCTTTATAACTACTTGCATACATCATTCTTTATTCTTTCAAGCAGACATATTTATTTGTATGAATATAATTAATCCTTATTAAAGCTATTAACAATCAGTGAATGCTTTTCTCTTTTCTTTTGTTGCTTGATCAATATTAAGGACACAGACCGCATTAGGTTTACACTGTCGCTTTAAGAAGTCGATCACGTCCAATGACATGCGGATCCAATTGCACTGATGCACACGGTATACTCACAACTGTTTTAGACATAGCCGACATAGTTTACATGAATACTGTCCAAACCGAACATTTAGACATAATGTTGTGTGTATTTGTCTATTCAGACATGAAAGAGACCTCAGTTCACTACCCGCGCTGTATGTGTCTATGAGCATGGCTGCACGCGTCGGGTCAGGTTTGTGCCCAGAGAAAACCGTACCGAATACAGCTCTTTTTTTGCATTGTCACTCATATTCCGATCTATATACTATGTCTGTTCTACTCATTCTCCCAGACGTTTACATTTTTTAACATGTTTTGGCACCGCAGGGTAGACCAACAGTACAAATGTGCGCATCACACACGCAGAACATCAGTTCTGACTGGATCGCTCCCCAGATCATCACTATCTAACATTTGCGTCTAGTTTTTATTAGTTTCTCGTCTCGTATTTGTCTGTGAAAAAATGTTGTTAACGAAAATAATAAACGGAAACTTTTTTTATGGTAAGTTTTGCAGACAGGTGATCGTCGTCTTCTATTACACCCTTTTTTCTTTGTGTTCGCAAAATGCTCCACACTGCTGACTTGAGGGTTTTTTTTCTATGGAAATAGAGCGTCGCTGCCATAGTGACTGATGAGCACTTTAAGCTGGTGCACCGCTGGTGTAACTTTGTTTTCGTTTTGTGTTACCCGTGCAGAATACACGGTGTAGCAAAGATTTTACGATTAATTAACCGTGACGTTTTAAATCGCGGTTAATTGTGAAATCCGGTTATCGCTGCATCCCTATCCGCAAGTACTGTGTTTTCAGTGGTGACTCGCATAAATACCTCTGATACCTCAGAAACATCAACAGATACGTACATGTGTGATTTACATGCTCAACACGTTGTGTTTCACTGTGTGAGAGTGTGTGTATGTGTGCAAAGGAGTAAACAAATACCTCAATGGCTTTCTGTATTCCATTCATGTTGCAATCTAGCATGGCTTTGGCTACGGCATCTCTAATAATTTTGTAGTTCCTTCCACATGCTAGATACTGGTCAATCTGGCTGTCATCTTGATCCTGAGAGAAATAAATGTATCGGTTAAAGGACAACATAAGCACAAATACTCAAATCAGCATTATGAAATGAATTCAACTAAAACCCACCGACTCCAGGATCTCCTGAGGAAACAGCCACCTGAAGCTTTCCTGAGGCAGGAGTTTCTGGACGTACTCGACCCCGTGAAGACTGCAGATCTTTCTGATAAGGTAAACCCTGTACCAGTCATTCCTGCTCCGGCTGCACAGGTCAACCACACTCTTCAAAAACTCTCGGCAGGAAGCCGAAGGATCATCGTGTACACCTAAAATGAGAAATCCAATATGAAGGACAAAGATTTCTCAAGGTCGTAAATGAAGGTTTATTTTCTTTATGCACATTATAACTGTTGATTTTTGGCACTTGGATATGTTCCTGAGATCACGTCAGGCACTAAATGAATTAAAGGTGCAGTGTGTAATGTTGAGCGGCATCTAGTGGCGAGGCTGCGAACTGCACCCAACAGAAGTTGCGATGGCCGACAGGAAGTGATGTCGTGGTCTGAGACAGCAGAGAGTAGCCAGTTGAGCAATGAAGTTTCTTTACAACGATAAATTAAGAAATTAGGTTTACTTAATTATTCAGTAAAACGATGTTATTGCAAATATTATTGTCACTTGTCCATCACTGTGTCAGTTTTTTATTCGCTGACTTTAATTTGCTTATTTGCACGAAGAACAACATAGTGACAAAACACGTATGCCACTGTAGAAACATGTCGATGTAAGGAGCGTGTGTAGACAGAAACGGCTCATTCTAAGCTAATAAAAACATAACTGTTAATTATGTAAGGTCTTTACACACCACTGAAAACATATTTATGTAGGCTATATGATATTTCAGTCAACAGATCCTCCTAGATATTACACAATGCACCTTTAAAAGAAAGTTTAATGAACAGCATTTTTTAAAAAATGATTATGAAAGGACGAGCACTAAAGACTTTCATTCAGCAGCACCTCGGTTTACTAGCAGGTCAGCGGCCACATCCAGGTCCAGCCGGACCCTGGCCACGCGCTGCAGGTGCTCTATAGACGCGGTGTGTGAAGACTCAGAGGCAGAGCCAGCGAACTCCAGCAGAAAGAGTGTTTCCTCCAGCAAACAGGCCTGCTGCTCCGCCACAGAGTGCCACTGCGTGCGGTCGTACATCGAGTCCTGCACACACACAGGAGGAACTTACTGTACACATAACCAGACTTATGCCACATGTCCGTGTTTTAATACAGATTCTTAAGAGAGCAACAAAAATACTATGCAAGTTAATCGGCAACACTTTACAGTAAGGTTCATTAACATTAGTTCATGTGTTATAAACTAAGAACATAAACTAAGAATGAGTAATACATTTGTAACTGTATTTGTTTATTAATGTTATTTAATACAAATATAACGGTTCATTGTTTGTTCATGTTAGTTCACAGTGCATTAACTAATGTTAAACACAACCTTTGATTTAAATGTTGAAATTAATATTAACTAAGATTAATAAAGGCTGTGGAAGTATTGCTCATTCTTAGTTTATATTAACTAATGTATTTTATTAATGTTAACTACTGAACCTTATTGCAAAGTCTCATTTTAATTGCATGCACTACAAAAAAAAAAGTCTTAATTAGTAAAAATCAGCCTTAAAATAATACATTTTCTTTAGAACTTATATCTCTCTCTTTACATCTTAAATCATAAACTTCACAACACTTGGTTAGGGTTATGCTTAAATTACAAATTACACTTACACTAACAGTCACACTAGACTGAATTTATTGTACATAGACTAAAAACCTTTTGATCTAAATGTTGCTCGAATTTGAGTGAGTTTGAGTGGATTGTGAAGGAAAAGCATTAAAGTTTTCACCAAACATGTAAACTCTTCCAATACCTCTTCTAAGAGAAAGCCAGAAAAGAGAAAGAGAAAGATATGCAGAGAGAGAATCTGGAATACTACAACTAAGCTGTCAAATATGGCAAGCGAACTGAGTTGGTGAGGGCCGTGGTATACGCACCTCCAAACAGTTTATATACAAGGAATAAAGCTCAGTTTTATCAGTCTCCTCGATGATGTTGCTTTGCTCAACCTCTGTCAGATGGCGCTGAAGATAGTGTTTCACATCATCAAAGCTGAAAGAGGAAAAGACAATGATTACAACACGTATAAATCAGAAGGGTAACCTTATTCAAAGTAGGGGTGTAAGAAACAAACAACAACAACAAAAAAAAAAACGATACACTTGAGTATCGCGATATTTTATTTTATTTTGCAATACTGTATCGATTTTCAAAAACACAATATCGATTATTTTTTATTTTTTTAATTTACATGCAAAAATATTCATGGTAAGACAGTGGTTCACATTTATGTTGTGTTTAAATCCCTACCACTAGATGGCTATGCTGAGACGCATCACTAGTGCCATTGCGTAACAGCGTCTAACTTTTTGCTAGAATCTACGTTAACAACTATGACTGAACCCTGTGTAAGACCGGCTCCAGTTATTGTAAATCCGGCCTCTAGTTCATAAATGCCAGAGGAGAACTGGCCCCCGACTGAGCCTGGGTTCTCCCAAGGTTTTTTTTCTCCATTGGGTCACCTGTTTAAGTTTTAGAACACCATTGGGTCATCTGATGGAGTTTTAGGACACCATTAGGTCACTTGAGGGAGATTTAGGACACCATTGGGTCCCCTGATGGAGTTTTAGGACACCATTAGGTCACTTGAGGGAGATTTAGGACACCATTGGGTCCCCTGATGGAGTTTTAGGACACCATTGGGTCACCTGATGGAGTTTAAGGACACTATTAGGTCACTTGAGGGAGATTTAGGACACCATTGGGTCACCTGATGGAGTTTTAGGACACCATTGGGTCACCTGATGGAGTTTTAGGACACCAATGGCTCATCTGATGGAGTTTTAGGACGCCATTGGGTCACTTGAGGGAGTTTTAGGACACCATTGGGTCACCTGATGGAGTTTTAAGACACCATTGGTTCACCTGATGGAGTTTTAGGACACCATTGGGTCACTTGAGGGAATTTTAGGACACCATTAGGTCACCTGATGGAGTTTTAGGACACCATTGGGTCACTTGAGGGAGTTTTAGGACACCATTGGGTCACTAGATGGAGTTTCGCCATTTTTGTCCGACAAAGCAGTCAGGAGAGTTATTAGATTAACATTGGAGGATTTGAACTTGAAAAACGGTGTGTACTGACATCTTTCCGCAGTTAAAACAACATTCCTTCTGATGTACATTCATGTTTATTTGATGCTATAAATGAACTAGAAGGAAGAGATGATCGGTTCAACTTTAACTGAGACTCTACAGTGACTGTCAGACACATTGAAGAGCCATAAAATGGTATTGCTATATTGTTAGTAATACCAAAAAAACTTTCCTTGTCATAATTCAATTGAGTTACAGTAACAGTAGTGGCGATTCCTTATGTATTATTCAGCATATTAACGAATGTTAATCAATCAAACAATTATTGACCATGAATATAAGGAAATATGTTCTTTGCATATGCACTCACCTGTATTTGAGTAGGAGTTTCAGCACCACTGAACGCACCACTGGGTTTTTATCCACAGAGTCATCGAAGGGAGAAAGAGCCTTAGTCAAGAACCTGCGGTCTTTCCCTGAGAGCATAAGGAACAGCGTTATGATCATTTATTCCTTCACACACACATACACACAGTACTAGCAGACGTACCTCTGATCTGAGGCAGCGAGCAGGCCTCGACCATCAGAAGAGACAGCAGGTGGAGAATGATGTCTCTGCTGGGAGGAGTGTTGTCCTTGAAGCACACGGTGGACACCAGGTCAATGAAGAAAGCATTACATCGCATTCTGAACAATGCGTTTTGATTGATGAGACCCCTATTGATCAGAACAAGCACACAATCTTTTAGACTGACAGAGAGAGATACAGGAAAACAGAAAGATTCAGCAAGTCAAGTCATCTTTATTTATATACAGCATGTTTCAAAGCAGATTTATAAAGAGTTTCTAGAAGAAAATAGCATCACAGCCCAGCTTACGCAAGTTCAGTGTTGTTTCATTTCTATTGTAAAAAAGTTATTAATTTAGTTCATTTATATATATATAGCCACTCTGGAGAAACAGTGATGCCATCGTCCAGCTCAACTCAGTTCTCAAATAATGGTGTCAATGCAGGCAGATCAATATTATTGTTGAATATTAAGCACAGACAACTATTAGATTACCGTATTGCGTCCGAGGCCTTGAGCTCAAAGGTGTCCGGCACTTCTTGTACACACAGAGGGCAGTGCATCTGACCGGGCACCAGCCACTGTTTGATGCAGGTCAGGCAGTAGATGTGGTCACACGGCAGACTCAAGGGGTCTCGAGGGTCTCCCATGCACACTGGACAAAGCTGAACGCCAAACCTGGGAAAACAGGCAGAAGCGGTTCTGATTGACGTGGATCCATGCAACTTTTGTTTGGATTGTTCAAATCAAACTGCATTTTAAATTGTTCAAATAAAACTGAAATTGTATTCGGATTGTTACACATTATTTTAAGGTGTCATTGTTAGAGTGTGCTGAGTAATATTAAGCAACAACATGTACTTACTATAGGGTTAGGGTAGGATTAGGATTAGGGTTTGGTTGAGGGTTAGTTGCATGTGATTATGCATAATTTACTGTTATTACTACGGTAAATACATGTAACATATAGTCGCTGCCCGATGAAACTCACGTATGTCCAAAACGATTACTTTTCAGGAAGTGAAAAAAACATGTAATTTCAAAAGCAGCTGAACGCAGTGTTGTTATGCTTGGCACAACATCTTTAAATGTAACCATATTCTTGCCAGTGTCATGATATAATCCATATTTGACCCAAAATCGAGTTTAAATGGACATACGTGCATATTGTATAGTAACGGTGGTCGATACGCGTTCTTCCGATCATTAATTAGAATGACCAAATCGCGTTTCATATTGACAGATGAATAGGCTACGCTCAGTTTATTAAATGTCTCTTGCAAACTATGAAGAGACAATGAATCATACACTGAGATGGCGATGCTAGACTGATACTTTATTTACACAATCCTACCGTAATATTTTCGGATATGAGCTGCATTTTATTACAGATATGAGCTGCATTTTATCATCAGCTAATTTCAAAATCAAAGACATACATCAAAAAGAACTCGGCAACGGCCTGCCCTGGTAAGATCACTTTGTTTCTTTACTTGAAGATGATTGTGTGTGTGAGATGATTGTGTGATTGTGAAGATGATTTCGTCTGTGACTTCCTTTCACTTTTGACGCTCAGCTGCTCATCTGCGGTGATGCGTGTCGCAGTAGCGCCGTCATATCTGACTATAACGTGTCATATAGCCTGTATAACACGCTCTCACTCGTTTTTTTTTTTGGGGGGGATTTTTGGCATTTTTGGGAGGAGTAAAATATAGGCCTACACATGTGGTTTCAACAACCAGATTGCGTTTACTAGTAAAGATTCGAACAAAATGCGAGCCAGACTACCTCCAGATGGTCAGATCCGATCACAATCCGATCACAACGTATTTATACCTTCCATTAACATGCCTTTTTTATTATCCGGATAACTTATCTGGATAAAGATCGCATTTTAATACCAGGTGTAGGGGTCTCAGAGACGAGACCGGCGAGAAACTTCACGAGACCGGCGAGATGCCTCCACAGGTCGGGGAAATACCATACTGTCTATGGGAGATATGCTGCGTGATTGACAGCTTTGACAGCAAATGGAAATACGTGGAAATCAGATGACATGATTTCACAACTTTTCATTGGTCATTTAGATAATGTGAAGCATGCTGTATACGGAAATGAACCTGGACATTCTATCCGTTAAAAAATCTCAAAATCGGCAAAATGGACATAACGCGGTTTTCATCGGACAGCGACGATATGTAACAAGGACACTGTAAAATAAAGTGTCACCAAACATTTCTCTGAATCTCTTCAGTGTGCACATGTCAAAAAAACATCAAATCCCATTTGAAGCTTGTGACATATAAACACGCACATCAACCTGATAACTTTACTATAACCTAGGGCTGTAACGATTTTGGCTAAAATCATAATCACGATTAATCGAACAAGTCACCTCGATTACGATTATTGAACGATTATTTTATTTTTTTCTTTCTCATATGTCACTGGCAAGGCTTATTCTGTAAATATGTATATATATATTTTTTTTCTAATGAAAGAGTGCATAATCTTTGAGATTCTAAAACAAGGAAACACAAAGATAGCTTTTAATGCTTATTAAATATTTAAAAATATTTTAAAAATGTAGAAAATAGTTATTTTTCTAAATATAATAAATTATTGTAAATATTGCCATCTAAGAAGTAAAACATAACTTGTATAAAACTAAAAAAATAATCCTTTTCATATTGTATAGCATTTGTAAATGCTTTGTGCTATCGAAAGCTGCTTTGTGGACTGGAGGCACTTGTTGCTAGACGTCTGTCAGTCTCTCTCTTTTTTTCGCGTGTTTCTCTGGTACAAGCAGCTCCTGTTGCTGAGTTGACTCAGTATTCTAGGAATCAGAGAGTGCGTTCACACACAACCCGCAAAGACACGTGACATGTCTCAGGTGACTGAACCATGGACTGAACACAGCAATTGTTACTCTGTCCCCAACCTGCCGGCACCAATCCCGGGCCGTGTTTGCGTTCACACAGGTGTTAGTTCTGGCAATTTCCTGGGATCAATGCGCTGTGTGAAAGGGGCTCATGTTGTTTCAATGTCGCAGACTGGACGGGGTGGAGTGACGTGACTACTATGTTTTAATGGGAAAGTATGTTAAGACACAGTGGGCGGATATATTAATAGTATTCAAAAACCGAAATAACCGACATGGTAAAATCACGTCGGTTATAGGCTCTGAATTTCGGTTTCGAGTATTTTTCGGTTAATCGTCCAGCCCTGGTGTTTTAGCGTTCATGTAAACACTACGTTTGGATTCATCAATGGGAATGGTTTCATTGTGATTGAAACTACTATGTAAATGTAGCAAGAGACAAAAAAGATAACTAAAATCAAATCAAACCTAAAAATGCTCTGAGACGCTTCATCTTTGCAGGCTTTGAGTACGGTGATCACTGCCTCAAACGGCTGCTTCTTCTTGAGGTCCGAGTTCTTCTCCAGGACCTTTGGCACACAGATGAGTATTGATGAATAGTTGAGTTTCATTTCAGCTTGAGGAAGGAGTGTAAGTGGACTCACTTGTGCTAGGCGTCGAGTGTGTTCCAGAACCAGTGGCCTGAGTTTCACCTGCAGCTCTCCAACACCCAGAAGCATGTGCTCCACAAACAAGGCCAGAGAGTAGATGCGCTGCCAGCCTCGTCTGAAAATTAATAATACAATGATCATTCATGATAATATTGATAAAGTACAGTAAATGATCTGAACTAAACTGGGTATGTCTGTGGTCAAATAATGTTGTGGAAGCCGGGAGTTTTCGAAGTCAAACCGATGATCTTCAGTATCTACTAAAGAGTCCCACACAAATAGACTGAGAACAGCTGTAGGTGCTATCATGAAATGATAGTGCTGTCAAACGATTAAAATTTAATCGCAATTAATCGCATTAATGCAATAGTTAACTCGCAATTAATCACACATTTTTATCTGTCCTAAATGTCTCTTGATTTCTTTTTGTCCCATTATTTTTTGTCATTTTAATGCTCTTATCAACATGGTAAAGTGGATCGGCTTGCTTTGTGCAAATGTTTTATATTTAAAACAACATTGGCATATACTGTGGTCAACGACAAAACACACAGATCACTTTGGTCTTGTCAATGGGACCATTTGGCAACTTTTTAAAAGTAAACTTTCCATTCAGAATCTTATTTGCATCCATTTCGGCGTCTCTCGCTCGTCATCCACTCAAAATATAACATTAACCAACTATTTGGCCGGCTCACAAGCCCAAACGAGTGTGTACGGTGTGCCTGTTGTTTTATTTCCAGTCTAGCTAGATCCAATTGCGCTTTGGTCGACGAAGCAACAAAAGGTCCTCGCAAGCCATTGAAAGTAATGTGTTTCATTGTGCAGCGCCACGTATGCCGCGTCCTGTTGCAAAAGCATGTGAAAGAAAACTACAAAGTTTGCTAGGCCAAAAAGACCATTAATTGCGTGATAAAACAAATTGACTAAAATCGTTAAAATGGGTTTGCGTTAATGTCGTTAATAACGTGTTTAACTGACAGCCCTAGAATATAACAAAAATATACAGATAACATGTTACTTGTAAAAACATTGATGATAGGACACCATATTTTATAGCTCATAATAACTCACTGGATGAGGGAGACCATCTGTTTGCTTTTCTCTCCATAGTGGCGCACGCTCTCCTCACAGCAGACCAGCTCAATCGGCACCTGCAGCTTCTTCACACGCCTGAGCCAGGCCAGACTCTCGGCATCTCCATCTAGAGTCTGGGGCTCCAGGTATTCAATACAGGCCATAGCAGCGAACACATCTAACACCTGAGAGACGGTCAGAGGACGTAACCAAACACATCATCCCTGAATACGAGTTTTCATGCAAACCTTTGAAGAAGAAGAAGGTTGCAAGCACTTACAAGTTCTCTGCCCTCTCTTGCAGGTTTGTTACATTGCAGCATCTGAGCTATCTGAGGCTGTATACTGATCATCCGGTTGAGGTTCTGTATTCGGTTCTTGAAGTGATGGTAGGCAGCATGAACCCACGGCAGAGAAATGACTTCACCCTCATGTGCTTCCTTACCATCTCTAAGCTCATGTACACCGCAAGTAAGGGCTCCACACAAGAGCTAAAATGTAAAAACAGACACACAAATCAACACATGAACGAGTGTATAACGTGCAGATGCATGTTTGAAAGAGTGACTCTCACCTCGAGGTCCACGTTCGATATTACATTCATGGTCATGGAGACGAAATCCTGGAGATACCTGTGAAAAAACTCCATCTGCATCTCTTGGGATGCATCAGAGATGTACCTGCCCAAGGGGGTCTTCCAAAAAAACTCTTCGAACTGCTTTAGAGAGTGTCCTGGTGAAAGAAACGCAAAGAAAGCATTTATTGATTACGTTTTACTGTAAATAAAAGAGTTAAAAGAATGAGGAAACTGTGAAAATGTTTTTTTTTTGTCCTCAAGAAAACTATGCAGACTTATTTAAGCTTGATTGCTCAGGAAAATAGCGATTAAGCAAAATTACCCTCTCGCTGCAAAGCATGTACCCAGAGGTCCTCTAGACAATCTTTAATTCTCCAGCTGAAAGGCATGGTGCAACCCATGTTCCTGTCAACGGCAATGTAGTTCTGAACCAAGATCGTCGAGCTGTTGAGATGGAGTGTTTTCAGTTATAATAATGACATTGCTTTAAAGTCAGAAATATACTGTACCATACACGTGTGCTAATGTAGACACCAAGGAATAAGCAATGCGTTGTCAGTATGTGATCCTGTTCTCCATTACATATTTAAAGGAGTCTTATTATGCTCTGTTATAAAGTCTTGATTTTTTTTTTTTTTGGGGGGTGTACTAGAAAATGCTTTCATGTTTGATTGTTAAAAAAAAACAAAAACATTATTTTTCACATATTTTACATTATTACAGCCATAGCCTGGATCGAACACGCCGTATATTGTTTCAATGAAGCCCCTCCTTCTGAAATGTGCTGTGATTGGTTAGCTGGCCTAGTGTTGTGGTTGGCACCGCTTAGCGTGTGTTAAGAAAATGTCACGCCTCTTACTATAACCACGAGTTTCATCTGCTCAGATGCAAATATAAAGGATGGCGTCAATTTCAAACCAATTCAAGCCTGGATCAGACAAACAAGAGGATCACGCAGAACGGATTTTACGCACAGACTTTGCCACTAAGGATTTAACAGGAAGTTTCAGAGTGGTATGTTTTTTTTGTTCTGCAGCATTAATTTAGCATGAAACGCTCAAAAAAATCTAAATATTTTTAATTAGGGATGCACCGATACCACTTTTTGCAGAAGGAGTCCGATACTAATACTTTCATTTTTGGTACTCGCCAATACCGTAACCCATCCTTGAATTTTCACTGCATTTGTAATTTTTTGTATGTATTAGTAAATACACCAAAAGAATAAAAATCGTATTAGTTGGCTTAATTTGTTCATCAAATATATATTTCCTTCAGTTATTTCATGCTTAATCAAGCCTATGAACTTCTGTTACTGTCACTGTTTATTCTATTGCTCGATCATATTTGATCTTTCATTTAGCACAGCACATATTTAGTCAGTGGTACAAATGTTTAGACTTACAAATTACAAATATATACAATAGAACAAAGAAAGGCTACAAATAAACCATGTTTTCAGAGTTTTTCAGGTAGATCTAACAGGTAAAGAAATTTGAATAAAGTAATCAAATGTGAAAATATGAATTGCTGTATAAATTAAATATAGATGGATCTTTTTGTAAAGTTGAAAAGGGTAGCCTATTTATTAAGTCAAGAGCAGTGAGTATTTTTTTGTCCTTTGTCTGATTAACATTCAAACACAGCAGCAGGTTTATTAAACTGCTGGCCCTTTAAGACCGAACGCACAGACCCCATTTGAACATACGTTCACTTGAAATAACCAACTTTGTTTACTAGGATACTCGCCAAGACGGGTGGTTTTACATAATTTTGTGTTTAAATTTGTTTATTTCATTTGCCATCGACGAGCTGTGCCGCTGCATATGCGCTCAATTCACTGCGCATGTTTCTATTATCAGCTCGCGTGCCAAAACGGCTACTATATAGCGTTTGATATTCCACTAATTAAATACATTTACTTCATAGACAGCCTTCTTTTTTTATCCCCATTATACTCTCTGTTATGAGTGTTTCTTGGTCTGAACACACACACTGTACACACGCTGACTGGTAGGCCTATCGTTGTTGGTATCAAGGATTAGGAGTAGGCGCTCTGCATCGGTGCATCCATATTTTTAGTAATTCAAGCACTTTTCAAGTACCTCTTCAAAACTATGTCTATTTTCAACAATTTTCCAGGACTTAAATTTCTAAAAGTCAAATTCAAGTACTTCAAGCACCGTGTACGAATGCTGTCAAGTCATAGGCCTACTTACAAGTTTAGATCCACAAACAACAGATTGCCCTGATGAAGTGGGAACAGCTTCATTTCATGAGAAGCTTTTGTGCATAGCCTGCATTAGCGCTGTCTTTTCTAGCACAGCTCAACCAGCCCTTGCATCTTTTTTAGATGAAGATTATTTAAACGAGTAACATTGTGACTTCACAAGATCCGGAAAACGCGTTTTAGTCGTTTGTTGTAGTTTTTGAAGTGTATTCTGTTAAATAAAATATCTACGTTTGGAATGGAATTTGAGCTTTGTAACCTTGAATATCATTTTTATGCTCAAACTGCAACATTACACACTAAAGTTGAAAAAGTGAAAAAGCATAATAGGACCCTTTTAACATGTTCTTGCTTTCCATTTGAGACGGTGATTTACATTGTGTTACCAAAAGTTTCAATGAAGAATGTTCAATGTTAACATTCAGTTAGCTAGCTAAAAAAACATCAACTTTAACTTTCTGCAATGCCAATAATGATGAAAATGCAATGCATATTTGCTTTGGATAATGAAATTGCTGTTGAAAATACTGTAGATAAAACAAAAATAAAGCTAAGAGCATTATGACGCTTTTCCACTACACAGTACCGGCTCGACTCGACATTGTTTGGTTTTCCTCTATGTAAAATTGTACCTGTTCCTGCTTTCAGGTACTTTTTTTTTGTACCACCTCCGGTGTGGTTCTGATCGAGCTGAGGTGAGCAAAGGCGATACTAAAATGTGACGTGAAAACAATGCTGATTGTTTGGTCTGCTGATTGCTCAGAGAGAATCGTCACCATTCACTGCATCAACACTGCACGCGCCAGATAGAGTAACCAAAACAACCCGCTATTTTTAAATAGTTTAGTCAGAGATGATTACTAAACTAACTACTATTATTATGGTAACT
The DNA here is from genome assembly GCA_038021265.1 of Cyprinella venusta. Lineage (NCBI taxonomy): Eukaryota > Metazoa > Chordata > Actinopteri > Cypriniformes > Leuciscidae > Cyprinella > Cyprinella venusta. Next base: position 13,379,357 of record CM075863.1, read on the forward strand.
CGGAAGAATACGCCGTGGTCAAACGAGGAGGTGCAGACTTTCCTTTGTTTGGTGGCCAAAGAGATGATCCTGCAAGAGATTGATAGGGCAACTAGGATAGAAAGGCATCGCTATGACGCCGGGGTACTAATTCTGGCAGTACTGTCTGCAATGGAAAACGAAGCGAAAAGCGAGCTGAGTCGAGTCGAGCTGGTACTGGTAATGGAAAAGCGCCATTAGTGAACTGGCATTTTAGGCACAAAGGCTTGCAAAATGCCTCTTGAAATCAAATTATCACATACTTGTTTTTCACATTTGTGTGAGGAACATTCAGTAACATGACATCTCCAAAAATATTCAACCATAGTTTCTTCAAGGACTCTTCAGAGTTTGTATCCAGTAAGAGGTCTAGATTGCAGTCACGGTCAATAACTGAAACAAGCTGAGCCAAGAAGGGAGTTACTACTGCTTGAACTCGCCTCCACAGGGCATGCCTAAAAAACAAACATTAACAAATATTGAAAGTAAAATTGTTTTAGGTATTAGAGATTCACAAAACGGTAATAAGGCCTAGTCAATCCAACGAGGTTCCATGTCAACATCTGAAACACAATCCAAAATATTTGTGAAATTTACCTAAAAGTTCCACCCTCTTGCAATGCATCAATATTCAGCGCTTCCTTGGAGACCCAGGTATTGGCAGAGATTGTGTTTGCATCATGAGCCATCAATAGAAAATGAATTCGCTTCTTTAATGTTTTCAGAAATTCAGCTGGTAAAATAAATACATAAATATGAGTAACCCACTTACAGGAAAATTAATGAAAGCTATGAATAAGAACAGAAACAGCGATAAATCTCACCTTGTAGACTCTCACTGTCAGCCAGGAGCATGAGCAGAATTTGTACTCTCTTGGTGCTCCGGGTGCCCGCCTCGGTCTGATCTCGTAGCATGCCAACTGCACTCTGAACACAGCTACGTACCAGCGCTGTGGTGTCCACAACATTCTCCAAGCCCTGAAGAGCACAAGAAAATTTTCTACTGAGTCAACCTAGAAGCTAACTGAACTCAACAGTATCACAAATATCATGTGCTGAAAATACATTGCTGTCGTTGAGGTTGTGATTCGCAGTATTGTCTTCTACGTCCATCTTCTCTTCTTCTCCTTCTTCTGCGTACATTTCCTCAACCTCCATTGCTGCAAGCAGTAAAAATCAATGGATTGTTTGAGAAATTTTGATAATCCCTTAAAGTTAACTCTCAATATTTGATTTGGAAAATAAACCGACTTCACCTTCAGCCTCAGGTACTTTCTCTGCTTTCTCTTCAAACAATTGACTGATGGTCAGACCTTGCAAGGCTTTTATATCAGAGGCGATATCTTTCGATTTTCTGAGGTCATCGATGTGGACCGACTTCCACGGGCCTTATTATAATAATTTAAAATTAGATTTTCTATAAAACAAACAGTTTTGGTCAGTGATGAAATCAAGTCTTACCGCCATGAAATCCAATGTAAGAAGTTCCACCATCCACTCTTGGCAGCTTAGTGACGAAGTACATAAAAGTCTTTACATGGCCCTCTTTCCTGAATTTGTTGATCTCATTGATAGATGAATACCTGGAAATATATCTCAGGTTCAAATCATGCTGCTTTCATTGCATTTACTGAACAAACATATGTGCCCCCAGCCACATTCAACTCACTTCGCAGATGCAATGACATTTAAACTTGGGGAGCCTTCATCAAAATCGGTTTGGATGATAAGTATCTTGTCGCCGGTGGTGTTTTCCAAATAATTTCTGAATACAGAAAAGGTTGTTGTTAATTGATTTAATTAAGGACAAGTGTGCTTTTTGTCATTATGTGAAATAATGTTATAATAATGAACTAATGAACACAATACTTGATTTTCTTGAGGAATGAGTGTTCGGTGTCAAACTGCTGTAGAGAGAGGAGCTCTACGTTTTGGACCACGTTCTGTAGTGGCTCAATTTCAGCTGCGGTCAGAAGCCTTGAGAAGGTGGTCACCTAAAGGATTGGGACAAAGATTGCAAGTTTAGTGTACAATATTTTTTCTTACAAAGATGTTACAAAAGCAGTGGTTCTCAACCTTATTGTCTCCAAAGCCTCATCTATCCCCCTTAAGACATTTCTAGTTACTTCTTAGACCTTAAAAATGACAGTTGTTGAGGGAATTCATTAAAATAAGAAATATCGTTTTGATTTTTTTGGTTTGGCTTATTTTAAAGGGGTGATGAACTGAGAAATCAAAATTTCCTTGAGCTTTTGACATCTCAAGAGGTCATCATATTATATCCTGTAAGTTTCAGAACTGAAAACGTCCTTGTTAGTCCAATAAAAGCTTTTACTGACACCAGGCTCAGCTATGACGTCAAAGAGGATAAAACACCACAACTGCAGAAGAAGATCAACGCCTACTTCAACACGATCGGTTTAGCCCCGCCCACCGATTCGCGCATAACACACATAGAACATATATTCCTACCTCGTGATGACAATCCGGAGCTACCGAGCAATACAGAATATTGTGCAGTGCCTGGTTGTGGAAGAAGACAGTCGCTACATAAGCTTTCTCTGGATTCCAATAGGACTGCATGGATAAACTTTATTTTTAATGACGTTCCAGCTGATGAGGTAAAACATTGTCCATCTGTTCGTTTCATTTCACTGAGGATTGTTTTGTAAACAAGACTGGATTTGCAGACCGCTGGGTACCGAAGTTTGGTACTTTTTAGGTACCGACCGAATTACCTCGGTACTACCGAGTATCGAAACATGTCTTGTTTTTCGATACCAAATTTCGGTACCTAAGTGGTTAATCTCGTTAACGTCAGTGAAAAAAAATAAGCACGCAGCATGATAGGCTGTGGCGGAAAACTAGTTAACGCGGCTGCTTAGAGACAGCTCGTCGCACGTGAGTGTGTGTGCGTGCGTGTAAGCGTCCCAACCCAGATGGATAGAAAATATGTGGAAATGATCCAAAGTGTACCTGTGTGCCAGACTCGATACCAGAAGCACGAGATGCAATATTTTCGACAGGATAATTGCCGCCAAGACCAGTAACACGGTAAATCTGATAAGCGCACAGACACTTGTTGAGAGTACAAAGTCCGTCTTCCACTGCAGGAACTGGAGCGCATCACAGATCAGATGAACCGACACTCAGCATATAGGATACTTGCCTCATAGACACGAGAAATAGGTCTATAGATGGTCAAAATATGTGTACTTTTAAACAAAACAATTAGAAATGAATAGTTTGATTACCCTGATCCATATAACGTTAGGTGCGCGCATTCACTGCTGCAGGAATGACGAGCCAGCGTCCCCATAATCATATTTGCTGCCAGCAGACTTATTAAATACTTGTTCATTAATAAACGATTAAAAATATATCATTGCTGTTGTTTACCGACACATAATCATTAGGCTTCTGAGCTTTGCGGCAAGCTTACGTGTGCAGTGCGCGAGGCATATATCCCGCCCCCCAGTAGCCTATATTTAATTTAATTCACATTTATTTGTATAGCATTTTTCACAATACATATCGTTTCAAAGCAGCTTTACAGAAAATCCATGTTTCTAAATTACAATTTGAGTGATGATCTGTTATTATCAGAGGTGACAGTGTAATGCATTTCAATTAATTTTCATTCAGTTTCATTGTTAAACAATGCATTAAGATAAGGCAGAAATAACCGTGTTGTTAAATTATTAGGAAACATAGAAAACTTTAGCATGGGTGCTTTTTTACATACTCAAAATATAAGTGTGAAAAAGTCAACAACTGAAAAATGAAATAAAAATGTAGGTAATATTATATTGATAAAACTGGTTACATAATATTGATATCGAAAAAGGTATCGTTCAGGAACCGGTATCGAAGTCAAGGTATCGGTATCGAACATTTTGTTACGATACCCAGCCCTCTGTGCCATCTATATTGGATCTGACAGGAATGGTGCAACGCACACATCGAACAAGTATGGGCGAATCATTCCGGTTGCCATTTTACAACATTAGATGTTTTCAAAACACTGACGGGTGAGTTGAAACTCATTATAATATGCAAAAATGTTATTCACTCTAAGCAGTAGGTGCTTACTTCCAAGTCTTTAGTGCGAGACACCCATAAAAACCCAGCGTTTTCCAGTTAGGCTCAAAACTAGGGTACAAAATAGCCTATTACTTATTCATTTTGATGTTTTTGAATGCAAAAATCAAACGAACGTCATAATTTGACCTCAGACAACAATATAATAAAATTTAAAAGCCAGTTCATGACTGCATTATTCAAAATCTAAATTACACAGAATTTTCCCCACTGTTTCTCCTACATGTGACCGTTGTAAATCTGCAGAGGGCTCTCTTACCCATCTCTTTTAGACATGCCCTAAGCTTTACGAGTTTTGGTGTAAGGTCTTCAAATGGTTCTCTGACATGTATGGTTTTGTGTTTAACCCTGATCCAGAGATTGCATTATTTGGATATTCTGTCTCTTTGTCGGACCATAGTGTCTCTGTACAAAGCACTATTATTTATGGAATGATTATTGCCAAGAGCATCATTCTAAGACTCTGGAAATCAGATACTGTTCCTCAGTTCAAGACCTGGTTGACTCAACTCACTGGAATACTCCACATGGAGAGAGTACGGTATGGAATTATGAGTAACCTTGATAAATTTTACAACATATGGCAACCATTTTTGAATCATCTTACCCAGTTCAACCCTGACTCTGATCAGTAATGTCTGCTCTGCCCTCCACTGAATTTTTTATTGTGCTCCCTTACTGAAACTGTATATGCCCTGGTTGCTCTTATTTATCAGTTTATCCTTTTTATTATTGTTTTTTTTGTTTTTGTTTTTTTCCCCTTTTTTTTTTCTCTCTCTCTATTTTAATTTTACATTATTGTTATTAACGGTGGATGATAATAATTATTCATTCTGTTGTTTCTTCTGATATCATTCATTGAGTTGTATACATCTAAATGTATTTTGTTTTCTTTTGCTTTTTTGTAAAATTTAAAATCCTAATAAAAATACTTATTAAAAAAAAAAAAGCCAGTTCATGACCTCTTTAAAGCTTGTTTTAAACCATTTTGTCACTGCTGATTTAGAACAACTATTCTAGAGTAATAGTCAAAGTTTTGCTTTACCTCTGTGAAAAAGGCATGGCAAGGCCCTGCTTCTTGTATGTGGGAAAGGATGAAGTCAGCAAGGGAGCTATGCTTCTGCTCTTCAAAGTACATCCTTGACAAGTTCTCAGTTTCTACACTGGAGAGGGAAGTGCAGTCTAGCCGAACCACGGCATCTGGAGTTGCACAGTTCAAAAGGATCATTTTGGCCTCATCTAAGATTTTAGGATCTGAGAGCTCCATTTCCCCTTTGAGTTGCTCTGTGACTTGCAGTACAACAGACGCACATGTGTCCGAGTGGTAGCCAATGAAAGCATCTGCTGGGCGATAATGACGTGCTTGGGGGGCAATTGGGAGCTTGCTTCTTGCAGAAATGAAAAAGTCAACCCACCCTTTAAGCTTCTCAACATGGTCCTTTTGCTCACTCTTTAGGACAGTATTGATGTCAAGATAATGTTTCTCCAATCTGTTGATCAGTGGAATGGGAAACTGCTTGTACACAACATCCTTCTCCTCAATGACGATGAGCCTGAAGTTCTTGTGCACTCTGCATTTGACTCGATGGGTTCCAAGCCCCAGATCCACATATTTCTGACCTCCAAGGCTAACGTAATATTGGTTGAGAGCATCATACAAGCTTTCGTACAAGTTCTGCAAGTTCAGAAGCACGATGGTTTGACCGGTTTCCATACAAATCTTAACACGGTTAATGTTGCGGCATATTTGAGTATACTCCTGGTCTTTTGGAAAGCTTGAACCAAAGATAATCTCTGGTTGGCATTGGTCTGCAAAAAATGTCTGCTGAAGAATTCGAAGGGCTGCATAGTTTTTGGTCAGAACAAGCAGGTATCTGCATTCCTCATCTTGGCCAATGGCTGTGATGTTATCTCTTACAAGCTCAATGGCACTGATATTCTCAAGCTTCGTTGGGATACTTAGTCTGCTGGTGAAAACTGAGACAGCATCCACATCATCCTTCCCACTGAAGTTCCTTAGCACAGCATTCACAATCTGGTCGGCCCTAGGCTTCTGATTAGAAGCTTTGACAACAGCAAACATCATCTTTATCAAGCTGTAATAGTCTCGCAGACCAAAGAATCCTCTTCCTTGTTTCCTACAGATTTTCTGGTAAGCACGTGCAAATGGCTGAAAGAATTCTCTCACCCTTTCGAGGATCATGGCATCCGAGGAACATATTCCTTTTGCACTTTCAATCAATTCCTTTTCATCGGGATCGCCACGTGAAACAAATATGCCTCTGTTCATCTTGGCTGGGTCCAAAGCCCAGTTCGAGATACCGATGAATCCCACCTTCTTGTGAGGTACTGGCTGATCATCTATGCATCCCTCTTCCAGCAAAGGATGTAAAGTTTTCAGAGGCATTTTCTGGGAATCTTCAGCCAAGCCTATCTCATCTAGCACTACGACTGAGACATACTCTGCTAGATTCTTGCCTTCCTGAAAACGAGCACATTGCTTGAATGTATTGATGATCCCCTCAGGTGTAGAATGAGGACTGCACTGAAAGGAAACAAGGTGGATCTGCTTCAGTTTTCTAAACAAATCCGAATGGGCTGCTTGGCCTTGCATGCCATCTGCAACTAGAGTTTTAGACAAGGATTTAGAGCTCCCAGGTTTTCCAACCAAAAAGAGAGGTATTCGTAGCTCAATGCAAATCACCATCATGAAGACATTTTCCTTCAAGGCATTGTTTCGAGCAATGGTTTCACCCAATGGGACTCCACTCAGAAAAAGATCCTGAATAACTGAAATCTCCTGCCTCACTTTTACTGGGCTGTAGGTGTCTGGAAGGTACCTGCAAATGTTCCATCTGTATTTCTCTTTATCCTCCAAGCATGCATGGTAACACACACCAACAGCCATCAGTAACGACCAAAGAATTGGGTTCTTTTCATCAGTATTCCTCTGATTTTCATTTCTCTCTGCCCGCTGACTTCTCTCAAACTGGTCAAGCTCTGTAAGTATCATTAGGTAGTTTTTGAAGAACCAGCCAAAGACTTGCATGCAGCGCTCTACATCCCTCAGACTCACAAAACTACACTCATCCTCTCTTGTTCGCATATACTTCTGTGAGGCAGAAAGAACATCAGTGATGGTTGTGATGTAATCTGAACTAATGGAATTGGTTTCAACTACCCTTTCAACTATTTGCCTGATGTACATTTTCTCAGTATTGTCATTGAGTTGTCCAAAGTCCCAAACTAGCGGGATCATGCTAGGTGGTAAAGCCTGCACTCTGTACACTAGTTGGCGAAGTGGAATGGATCCAAGTTTTTCATCCGTTTCCTCAGCACGAACTCTGTATCCCAAACCAGCGGACTCCAATCTCTTGATCATCACGTCTGTGTGTTTTCTGTACGGGTTGCAAGCAGCGATGATTTGCAAGCCAGTGTCACCTGTCAGAGGCTGTCCATTAGCAGTGTTGTCGCAGAGGATTTCTTTAATGCTGCTAATGGCCTCTGTTGTGTTCGCTTCATCAAAAAACAACACAGACTCAAAGCCATAATCCACCTTGTTTCTTAACGCCATGGCCTCTGCTTCTCTTACTTTGGTGTAAATCATGTCTGAACTTGTCCCTCCATGAACCTTGACTAGTTTCATGTTATCAGTGTTAACTCCACATCTGTGCATCTCACAAAAGAATTTGATTAGCCTGGTCTTTCCACATCCTGTCTCACCCATGATTATAACAGGAATCCCACAGCGGAAGCGCATGTGAATTGCCAACATTTTCAATATGTTGTCTGTGGTGAGCTCGTATGTTTCATCAGGATCAAGAGGCCACTGTATTCCCAACACCCTACAAAGCCTCTCAATTTTCTCCCCTCTTTCGAGCTGGTCAAAATCAATGTTGAAAGGGACCCTCTGAAGTATAAGGCCCTCATAGAGCTCTTTGGTCATGATGTTCTGTTTGATCACTCTTTTTGTTGATGGATCAATAGCATCAATCCCATTCTGTGCATTTGGCTGAAGATGAAAGCCAATGAATGTCATGGACTCGTGGTCATCATTGAAGAAAATGTACGGATGTGGTTCTGACTCCCATCGTTTTCTTATCCTAAAGGGAGCTAGATCCTCCTCATTGGCAGAAGAAAGGTCATTGTGCAGTATTCCTGGACTCTGGTCAGAGATGGTAAGTGAAGGAGTGGCAAAATCCTTTGCCATGAGAATCATGAAATCAACAACAAAGTTTTTGAATCCCATCAGAGTATCCCCAATGAAAGACACATCACAGAAAACCGTTCTCTCACAATCCCGAAGCTGTAAGTTCAGGAACCAGGCAAAATTACGCAACTCTGCCCAAGAGGGGTCTATGATGCCGCAGTACACAAACAACATCTGCAGACATTCAACATGAGTGCCCTCCACTCCATGGTACATGAAGGCATCTAAATTTTCACCATTGTAGAAGCGTTTCAGGTACTGATAAGGCCGCTGGTAGGCCTCACTTTTGAACTCTTGGTCATCCATAAGGGGATCTTCATCCTCCATTATTGATGGATCTTCCTGGATTCTCATTTCCAACTCAAGTACCTCTTTGGGAGGACGGCAATAGACACTTGGAAACACATCCAAGTAAGCAGATGGAACATTTGCACCCTACCAAGAAAAGGGCAAATAAATGCATGAGGTATTTTTCTGATTAATGACAAAAAATTCCAACGTGATTTAATAAAACAATTTATTTCCATTTACTTACAGCTCTTCGGTCATTTCGGGATGTGCTGGCATTAGGTCTCAGGATCTCGATGACATACAAGTGCTTATTACTGGTTTTCCACATGTTTCCTTCTGAGTCTTTGAGGTATCCAAGGATCAACAGCCTGAACAGAAATTCATGAAGTCCTTTTTTTACCTGTAAGTATATCAAATATATTGGAAAAAAAGCAGCAACATATATTTCTATTTGTTCTTCGAATTAAACTCATAAATACTGTTACTACCATAGTGGTGACATCAAAATGATAGACTGAAAGCTCATTTTTCTTGGGGCTGTTGAGCAAGGTCTGAAGGATGACATTTTCATCAATTCTTGGGTCAAGTAACCTGATGCACTTCAGCTGCGAAGGCTTCTTGGTGATCTTCTTCAAGTTCTCATACATTCTTTTAATGTAAAGTGATTTTCCTAAAATGAACCACATAGATTATAATTCTGCATCTTACACATTTTGCAAAAAATATTAATTCATACACACAGAAAACAACGTTTTTTTCCTGCGCTATATAGCCAACTTACAAGTATTCTGAAAACTAACTATCCATTACTTCATCCATTACAATCCTACAACAACAATCCATTACTTAAATGCATACTCACCAACTCCTGATCTTTCTGAGGATACAATTCCCACACATTGTCTGTTTTTGAACACATCAGCAGCACTGGATGTGTCAGCTGGGACTGTAAAATGCCTAGAAAGGTATCGTTGAATACTGGTTATTGGTTCTTGGGGAATCAAGTGTAATCTGAATTGACTAAAAGCTGAAGGAAGGTATGCATGTTCTCTATTAGAGCTGCAGACCAACACCAGCCTGTAATCATTCCTGCTCAGGGCATTTTGACGCTGAAAAAATTGCTCCACTTTGTAGCTCACTTCGTAGGGGAGTTGGTCCACATAGAGCATTGTGTATATCTTATTTCCCCTGTAGCCAGCAGAGAGACAGCGTCTGAGGAAAAGTTCCACTTCTTCATAAGGAGTGGAAGAACTACAGAGTAGGACTTCATCATAGGTTGGTAGAGGCTCATTCTTGCTGCTCATGTAAATTGAAATGCATGATATCAGAATTTCCTCAGAAGGGCAAATGATTAGATTTGGTCTTCCAATAGCCATTTCATTTGGAAGTTTCCTCTGGATGTCCCTTGTTCTCTCATCCTGTAAGTACCCATCACCCTCAATTTCACTGGGGTTGTTGGCCAAAATTTCAAGAAGATATCCAAGGCTTCTGACATCAAGGGAGTCTGGCAGAAAATTCTTCATGTCTCGCATGTAAGCATTCCAAATCACATCGAGCTTTTCTGACCCATTAGCATTCCCCAAGAGATTTTCCAGGTCGTCAAACATTGGGCAAGTCTCCTCAGTACTATCATTTTTAATCACACTGGGGACTTCAACAAAAGTTTGGAAGTCTAAGTCTTCATTTTGCTCAGGACCATTCTTAATTACTTCATACTGAAGCCTGTGCCAAGCCCGTCTCAAATCTGAAGTGGAGCAATTAGGTTTGATAAAGGAGAGCATCATAAGAACGTGATCTTCCATTTTGGTCACATTTTTCTGGCTGAGCTGACGGCACATGTAGACTACTTGTTCTGCAGTGTAATAGTTTAAGTAGTAATGCTGAGATCTCTGCTTGTCCATAAAAATCTTCCAGAAGTGAAGGCACCTCTCGATTTTCTTACAGACTTTAGGCAACTGATCTGTGACATCACCTTCCACCACGATGGTGCTGACAACACTCCCTAAGTTGAAGTCCATTATGATGGACGCATCTTTACTATTAGAGTTGACATTTGCCTCCCAATGTCTGAACAATGGATTTCCAGCAACAAACAAATCAATAAAAGCAGAGGCCAACCTCTGTACATTGGCAAATACCTGGAAACAAGGAAGAAGATAATTCAGGGATAATCACAATAGCATGGTGAAATTTAACAGAATGAAACAGCTCAAAGCTCACCTCAGCAAACTGATCGACTTCACACTGGCCTTGATCTCCTTTGCCAGACATTAGCATCAATTTATTCTGAAGATCCCTGAGGTCTTCAAGAGAATAAGTGCGTGTCTCACAGCCCTCATCATGCTCTTCCATAATTTGAAGCTTCAGAATATTTTCCAAGCATAACTGAAAAAAAAACAATATTCATGGGGTGATATTTCTGAAATATTATCTGTATCAATTAGGGTATTCGATGATGATAAAGACAGCTAAAAATAAGCATTTTACTAACTTGGCATGTAATTGCTCACGAGGGAAACTTAGCAAAAATGTATGATTGTGGTGATCATTGTTTGCTTTAGTTGGCCTCTTGACCTTTAAACTATTAACATTAGATTTAGTTTGGCTGAATAACAACTGCCAGTGAACTAGGAAAAAAGGATGATCATGTTGGTTATGGTTTGACTTAATCATCGTTTGACCAGAATCACAAAACGCATTTAGAGTGTTAGGTTTACCTTGTTGATAACAGCAACACTATAATTCTATAGCAAATGTTTTTCAGCACTTTCAATATAATCCAAAATATTTCTGAAAATTTGTTCTGATCAAAAGAGTTTGAAAAATTATTTTATTTAGACACACTGACATATTCTATTTGTCACTATTGTTGAGATTCATACACTGATTCTTGATGTCTGTGAGTGCCTAAAAGAAAGATTTTTTTTTTTATCAGAGCAACTTTTAAGAAAGAATTTGAATTGTATCAAAAAATCTGGATCTTATGCTGTAGAATCACTGTGATGCTGTATACATTAAAGTCAGAGATTAGACTCTAAATTAGTTCAGTGATTCAGGTCAACTGGTGATTTTGTTAAAACTCAACCAACACTATCAGATCATCTTTTCTCTTTGTTCATCTGGCAGTTATAACGCTGTTACAACAGCCTAACAATATCTTAAGTAAAAAATGTAACAGTTAACTGCCCAACTGAAGCAAACACTGATATCCATAATGGTGACTTAAAATTGTGATTTTTCACTTTCAGTGATTCTACTTGTTAACATCAGGTGTCTTCTATGTTGGTCAATCATCACTTAATTAATCACTTAATTATCTCATTAACTTTAACACTGCTTCAGTGTTAATATAAGACTCTTGAGTGTGGAGTCATATAAACTCCCAGGAGAGTTAATTTAAAACTGGACTTTTTGCTGTGTAATAACTGGTTTTGAAGCTGGTCCAAGCTAGTCCGTTATTAAGTTGCTAGATTATCAGCCTGGCGTGCATTTCCTAAAGCCAACAATGGTCTCAAGTTCCGTCGTTACCAATAGAGTTCAATGAAAATTGTGAGCAGATTTGGCAAACAATGCTTTTGGGAAACGCATGCCTGGATGGGGGGATGAGCTGGTAACCCATCTTGGTCTAGCTACTAATCAGCTGCCATTTTTTGTCAAAAATCAGTATGACCACTTTTCATCCCAGCTGATTTATGCAAGCAAGGACCTTGGCCACAATGACCAGGTCTCTATTAGCTGATAGCCCAGCTTGTCAATTGCCTAAACCTGCTTGGACTAACTAGAAACCTGATTTTCCCAGCAATGCCCCTGACAAAGTATGGTCAACCAGCTTGGACCAACTAGAAACTAGTAAGCATGTTCCAAAACACACAACTTTGTGCTGTATTTTTGACTAAAATCAATTTACATTCATGAGTATTTCAAACTGTCTGTGTGCATGATCTGTGCAACATCTATTTGAACTCAAACAGTAATGACAAACCTTCTTTTGGTTTTGTGCACTGATAATGTAGATTCCCTTTGTGTTGATAGCTGATGCCAGAGATAGAGAGGACAGTTCCACCGACCCATGGCTATCCTTGACTGTCTTCAACCATTCAATGTGTCTTGCAGTGTCACACTGAAGCAAAGAAAATGTTGGTGAAAAAAAAATTATAAACAATCTTGTTTTCTTCCTTGTCAAAGCTGGCAGATACTCTTACCAATTTTTTGGGGAGGTTGGGGTCATTGTCAAGTGCCTTCCAAAGTTTTTTCAGCATATCTTTAAAAAGCCTGAAGTCAGTATCTGGCTTTAAATCATAGAGCATTGAGGAGTACCCAAGAACTGCATCATGAAAACAGGCCACGCGATCCACATCCAAATCATTCTCGCCAGCAGAGATGGAAGCCAAATCCACAAAGACTTTCAACTCATTGATGTCTGAAGTGATAAAGAGGAATAACATTTGCTTACAAAACAGCATTAAAAATATTAAAATCCCATTCAATTACCAGTGCAAACACCAATTTGGTTACCTTCAAGAGCCTCTTTAACCCACATAACAAAGTTCTTCCTGAGTCCAAGTTCCTGAAGGCACAGTCTACGGGAATCTGTGATGTCCACAAGCACAGTTTTTGCCTGCATCAACTCATTGTCAATGCTGTCAAGACGCTCTTGTTTAAAATCCACCTGTGTCTAAAAGGAAGAAAGCCTCATTGGTTTAACATATCCCTTACTTGTTTTAATAAAAATTAAATTACTTGACAACAGGAAGCATAATGGGAAAAATTAGGATGATTTTAAATAATGAAAAATTAAATTATGACTTACAGTAGTAAGCAACTTGTCCAAGACTCGAAAGTCTCCTTGTAGGCAGAGCGTCTCTTTGACCATCATGACCACCTGAGCCGACTCCACTGCCAGATGAAGCTCATGGTACTGCTCGATCTGCTGGATTCTTGTCTGGACCCAACGCTGGTCATCACGGAGATCCAGATTGCAGATAATTGCAACTTCCTCTGCCAGTTCTTCGTATTTTCCCTTGTAGGCCTTGAATGTAGCATCAACCTTTTCAAAAGTTATGCTACCATTTTTAAGACTTGTGTATATGTTTCTGTAGGTATCATAACATGGTTCGAATATATCTCTGTTAAGATCTTCGAGTGTGATATTCTCATCTTCCAACTCTTTTGCCTCATTCAACCAACACGATTTGAAAACGTAGCTGTCTTTATAGGTATTGAGGACTTCCGCCACAGATCGAACCTCATCATCAAGCTCAAAGTAAGTGACTACTTGTGACAATGGAGAGGGAATTTGATTTAATGAATGAACCTCCATGAATTCATCCAGGTTCATCTCATCTATGTCAATATGGTGTTTTTCTTCCAACCCTTCAAAATCAACTATAAATCACAACAGATATTATAGTATTAACATCTTTGTATAAAAGCAATGTTATTCTCAGGTGTTCAATAGACAGCATTTACCAGTCACATGCTCCTCTAGACTGCGGCACATTGTAATGAGAGCATCCACCAATGCACTCTCATGATTGATAGCCTTCACCTCCTCTTGTCTACACTGAAGAAGCCTCTTCATGGCGTTGGTATCCTTGTATTGTTCATTTTCACAAAAACACTCTGGAAAAACAGTAGGGTCATGACTATTCACATTGTAGTATGTTAAACAGGTAAAATATCATCTGTGCGAGTTATTTTACCTAAATTAAGCAGCTCAAAGAACGAACTCCTCTTCTGAAGGATGAGATTGAGAAGCTTTATCTTTATTTTTCCAGTTACAAGTTGATGTAAAATGTTTGTGAATAATGATGTTGCCATGGCTAATCTCTCTTTAGCTTCTTCAGAAAGCTTATCGATCAGTTTTTCATCAGCACCTGCAGCCAGAACATACAAACATATCTCCATCATCATTTTGTTTCAGTCTTTAAACATAGATTGAGAAGTGAAGGAAACCATTTAACTACCATGAAGCTGAAAGATATTTTTGGCTGCTGTCCAGTCTAGAAGATGTTTGAGAACAGCTTCTACTTCCTCCAGATATTTTCCTCTGTCATCTTTTGGCCAAGACTTTAGGATGATGGTGGACACAAGCTTTCCAAATTTCCAGTTAATCTGGTATTTTTTTAATGTCTCAAAAAGTCTTCCCTCCGATTTATTCTGTAAAAAAACTTTGAACAGTAACTTAAGTGTACATTTGTCTTATTAAAATCCATAAAACATCATTTGAAAGAGTGTACTTTAAACAGATTTGCTCAAAGAGACACTGCAATTCCCAAAGAACAGGAAAGTCTACACCAAATTTATTTCCCTCTCTATGTCCTAATGACTTTTGAAAGTAATAGTTCACCCAAATGAACACTCCATCCAAGTGCTTCCATCCAAAGTTGTATACTAACGCTCAAAATTGGAATATACCATATTGCATTAAACATTTGCGAATAAAGCACCGTTTCCATCCAGTGAGCCAAAGAAAACAAAATCATCACTTCCTGATAAACTGGTGATATATATATCTAGACAAAAATGTAAGTTGCTGCAGAAGGATAAGCCATTGTAAATAATCATTTTCATATAAAATATATTAATCCTCAGATCGCGCAGACAAATGTAATAAACACAGTCATGTGATCTTGCTTTAGGAGGCAGATGCTGCTGTTAGGCATAGTATTTGTATAAGGCAGTTCTGGCAAGGGAATTTCATTTTTGGTGAACTTTTCCGTTCCATAAATGCATAGAATTGTAATCAAAATGATTCAACTCCCATTGAAAATCAGGTTTATTGGCAAAAATGTACAGACTTTCAGCTGTTTGCCATAAAAAAAATCTCAAAAGTCATTGAAATAGCGGTGGTTTCAAACTGAAAATGCAACTATTAATGACTAATGGAGTCTCAAAATTATTCAACCCCCCAAATAAAATCCCTCACAACAGCACAAATCTGCACAACAGGTGTTGTGTTACTAATTAAGGGCTTCATTAGTTGTGCTTGAGCTAGAACACATTAAATACAGGCTAGGTTTGTTGAGTGACACATTTACTATATATACTATGTATACTATGCGTGTATGATGTATGACTCATTATGTCAGTGAGAATGAAGTGCAAGACGTTTACCTGGCATATTGTGGTAACAGCCTGGAGAGCACACTTTTCTACACTATCCACCAAAAAAGGCTGGGAACCATTAAGTTCCTCGATCTTTGAGCAATAAACCTGGATTTGATCCAGTTTATCTTCCTAATAAGGATGCAAACAAATATCAATTTGAGATGTGTCATTTTAATATCAACAATTACACTGATTTACATCTGATGAGACTTAAGTTCATATAAATCGATAATATATTAACATGATCAATTCATACTGCAAAATCAGAACTCTCTTAAGCTAAGACATTATTTATTTTGCCATATAACGAATCGGTTACCTAACGTAACCTCGGTTCTCTCTAGATGAGGGAACGAGTATTGCGTAAGCTAGCTTACGCTACGGGAAAGATTCATCTTTGCTGAGAAGTTGAAGCCAAAAAATTATTCCAGAATTTTGTAATCATTGTCAACGCAGTATCTCTGAGGCAGACCATGAGTGGGGCTAGCTAGCAGCTCATTGGTTCGCTCAGAGAAAATGCATGAGCCTATGGGAGAGCGGCGCTGAGCCCGCGGCCAATGAGCGGACGGCGCTCGCTCACTGCGTCAGAGCCCGCCGAAAGGGGCGTGGCTATAGTGTATACAACTGGCTCTCCCCGGCTCAGTCGTTGATTTCTTTCAGCATGAAGCGAAACGCTGGTGGCGCAAGCACGGCCGGGAACGCAATACTCGTTCCCTCATCTAGAGATACCGAGTAACCGATTCGTTCTCTTACGAGAGGTTCTCTTGTATTGCGTAAGCTAGCTTACGCTACGGGAACATCTGGTCAACGCCGTGCGCGCTATGTAACCACTAAGCATCCCAGGGGGAAAAACAGCGGGGGAATCTTAAAGTGGAAGAAGACAATAAGGCGGCCAGCATAGCGGCCGTTATCATCTAATGCATACGCCCATAAGGCGGCCGGCATAGCGGGCCGTACACGTATAATGCATAAGCACATAGGGGGAAGCACAAGGGGCGAACCGGTAGTGATAGGACTCCCAATAGTGCAGCTTCTTATAGGAGAGGTGTATAGTACTAGACCGCCAGTAATTTAGCCTGTAAGGCGGGGACTTCCAAGTTATAGAATCTGACAAAGGTGGAGGGGGAGGCCCATCCCGCAGCCACACAAATGTCGTGAATGGAAATTCCGCAGGACCATGCCCACGATGAGGCCATGCCTCTGGTGGAATGAGCCCTGACGGCCAGCGGGCAAGGCAGGTCTTTTGAGGCGTAAGCAGAGGCAATACCATCCACTATCCACCTAGACAGTGTCTGTTTAGAGGCAGCTAGACCCTTGGTGCGGCCGCCGAACGACACAAACAGCTGCTCCGAGCGTCTGAACGCAGCAGTGCGTTTAGTGTACACTCTCAGAGCCCGGACCGGGCAGAGGCGATCACCGTCACGTTCGCTATCAGATGCAGGCAGAGCCGATAGAGAAATCACTTGCGCCCTGAAGGGGGTACCAATCGCTTTTAGAACATAACCGTGTCTAGGTTTAAGAATGACAATGGAGTCATTAGGTCCAAACTCAAGACACGCGGCGCTTGAAGACAGCGCGTGAATATCCCCCACGCGTTTTACTGAGGCGAGGGCAGTCAGAAAAACGGTTTTTAGCGAGAGGTATTTTAGATCCACGGACTCGAGTGGTTCAAACGGTGGGGCTTTCAAAGCTTCTAGAACTATAGAAAGATCCCAGACCGGAACCGTAGGGGGGCGAGGGGAGTTCATTCTTCTGGCTCCCCTGAGGAAGCGGATGATTAGCTCGTCTTTGCCCAAAGACTGGGTGCGCCGGGGTTCAGCGAACGCCGCGACGGCTGCCACGTAAACCTTTAGAGTGGATGGGGACCTGCCCTTATCCAGCATCTCCTGAAGGAACACGAGCAAAGACAAAACCTCGCACGTCTGTGGGAGTTTTTGTCGGTGCACCATCTAGAGAACACAGACCATTTTGCAGCAAAGAGCTTTCTAGTAGATTCCGCTCTGGCATGTTTGATCATGTTCAGAACTCCTTCTGGCAAATCGACGAGTAGTCGTTGGTCACCCATGCATGAAGTGCTCAGCGCTGTGGATGGGGATGCCAGATCGTGCCGCGAGCTTGAGTGAGGAGATCTGCTCTGATTGGAATGGGCCACAGGGCTGTCTGCAACAGCTGCGTGAGCTCCGGGAACCAAATCTGATTCTCCCAGCGCGGGGCTATGAGGAGCACCGGGTGGCGTGTGTCCCTGATTCTCTGAATGACCTGCGGAGATCGGGGGAAAAGCATAGAGCGGGCGGCGGGGCCAATCCTGGGCTAACGCGTCCTCGCTCTTTGAAAAGAATATCGGGCAGTGAGCGTTCTCTTCTGACGCGAAAAGATCTATCTCTGCTCTGCCGAATAGGCGCCACAATGTTAGAACTGTTTGAGTGTGCAGGGACCATTCTCCGGGGGAGACAAGGTTCCTGGACAACATGTCTGGACCGTCGTTCAGATGGCCCAGGTGACTCTGGGACCACAATAGGATGCGGTGCGTCAGATGAAAGAGATTCTTGAGATGTATGATGAAAGAGATGTATGCACGGGAGGAAAAGCCGCAGCGCGTTCTCGACCGCGAGCATTTCCAGACAGTTTGTGTGTAGGGAACTCTCCTGGCTCGACCACTGGCCGGCGGCCGGTGAGCCCTCGCAGACCGCACCCCAACCCGTGTTGGATGCATCTGTCGAGATGACTTTTCGTCGAGAAAAGGTTCCCATGGTAACGCCCCACTGAAACCACTCAGTTACTGACCATGGTTACAGTGCAGTGATACATGTCTGTGTAACCTTGATAATCTGGCGGCCCGTAGTCCACTCGCGGTGGGATACGCGGCTCTTTAACCAGAGTTGAAGGGGGCGCGTGTGCAGGAGACCCAGCTGTAGCACAGCGGAGGCTGAGGCCATATAACCCAGCATGCTCTGAAAGGATTTCAGGGATGTGTGGGTACCCATCCGAAAGGAGGCGGCTAGACGCTGAACACGGCGAGCGCGCTGTGTGGATAAGCGAGCCTTCATCGTAATAGAGTTCAAATATATTCCAAGGAATGAAATAGTTTGACTGGGCTGGAGAAAGCTCTTTGTCCAGTTGACAGAGAGTCCCAGCGCTTTCAGATGGTTGAGGAGAACTGCGCGGTGCGACAGAAGCTCCGTCTGAGACTGTGCTAGAATCAGCCAGTCGTCCAGATAGTTTAAAATGCGCAGCCCCTGACTCCGCAGGGGGGCGAGCGCTGTATCCATGCACTTTGTGAACGTACGGGGTGCTAAGCATAGGCCGAACGGGAGAACGGCATATTGGTAAACCTGACCCTCGAAGGCGAAATGTAGGAATGGCCTGTGACGAGGATTTATCTGGATCTGGAAATAGGCGTCTTTCAGGTCTAGAGAGATGAACCAGTCCCCCTGGCGGACGTGCGCGAGGAGTTTTCTGACTGTGAGCATTTTGAACGGTCTCTTCATGAGCGCTTTGTTCAAGACCCTGAGATCTAAGATCGGCCTGAGGCTGCCGTCTTTCTTGGGAACAAGAACTCGGTCAAAGATGGCGGAACTCTCTCTATTGCGCCCTTCTGCAGCAGCTTCGCTATTTCTGAGCGGAGCGTGTTCATCACAGCTGGGCTGACAGCGGATTCAAGCCAAACGCGCGAACGGGGCGGGCGGCGACGAAACTGTAATAGATAGCCATTCTTTATGATGCTTAAAACCCTCGGGGGGATGCCGGGGATGGCTTCCCACGCTTCACAGCATGCGGCTAGCGGTTGAATGGCAATTTAGCCCTGATTGCTGCACATAGCGGGCTGAACACTGTGTGTGGGTGCGCTTAGAGCGTGTGTGGCAACGGGACTTACACTCAGAGAGGAGCTTTTGGGCCGTGAGACAGAGCGAGCAGAGGGGGGGACACGCGCATGGGCTCGTGGGCGTGTTTATGTTTTCTGCTACTAGAGCGGTCAGTGGCCACTCTGTGAGAATGGGCTCTGTGGGAGACACGGGGCATATGGTGCTTGTGTGTATGAGTGAACACATGCTTGTGGGCACATTTTTTACACTTAAGGCTTTTATGCTCTTTTTGTTAACTCTCTGAGTAGCCGTGAAAACGGCTTTTTGTCACTCGCAAGCGGCCGCCCTGTCTACGCTGGGGCTGCTGAGCTTGCTGAGGCGGGCGCTGTTGCGGGGTTCTGGCAGGGGGCTCGTGAGAGCGGCCTGCAGAAGTGCTGGCGCGGCGGGGCAGGAACAAGTTCATGGCCTGGGTGGCTTTTTGTACCTCGGAGAAGCGGTCGACGATACCCGTGACGGCAGATCCGAAGAGGCCGGTCGGAGAGATAGGCGCGTTGAGGAACACGGCGCGTTCTGAATCTCCCATGTTGGCAAGCGTGAGCCACAAGTGTCTCTCAGCGACACAGAGGGCGGCCATACATCTCCCCAGGGCTTGTGCGGCAGCTTTAGTGACGCGAAGGGAGAGGTCTGTCGCGCTTCTCACATCCGAAAGGATGGGCGGGTTCCTACCGCTCTTCACCATCTCGCACAAGATGTCGCTCTGTAGCAATTGGAGGACTGACATGGAATGCAGCGCTGAAGCGGCCTGTCCGGCGGCGGCGTAAGCGCGAGCATGAAACGTGGAGGTCGCTCTGCACGCTTTCGAAGGAAGCGTAGGGGAAGAACGCCATCTAGCAGAGGGCGGGCAAAGGTGAGCGGCGACCAGGTCCTCGACGGGTGACATGGCAGTTTATCCCCGTTCGGCGGCTCCGTCCACCGAGCGCAGCGAGGCGGATACATCGGAGCGGTTTCGAGCCGAAAGAGGGGCGTTCCAGGACTTGTTGAGCTCGTTGTGTAGCTCAGGCAGGAATGGTGCCGCCCGGCTGCAGGCGGGGGCCGGGCGCCGGTGCAGGAAATTACCATCCATGCCGGCGCGGGTCCCCGCAGACTCTCTCGTCGAAGACCCAATCGACGACCAGTCCTCGCTGTCCGAAGCGTGCAGCGAACAAGAGTCCTTCTCTTCCGTGGTGTCGTCGGAGGCGACAGAGCGGCCACTCGGCGGCAACTGTATGTCCGGCTGGGGCGGAGAGGGAGAGCGGTCGGTGGGCGGCAGCGGCGGCCCGCATGGATCCGCAGGGGGCTCCGGTGGCCTCTGGGAGTGGCGTTTCTTCTTCCGCGGCGAAGAGAGAGGCGGTGTGGGAGCGGTCTTGACCGCCTGCAGTCGTGCCCGCAGGGAGGACAGAGGCAGGTCTTCGCAGTGGTCGCGTCCTCCGTTGGCGAGGGCGAGCTCTGCGTGTTCCACTCCGAGGCAGAGAGCGCAGATGGGGTGGCGGTCTCCTTCTTCGAGTGGAGAGCGGCATGAACCGCAGGAAAATCGAGGCATCTTGAAAAAGACGCTCAAGCTCTTTTAGGGAATGGAATAGGTATAGAAAAGGATACGGCGTCGGATGGCGCTAGCTTTCAGGACGGCTGCAAGTCTCCGGAGCTCGCTAGAAGGTGCTTTCTCAACGACGGCGGCTTCTTCCCAGGACAGCGGATGCGTATGAAGCTCGCTGAATGATGAAGAATCAACGACTCAGCCGGGGAGATCCAGTTTTATACACCATAACCACGCCCCTTTCGGCGGGCTCTGACGCAATGAGCGAGCGCCGTCCGGTCATTGGCCGCGGGCTCAGCGCCGCTCTACCATAGGCTCATGCATTTTCTCTGAGCGAACCAATGAGCTGCTAGCTAGCCCCGCTCATGGTCTGCCTCAGAGATACTGCGTTGACAATGATTACAAAATTATGGAATAATTTTTTGGCTTCAACTTCTCAGCAAAGATGAATCTTTCCCGTAGCGTAAGCTAGCTTACACAATACGAGAGAACCTCTCGTAAGAGAACTATATATTCAGTAGTGTGCAGAAAACCCTGTCGAGAGTATTTTAGTACATTATTCCCTGCACAGTGGAATTATGCCCAATCTTAACAAAGCTGAGTCGAGCATTTTTGATCATTAGTATTTTTATTTTATTTTATTGAAATATGTAATTAAAATATTGGACAGATTATTGACTCCCAACCCAATTAAATGTGAATTCTGGAACAGAGTTGTATTACCTGTTCAAATTTCCCCATAAAGTCCATTGTAAAGGTCTCTCTCCATTCTTTAGTGAAGTCCTCACTCATGAAATTTATGGCAATAATGTTATTCCAAATCTGTAAAATAGAACATAAAATATCATGATAAATTATAAAGATTTAAAAATGTGGAACAAACTGGTTAGTTTGGATGAACATTCATGTTCGGCTTACCTCAATCTCTTTAGTGAAGCTGCAACCCGAATATATACTGCTGTTCAAAAGCCTGCCTTTGAAGGTTTGTCTGATCCACGCTCTCACAGTCCGCTTGGCATCACTGAGTAACGCAAGAGTCTTCTCAGAAAAAGTGTCTGCTTCTTGCGTTGTCTTAGGGTTGAATTTGACAATGAATCAATTTGATGTCTTCTAAATGTTTATTGGCTTTATTCAGTAATTTTAAACAAAGATAATATGATCTCCTCAGGATGGATTACCTGGGCAACTCCTGACACAGAGGCCAAAAGGTTCATGCAAGCAACGGGAATCTCAGTGAAATTTTGGGAATTGCTGTAGTAATGAACTAGATTGCAGATCTTCTCTAGAAGTTTGCAAGTTGTTTGCATGCACTGAATGCCATAATCCTCATTCAGACAGCTGCAACAGTAATGAAAACAAGTTAACCAGTACAACTTGATAAGGCTATTGTATTTGTTTCTGGAAATTTTCTTGGAAATGTCTCAGTCTCTTCTCTATTTTTTCTTTTTTTTATTTACATTTTTTGCTACAAGCCCCGTTTTTATTTTATTTCTTATTTTTTTACAATTGTGTTGAGCTATGAGCCACTTCAACACCAATTATTAAAAATATACATAATGTACATAAAAGGCAATAAACCAATAAAACTTAAAAAAAAAAAATCGAAATGAACTTTGATCGAACTTTACCTGTATGTTTGTTCGAGCAAGTGACTTTGAATGAGTGCCAGAGTGTCCGCTACACTCTAAGGGAAAATAATGATAATTAAATATGGACAGTTTCAGTTTCTTTTATTTTCCAAAGGTACATAACATGCTACAGTAATTTAAGCTATTCTGTTTTGTACATATATGGTTATGTCTTGTGATGGCCTGATACTCACTGTGGAAGTGCTGTAGTTTATATCAATGGGCAATTTCATGGAGAAAAGCTGCAGGATGTCCAGGAGCTCTACATGTATGATGGAGCTGCACTCAACCAACTCATCTACAGTCATCAGATACATCCAAGACCGGGCCAGCAGTCTGTCTACCTCAACCAAATGTGCATGTGTCTTCATGAGATTAAACAGTGCCCTAAAGTAAAGGGATTCGACAATGATGTAAAAATAAAACAAAATCAAGTGTTTACCCAAAAGTTGTATACCTGGAAATTCAAAATAAAATCCACAGAAAAAAACATCTGGAAACCTGCAGACAAATGTCATACCTTCTATCTTGTGTTCTATAGGAAGGTACACCAGCTGATCTGAGTCCCTGCAGTCCAGCCCAGCTCAGCTCAGACTTCGAGCCCAGCTTAGTAAACACTGGCTCAAATGGTTTTGAAGTGCCTTTGAGAAGGTGCAGTAGTGGAATTACGATGATCCATCTGGACATTTCCTCGGTTCTCACTCGGTTGATCAGCGCTTCCACCATGTCAGGCAAGCTGAAGAATGTAAACAATGTTATCAAGACCTTTTAGATACTGATACTTTTACTTAAAATAAGTTGGACCCAGGTCTATTCTGAATAGGCTTCCTTAACAGCATTTGTGGCATGCTGTTGGAAAATAAGTTGGGAATTTATAAAAAAACAAATCAAAATACCATATTGTACTGGATGGTTTAAAGCTACGATGGAAAGTATGATTTTCAGTGAATAATCACTTAAATTTCAGTTCGATCCACACATAAAGCTATTTTATTACAGAAGAGTTAAGAACTGCTTTTGTACTTTTGTAGTATATTGAATGTTGTATAATTTCAAAAAGCAGCCTAAACATTTTTCTGAACCTTTCATTCTGTATAAAATCCCTGGTGTTAAATTTAACACCGCTCAGTGTTTATATGGGAACCACCAGCAATGTGTTAAAAGTAACACTTTTAACACACGGCAGAGTTAATGAGATAATTAAGAAATTAATTGAGTGATGATTAAGCATTAAAGACACTGAATGTCTTTAAACGATTAAATGGTTATATTGCAGCAACCGCACTTGGCAGGAGTTGCGTCCTGCTTCTTATATGGGAGGCTAGCATTGAAGTCGCTCCCCTCAGACGTCTGAGGTCAGAGCTGCATGATTCAGACCTGTTGACTTCACTGGGTTTTCAGAGGAAGCCTATAGCCGCGTTTCCACCGCTGGAACTTTCCCCAGGAACTAGGAACTTTGGGGTGGTACTCGAGGAACCAGGGTCTAAATGAAGTTCCAGGTAAAAATTTCCCTCCCAGAAAGTCCCTGCTGGCGAGGTGGTACTTTTCAGAGTTCAGGAACTTTCGGGGTGGGATTTGTGTGCTGAACATGCTGATTGGTTCTCACCACGCTATTTTTTCTGCCCGATGGCACGCGTTCGTCCCATCCATCTCATGGTCAATGTCCGCTGATAACAAACGTCTACTTTTATATCTAGCATTACGAACTTTCTGAATACGCTTAGGGTGCTCGTCTCTTTTCTGCCGTTTTGTTAATTACCTCGTTAGTAAACCAATCGCACACAAAAGCAGCAAAGCTTGAATCTCCTCCATACAAAACTCAAAACAAACACGCAGGCTGGGAAGAGCAGTCGCACGCAGTTCAACGTCACTATAATCTTCCCGCCCCGTACCGGTATTTTAGTAAGCGGTGTAAACGCAGTAAGCAAGCGGTCTGGGGGAAAAAAGTTCCTGTGAAAAAAGTTCCTGGGACAAATAGTTCCTGGTAATTGCGGTGGAAACGCGGCTAATGAAGAAGGGGCTTTTGTCTACGGCCTTAGTTCTTTTCCCCTTCCTCTCCTTCTCCAGTCCATCGGCCAGTTGCGCCAGCACCTGATCATGGCGCCACCTGAACCTCCCTTCAGTCAGACCTGCCCGACAGGATGACAGAATGTGCTCCAGGTTTGCTGGTCTCTTGTACTGCGCACAGGAGGGATCCTCTGTCAGTCTCCATCTTTGGAGGTTTGTTGGTGTTGGCAGTACATGGTACACAGTGCTAAGGAGGAACATTATCCGATGCCCCTCTATGTCCTTCCAACAGAGGGATCTTCTTTGGACACTTTCTCACCGAGTCCAGCTGCCTTGCTGTTTCATGGCTACTGCCCTGGCTTGCCTGGTCTCTTCTCCCACAGCCCGAATCTCGTTCTGCACCATCCCTTTCCGGTCCTTTGCCCTTGCCTCCTTCCAGCTTGCTCGGGTGATGACTCCCAGGCCTAGTCTCCCCTGAGTCACTGTGCCCAAAATTTCTGCATGTTGCAAGCGCTCCTCCGCTTCCCTCAGACTTTTGCTGGCCTTCCACTTCCGTACCGTCTTTACTAAGATGTTCACCTGTCACACAGCCTGATCATAACTATCTCGCAACATCATGGCCAACCAGATTTTGGCTGTCTTAAATTCCCAAACGACTGATGTAACTGGCAATTGCCGTTTGCTCACATAGCTGTATAGCCCTACAGAGTAAAAGCTTTTGGGGACAGACAGCCACCTCCAGAGGAAGTTGTTGATTCTCTTTTCCAAAGCCTCCACTGTTGTCAAGGGGACCTTGTACACGAGCAGGCCACAGGAGCCTTGGAAGGATGCCGTGTTGGTAGCCCCATACATTGTACTTGCCAGGCAGGCCACTCCTCTCCAGGGCTTTCAGCCATTCTTCTGCTTGGTTGAGCATCCCCTTCACGCTTGCTTTGTCAGTCAGGTAGGCTCTGTACTACCTCCCTAAGCTCTTTACCGGCTTCTCCGTGACTGTTGGGATGGTATCTTCACCGATCTTAAAGCGGAAACGGTCCTGGACACGGCCCCGCTTCAGGACCAAGCTTCTCGATTTTGAGGGTTTGAACTCCATCCTAGCTGCTGTAGTGAGCTCTACCAAATCTTCCAGGATCCATCTGTCCTCCGGGACTGACCTCGCTGTGATCGTCAAGTCATCCATAAAGGCCCTGACCAGGACATCTTGGACTCCACTCGACAGCACAGCTCCCCGCCTGGGCTTCTCTACACACTTGAAGAGGAGGTTTATCGCTTAATAAACCCACACTAAATACAGCACATCTGGAAAATTACAGACCGGTAGACCATCCCTTCTTCCAATCGTCATGAAAACACTTGAATGAGTTGTTTTCAACCAGATCTCCTCCTTTCTTACACAGAACAACCTCTTGGACAACAATCAGTCTGGTTTCAAAAGCGGACACTCAACTGAGACTGCCCTGCTCTCATTAATTGAAGCTCTGAGACTGGCAAGAGCAGCTTCCAAATCCTCAGTTCTCATCCTGCTGGATCTGTCTGCTGCTTTTGACACAGTTAACCACCAGATCCTCCAGTCAATCCTAAAGACGAAGGGCATCTCGGGAATCGCACTCCAATGGTTCAAGTCTTACCTCTCAGATTGGTCCTTTAGGGTGTCGTGGAGGGGTGTGGCATCTAAGACCCAACATCTTGCTACTGGGGTGCCTCAGGGCTCAGTGCTTGGACCACTCCTCTTCTCCATCTACATGACATCACTAGGATCTGTGATTCAGAAACATGGCTTTTCCTATCACTGCTACGCTGATGACACACAACTCTACCTCTCATTCCACCCTGACGATCCAACAGTGGCCACTCTTATCTCAGCCTGCCTGTCAGACATTTCTGGCTAGATAAAGGACGACCACCTTCAACTGAACCTTGAGAAGACAGAGCTACTTGTGGTCCCCTGCCAGTTGCTGCTCGCATTAAATTCAAGTCACTGACGTTTGCCTACCGAACAACCACTGTCTCTGTTCCCTCCTACCTAAACTCATTACTTCAGACTTATGTGCCATCCAGAAAGTTGCGCTCTGCAAGCGAATGTCGTCTTGTGGTGCATCATCTCAAAGAGGCACAAAACCTCTTTCTCTGACCTTTACATGGACTGTTCCCTGCTGGAGGAATGATCTTCCTTAACCAGAGCTGCTGAGTCCATAGCCACTTTCAAGAAACTGCTGAAGGCGCATCTTTTTCGGCAACACTTGACCCAGTAATACTAACACTTTCTCTTCTATTCTATTTTTATTTATATAAAAAATAAAAAAATAAAAAAAGTTACATTAAGCTGAGAGTGGTCATAGCACTTACAGTACATATTGTCGTCCTACTGTTAATTGAAATGCTTCTATTGATCACATTTGCAAGTATCTGCTAAATGAAGAAATGTAATTGTAATCTAATTAACTCTAACACTGCTTCAGTGTTACTTTTAACACCCTGGTGGTGGTTCCCATATGAACACCGAACACCGGGTGTGTTTTGCTGTGCAACAAGCTGTCTATAGATCTCTATCTATAGATCTCTATAATTTAAATATAGCCGAAATAACTACTCACTTTTTTATCTCTGAGAAGGATTCCGTTAAGTCAGTCCAGAAGGACAGGAACTCATCCTTTGGTAATTTCGGCAGGCAGAGGGCAGTGCAGAGACGGGAAAGAGCTCCATTTTCTAATTTCAGATAATACTGTCTCCACACATACAGCATGATAAGAGCAGCCTTCAGTGGCTCCTTGATGAAAGCGCTCTTTCCCTTGCTGTCCGTCTGTAGCTCTGGGGTCACATGCTCCAGCATGAACTGCTTCAGAAGCATGCTCACCTGACAGGATGGAATGAAATTTATGAAATTTATGTATGAAATGATATTATGAAATGTAGTATGCTAAATTTCACATTGACATTTTTACATTTTAACACTATATTGCGTCTACTGGTCTGTGCTCTTAAAGGCATAGTTCACCAAAAAGTCCTTATTTACTTATATTATACACCTATTTACATTATTGTCTCAAATGTTAAATATGCATGAACTTCTTTTTTAAGTAGAACACAAAATGCATACATTGAAAATATACAAATAACTGGGACAGTCAAGTTTTAAAAAAGACATCATAGATATCAAACTTGAATAATATAGTGGCATAGTCTTGGAGTTCTGGCATGCGTTTAGTAATCACCTATATGAAAGCTGAAACCTCAGTCCCTGTTGCTAGCTAGTCTTTCTGCAGGTCTTTTGCAGACGCTCGAGGGTTTTTCTGAACCTGCCTTCTTATAAATCTGATTGCAGCCGTTGATAGCTTCCTCTCTCTGCCCCGTCCAGGTAGTGTAACCTTTAACTTTGACCTCTAGGAACATTTACTGCCTTCACTATCTTTTTGTATCCTGTTCCTTGTTTGTGAAGGGTGATGATATCTTCTCTTAACTTGTTGGACTATTGTTTTGGCGTATCCATATTTCTAACATGCAGTCAAATGTGACACTCAACAAACCTAGCCAGTTCAGGTCTTTCATATGTTCTAGCTCAAGCACACCTGGTGCAACTAATGAAGCCCTTGATTAGTACGATAAAACCTAGCCGTTTCTCAATACCAAGTACGCAGACTTCGGACTTGCGTCCTTGGTAGTTCAGACTTGCCAAGTTCGACTCCGGAGAACGAACTCCCGAGGACGAGAGGACGCAAGTCCGGTTCTTCTGCAAATGGAACAGAGCGTACTTGATCGTGTCACTCAGCAGCACGCTCTACTCCGGTTATTTCTTTATATAGCCTATATTTCAGGCAACAATAAACGAAATTTGCTACAACTCTGCATCTTTTCGTAAACAATAAAACGAAATATGTTATAAAACACCACTCTGCCTCTTTTCATTAACAAAAAACAAACAAAATAATAGCCTAATGGCCATGTGGTTCAGGCAACGCGATTCTCTTCACTGCATATATTTATAACAAAATGAACATGATCTTTTTGTTTTCATTTTAAAAATATGAAACATTGATTTTTATTGACATTTATCAAACAGACACAGGGTTATGTCATGTTATTATATTGCTCATAAAGTGAAGATAATATAAAAAATGTTGTTAAAGTTAAATAGCCATAAAGTTATGAAACCTCAAAAATATATTTTTTTTTTGCCATGGAACAAACTATAGGTCAATGAGACCAAAGATAGACTTATACACAAGACGAATTATTATACGTCAAGGTTTATCGACTAGACTGCCGGCGGCAAACGTCAGAAGCACTAGCCGAAGATAAGCCGTTTCAGTCGGGGTTGATCTCGCTGAGTGTCCGCTGAAGGCTTGGATGTCAGAACTCCGAAAACGTCAGATGCATTTTTCAAATAGGCGCTATCTTTATAAATAAACTACAGATTTGAGATTTAAACAACCACATTCTCGCCTGAAACACTCTTAAAATTACATTTCATGACTCAATAACAGTAGTATTTTGATATTTCGCGGATTTTCTCCTCTCCCATTGACGCTTGCTGGTTGGTGCGAGGTGCATTCTGGGTTACCTGGCAAAGTCCACACAAGTCACCTCTCGATGCATCCTCGGTAAACGGGGCAGATCAAGAACACATCCGGGGATTTGAAGTGGACTTGGCTAGATGTGAACTTTGAATTGGAACAGTACTTGGGCAGCGACTGATGACGTTTCACAAGTCCACAAGAACACAAGTACAGACAAGTAAGCATATTGAGAAATGGCTCCTGTTTTGCAGATGTGTGCTGTTGTGAGGGATTTCTATTCAGGGGGTTGAATCATTTTAAGACTGCAGAAGTCCTTTAAAGTTGCATTTTCAGTTGAATATGGAAAAAAAATCACTTGAAACATTTGTTACGGCAAGCTATTTCGATTACTTTTGTTTGATTTGTTCATTGCAAACAGCTAAAAGTCTGTAAAATTTGCCAATAAACCTGTTTGCAATGGGGGTTGAATAACTGAAATGAAGTCAATGGACGCTAGGCTTCAACAGGGAAATGCACTGTGACACTATAAGAATGTATGAGAAGGAAATAGAGTCAGCTGACCTGCTATATGTAGCTGATTCTGAACAAACTCGTATTCGAGATTAACGTGTTCAAACGCATTTTTAGTCAATAAAAGGTACAATAGTACATATTTGACCATATTTTTTTTAAACATTATAGGGGAAGACAAGACTCATTCTCAAAGAAGTAAACCAGATGGTACCAAAGTTTAGAAATAATTAATATAAATAATTAATATAATTAATACAAAACAGTTTAGAAATAATTCACACACATAGGAGGTGCGTCTTCCAGTTCCAGGCATATATAGCCTCTCCAGCTCTCAGATGGTGTAAACTCAATGCAAATTCTCAAATGGTTCCATGTAAATCAACTTCTGTCCCCAGTAAGTCTGGGACGGTGATTAATGTGAATTCCCACTGTGAACTCATCTTTACATTTTAAATGAGGTCGGTCTATATAATGAAACGCAACTAGAGCTCAGGGCATTTTCTTAGCCTATAATGCAAAGTGCACCAAAACAAGTACTTATAATGTCAAGGTATTGCATCTTCTCTCTTTATTTCAGATCATTCGATGTTTGTATTTATTATCTTTGAACTGAAAATCCAATTGGCATGATAAAATTACTAACCAAAATAAATTGTAAACCTTTTTTTTGTAGATTTTTTATAGATTTTATTCTATAATCGACTCGGATATTATTTTCAGTAAAGAGTTAAAAAAAATAGTCTAAGGCCCAGGCCCAAATGGCACACTCCAGACTTGTGGACTTCCTCAGAGTCCACACTTCGGTGACGTCATGTAGTACAGACCTACAGTATAGGGCCCTTAGTGCGAGTCCGCGAGGGCGCATTGAGAGTATTTTTGGGACAGACTTGATCGTCACGCAGGAAACAGGAAGATGGTCTGATTGTTGTTATGGACAGGAGCTACAGGTTCAGGGAAAGAGGCGGCCTATAGAGAGCCTAAGTCCCGCCCCTTCGCTTCCGGCTCATGGGACCTTATTTCGGAAAAAATATGAATGGCAGTCAATGGGGAGAGACAACTTATCTTTTTATTCCGTCTGAACTGTGCCCTGAATTACACATATGATGTTTGTCAATTTAAAAGATGATTCTCAAACTCAAAAACGTCGCAGTTTGTCATACAGCAGAAGAGTAACATTTAGTTTTATGTGAAAATCGCTCTGTGAACTACATCTCCCGGGAAGAGAAACGAGATCCGCTGCTCGTGTGCGTGCAGTCTGGTACAAAACACTCAGGTAGGACGGCGTAACGTTACGATTATAACGTAAGACCGTAGAAATAATGACAGACAGCCTCAGTAAAGTTAGCTTTATTCATTGAGAGAAAATGTGCGCCTTTGGGGTTTGTAGTCTTTGTAATTACGTATTTTCACAGTCTTATACCTCAACGGTTTTACATCAAACTGCGACTTTCTTTACTTTAAAATGTATATTTTAAATTGACAAACATCATATGTGTAATTCAGGGCACAATTCAAACCAGATCAAAATATTTGTTGTCTCTTGCCATTGACTCCCATTCAATATTTTTTCGAAGTTAGGTCCCATGGTGGTCGACCGGAAGGGGAGGGACTTAGGCTCTCTATTGTTACCAGCTTTTCTAGGTACCGAGTACCAGGTTAATCCAGTTCTAGACGCGCTGTCTGAAAGGTGCACAGTTGCGTCCTCTTCATAACGCTGATATGGCTCTCTCTCTGAATCCACTTGTTGACACGAAAGGAGGAAAGAGCCACATATGGAAACATTTTGGATTAGGCTAATGCCTAAGAGGCCGATTACATGCAAATTCGCAATTTCAAATATAGGCGCGAGGCAAGCACGCTCATAATAAAAACTCGTTGCATAGCAACGACAGACGCCGCGTGAGGGCAAGCGCTTTGGAAAGAAGCACGCGCAAAAATATAATAAAAAACACGCGCGATATGTAAACGGCCTCTAAAGTGCTTTCGGGGTAGTTTTACGAGTACATGAGCACAGTTGTATCCAACCGACACCAGAGTACTGGTATTAGTATCGATGCAACCCTAACTATGTCATTTAATGTCAGTGCCAGTTCTAGGCGTATTCTTGCCTTTATAACTCAGCAGGTTTAAAAAGCCTTTTTTAAAATTAAATATGAATGCAGTTTTACAATAAATAAAAGTACAGTCAAGTCAAATAAAACATGTTTTATCTCCTGTATAGTTTGGTAATGCTTGTGGGAAGATACCATTTATCAACATTACTTAATTCACATCAACACATTGAGTGAACAATATATTTTTACAACATTAATTAATGTTTGTAAATGTTATTTAATACAAACACTTGATTGTTCATGTTTGTTCACTTCATTCATTGTGCATTAAATAAATGTTAACGGATTAAAACTTTACAAACAACTTTAAAAATGTGTTAGTGTATACTATTGTTTATTTTAGGTCATTTCATCTATCTATTTTAGGTCATTTCATCATTTCATCTTAAAATGTACAGTTTCCATACTTGTAACCGTGATAAACACTTAAATATATGTAAATTTAAACTAAGCTTTGGTACCGAAATTGGTACCGAGAACCGTGTATTTTTACTGGTATTGGTATCGAATACTGAAATTTTGGTACCGTGACAACACTAGTTCAGTATATGCCGAGAAACATATGGTTTACTTACATCATCTTTACTGTAATTGAGTTGGTGCCATTGCGTCTGTTTCTTTTCATATACATAAGGGTTTCCGTAGATCTCATAAAACTGCCGGAGTTGACAAATGAAGTTGTTGAGGTTCACTTTGCTCCAGCTTGTCAGGAGGTCAAAGATATTTTCCAGCATGATTGTACCAGCGATTTTTCTTCCCTGGAGAACACTTTTCTTCTGATCAGGCCAAATGGCCTTTTTAATCCATTCAAGCATATTACTAGATGGTTCTGTGCAGATGATATCATCATACTGATGCCATTCCCCTGCAATACACCAAAAGAACAAATTAAGTCTCTTATAAATAATAAACAAATAAAGTCGGAAAAAGGGACTTCTGGTGAGCTTCACGTACCCTCATCGTTTAGGAGATGTGGTTTGACAAACAGACATCTGTTGGTGACTTCATCTGAATCCAGTTTGTAGATGTATTCATAATGCAATTCATACTTCTGACGCTTTTTAGCTTTATACACTACATACTTGTAGGGTATGGACACAGTTTCAGCGTCAGCTTTTTTGCAAACAAATTTCCCTCCAACAAGAAATCCATGCTCTCCGAGATTCCTGAAATCAAATTATTCTTAAAAAAAAACTGGTCATAGTAATGAATACTCAAAAACTGATCCTGAAAATCTTTACTAACCGTGACACAGACAGTTCGACAAGATTTTGATCCCAGTTACCAATGTGACTACCGGCCCTTACAAAAATATAATCCTCTTCTGGGTTAAACTTGAAGTCTTTTGACAGGACTGCATGAAAGTAAATGGTGAGTCTGTCACTGGAACTTATATGCTTGGTTGGTGCTGGATTTCTGCAATTTCAAAAATATTAATGAGATAAGACGGGGGAGAAAAATTATACCTTAAAGGGATAGTTCACTTTGAAAATAAAGTCCCTGTAAAGTCAAACTTAAGTGTGTTCTGAGTCTGTCATACCACAGAAAAATGTGATATTAGTCACCCAGCCAAATTTGAATGATAAAAAAAGCCGGCAAGTACATAAAATAAGCTATCAAAATCTTGAAAAAAATCAGCGGTTATCTCTGTTCTCAAACGCTGGGGGCGTGTCCGCTGGCTGCGCTGAAACCACGCCCACTCGCGGGAAAGCTGTCGACGGTGATATTAGGTGAAACTGCTCTCGGAACGGAGGATGAACGCTGAGGCGGAAGATAGTCGTTTCGGCCCCGTTCACCACCAGCATCGGATTATCAGTGAATGCCAGCTGTCTCTGAGGAAAGTTTATAAAACTATCCTGTGTAAAATGATCACTATAGAGGCGGGTGTTGCTGTCGGTGATCCTCAGCTCATCAACAAGGTTGGCTCTACACAAAATTAATCCATCTCTTCTTGATGTGATTGCTTTTAGGAAATTTAAATAAAGACACCGATCTGTTTTGTACATGATCGCATCCAGGTAGTAGCCTATGCATTTCCTTGTCAAAGGCATAGCAAGCTAGCAAACTGCAGACTGTAGTAACTAATAGTACTGACAGTAACTCGCGATTGAGCGGCGAATGCAAATGTGCTCTATTGTTAGGGGAGAGATCAGCCCCTCCCTATGGATCAGCCAACGTGCGTCATCAATTTTGGGCGTGTCCACGAGCTCTTGGGCTCCAATGCGTCATTGAGCCCTGTTTTAGCCCTGCCCAAAAAATCCGTAAAATTGCAAGGGTGAAAAACTGTTTAACGGTCTAACTCCGTATTTCAGTACTTCACAGTTCACAGTCTTTGTAATATGTTTTAGCAATACATATGTAAAATTTACAATGTGTTTAGAATTTTTTTGTTGAATTACCTTTACAGGGACTTTAATTTTTGATTTGATGTTTTATCTTACCTCGAGGGCATCCAAGATGTAGGTTAGGGATGCACCGAATATTCGGCCGCCGAAAATTTTCGGCCGAAAATGGCCCAAAAGTGCATTTTCGGTTTTCGGCCGAAAGACTTTTATCACCGAAACAATACGGCCGAAATATTGTGATGACGCAAACAGAAACCGCGAGCCGCACGTGCTTGTCTGAAGCAACGTGTCTGAGGTGTGGACGCATGTCAGTGTATCTGAAGCCGCGAGGAGACGGAAGCCTTGTTTATCCACCTATCTGCTCTAAACCATAGCTCTAAACAATGCGCGCCTGCATGACGACCACTCCGGTTGCGTGCTGGTCTTGAACGGTGCACGCGCTGTCTGTGGAGACTCGCGCTACGGAGGCAGGCGAAAGTATAAACAAGGCAGCGCGAGTCTCCACAGACAGCGCGCGCACCGCTCCAAACGGTCGAGGCGTTTATACTTGACGCGCTCTCCGTTGTACTATTCCTTGAAACGACAGTGGACGACTCGAAACTGTCCTCTAACCATTAGGAATCGGTGAGAAGAAGAAAGATAAACACATGACAATGTTTATTTCTTTTAGTATTCCGCCACCAATACAAAAATAATCATGTAAAACCCAGTAAACCCTGAGATTATTACTTGTGACATTACAAAAAAATATTTATGGGAATTGGGAACATGTATAACTAAATTAATGCTCTCTTAAATATTTTCTACATTCACTAAACATGTACATTTGTATTAAACATGGACCATTGTTCATTTAAAAAGGCTTTTATGCTGTTGTATGCTAAATTTTTAAAATGTAACTAATTTAGACATGCAAACTGGGTGCTGGTGTGATGAGAAGTTTGCACTCGGCTTTGTTTTTGAGAGAACATTTCATTTTAAAACCTTTCTGCAGGCCAGTAGATTATTATTTAGTGTACACATGAGTGGGGTCAAGTTAAACATTTTAGTTTGAATTTTATTTTATACTGTGCATTGTGCAAAATAAATATTTGCAAAGTTTGTAATTGATTTATTCTTCGAAAATGTTATATTAATTTATGCAATTGCAATGCCTTGATTTTAGTAAAGTTTGTACACAGTCATAGCCATAAATGCAATGATACTAATAATTGGCATTATTTCGGTGTTTCGGTTTCGGTTTTCGGCCTTGATTTCTTTTTTTTTCGGTTTTCGGTTTCGGCCAAGAATTTTCATTTCGGTGCATCCCTAATGTAGGTGTCTTTGTTTCCACAGTATTTTCAATTTTGATATTTTTCAGTCAAACTGTTCTTGTCTGGCAGTCATATAATGAAGGTCTATAGGGTTCACCTCAAAGAGCATGCACAGAGAAGTCCAAATTAAACATGATTTAATGACTCGTAAATGCAAGTACACATTGATGGCCTAAGACACGAAACGAGCTGTTTGTGTGAGAAAACGAACAGTATTTATATCGTTTTTACCTCTTGTAATCACAGTCACGTCCAACCGATCTGAGGCCACAGGCGCTTGTCTGCGTAAAGCCGCCTTTCCACTGCACACGACAAACGACCGCCGTCGTACCGGAAGTCATTCATTTCCAATGGAGAGTCGTACGGGAGCTGCGGGGAGTTCCGATCATATGCGTAAGCGGGAAATTCGGATCCGATTTGAGCTTTGGATCCGTTGAAATATCTGAACTTCTGCGGCTAGACCGTATGCGACCGAGGCAACCGGATGTGATGTATTCTAATAAAAACTATGAGCGCGAGGCTAGAATTACAAATATTTTAACTCTTTAATGTTTTTCTGTAAACGCTCTTTCTGTAAAATATTGGTTATAAGTAACTATAGCAGAAAAAAATATTTTATAATTCTTAAATCGATATTTATATTGATTAACTTAGCTCTATAAAATCTACTATTTTTTATTTGAGATGTATTGTGGGTCATTTGTTCTGTGTAGATATTTATGCATGCATTTACATTCATTAAAATCTTTAATTTTACCATTGTGAATATCCGAGGGTAACGGTTGCTTCACGACCAATTTCAAAGTTCCGTGCGACTGACACTAGAGGGCGAAATACGACTATCGTATGCGAATGTCGTGTGCAGTGGAAAGGCGGCTTAAGCGCCGGAAGTGATCTCTCGTGCTTGTACGTCACTCATTGTTTACACAGAGATTTCGGAAGTTTTACCTTTCACTAAACATATTTTGATATAATGAAATAGTCTTCCATTGTGATTTCCTGTATATCTAAATATGTTTAGATCTTCACAGTGAAGGATAACACTTCTGAAATCTCTGTGTAAACAATTAGTGATATACACGCGAGAGAGATCACTTCCGGCGTTTGCAGACCGAAGCGCCCGTGCCCTCAGATCACTTGGACGTGACTGTGATTACAAGAGGTAAAAATGATATAAATACTGTTCGTTTTCTCACACAAACCGCTCGTTTCATGTCTTAGGCCATCGATGTGTACTTACATTTACGGGTCATTAAATCATGTTTAAATTTGACTTCTCTGTGCATGCTCTTTGAGGTGGTGACCATAGACCTCCATTATATGACTGACAGACAACAACGGTTTATCAACCGAAAAATATCTATATCTATTTAATATAAATTGAAAATACTGTGGAAACAAAGACACCTACATCTTGGATGCCCTTGAAGTAAGCTAAAACATACCAAAAATTAATTTCAAAGTGAACTATCCCTTTAAGTGCTATGAAAACCTACCTTTTTGGGGGCTCAACACACATACTATCCGCATCAACACTTTCTTTGCCTTTCTGGTCTGCAGCAGAATCTTTCTTTCCCTGTTGCTTCTGACTCTGCTCAAGCTTCACTGCCGAATCTCCACTGGAACCTGCATTCTTCTAAACGCAAAAACACAAGATGTCATCATTTAACTCCATGTTTGTAATATCTAATAACAGATGAAATATATCAGTCTGGCCAATGAGTCAACTAACATTTGTGCTCTTTGAGGTTGACACATTTTCTATTTGCAAATATATATATTTATATACATTTACACTTTATTTTACAGTGTCCTTGTTACATATGTTACATGTACTTAGCGTAGTAATTAGAGCCAGACCGATATATCGGCCGGCCGATATTATCGGCCGATATTAGGCATTTTCCAAAATATCGGTATCGGCAGTTATAATGGCCAATAAATGAATATTTAAAAAATAAAATAAAAACGGATGAAACACACTTCAATCATCTCTCCTTGGCCTGTTATATTGAAAATGTATGTTTTACAATTTGCAGTATGATGTTATCTATTGCTAAATTATGGCTCATCATAGACTAGCTAACCACAAAGCTAGCTAATTCCACTATCATCAGTGGAAGACCGCTAACGTTAACATTAATGAGCTTGGAAACCACAATGAACTTTTTCTGCCTA
Source organism: Cyprinella venusta (assembly GCA_038021265.1). Taxonomy (NCBI): domain Eukaryota; kingdom Metazoa; phylum Chordata; class Actinopteri; order Cypriniformes; family Leuciscidae; genus Cyprinella; species Cyprinella venusta. The sequence continues at coordinate 13,417,072 of CM075863.1, forward strand.
AATGAAGTAATGATTACTGTATTTATAACTAACATATCTCTAGTTACAGTCCCTGCATTGTAAAATGTAAGTTATACTTGCGAGGAGTGAACATTTAGACATAGAAAAAAAGCATCAAACTTATCTTGTGCAGAAAAGTTAGCTTTTCTTTTACACTTGTGTGAAATCCAACAATATTTAATAAAAAAAAATATCGGACGATATATCGGAATATCGGATTTTAAAACCCAAAAATATTTGTATCGGTATCGGCCTTCAAAATCCTTTATCGGTCGGGCTCTAGTAGTAATAAAAGTAAATTATGCATAATTACATGCAACTAACCCTCAACCAAACCCTAATCTTACCCTAACCCTATAGTAAGTACATGTAGTTGCTTAATTTTACTCAGTACTTAAATATGGAATGGAATACTTGTTTCTTATTGGTCAATTGTGCCCTTCAGTTTTATGTTTTGCAAGCGCACATACACACACTCTCAAACTCTGATAACAACCGGCTGGATGTACATTATCCCACTTATTACACGGCTACTTACCACATAAGTAAATAATTAGACATAAAATATTGATCCAACTATTTTACTGATAAAATCGCGCTGACAACATGTTTCTGTGAGAGTGTGTGTATGTGTGTGCATTTGAGAGAGCAGAATAAAAAGTATGTGTTTAAATACATAAAACAAATTTTTGTGTTTTTATCCTATTGTTTATTATATTTATTTGCTTGTTCGGCTTTGATTCTTTTGCTGTTGTCGGCTGTAACGACCTGTGAAATAACTGAAATCATTTGGTGTAATATAATTTGGTGGAGCTGTAATAACAGAGCAAACGGTTTAAAAACATACATATATACTTTTTGTTTACCTTGGATTTACTCTGTGGGGCAGATGCCACTTCCTGTGGTGGTTTCTGTGGTTCATTCTTCTGATTTCTGTATTTTTTAAAGTGCAAGTACACATTATTATTTGACATATTCCTAATATATATATATATATATATATATATATATATATATATTATAAAAGGAGACAAAGAAGCACTCATCAAAATACATCAAAGGCTTTGGCATACTTTTGGTTTTTAGATGAAACTTGCTGAACTCCTTTATTGGTTTCCGTTTCCCCACTTTCATTGTCAAGCTCAGTTTTCTTGTCAGAACGAGCAGACTTCTGCTTCCCACTCTGCTCCACCTTCACTGGATCTCCACTGGAGGCAGCATTCTTCTAAACACAAAGTCATCCTTTAACTCCATGTTTGTAATTTCCAGTAATAGACCAAATATATCAGTCTGGACTCAACTAACATTTGGGCTCTCTGAGGTTGACAATGTTAGCTGATAACCATGTGTGATTGGGTGAAGCTTTAGCTCTTTCTTATGCCAGTTCCAAAATTAGCTAACAACTTAGTAAAAGGACACATTTTCTATTTCCATGTACACTCACCTAAAGGATTATTAGGAACAGCACGAAGCTCCCATTCCACCACATCCCAAAGATGCTCTATTGGGTTGAGATCTGGTGACTGTGGGGGCCATTTTAGTACAGTCAACTCATTGTCATGTTCAAGAAACCAATTTGAAATGATTGGAGCTTTATGACATGGTGCATTATCCTGCTGGAAGTAGCCATCAGAGGATGGGGACATGGTGGCCATAAAGGGATGGACATGTTCAGAAACAATGCTCAGATAGGCCGTGGCATTTAAAAGATGCCCAATTGGCACTAAGGGGCCTAAAGTGTGCCAAGAACACATCCCCCACACCATTACACCACCACCACCAGGCTGCACAGTGGTAACAAGGCATGATGGATCCATTCTGTTTACGCCAAATTCTGACTCTACCATCTGAATGTCTCAACAGAAATCGAGACTCATCAGACCAGGCAACATTTTTCCAGTCTTCAACTGTCCAATTTTGGTGAGCTCTTGAAAATTGTCGTCTCTTTTTCCTATTTGTAGTGGAGATGAGTGGTACCCGGTGGGGTCTTCTGCTGTTGTAGCCCATCCGCCTCAAGGTTGTGCGTGTTGTGGCTTCACAAATGCTTTGCTGCATACCTCGGTTGTTACGAGTGGTTATTTCAGTCAAAGTTGCTCTTCTATCAGCTTGAATCAGTCGACCCATTCTCCTCTGACCTCTCGCATCAACAAGGCATTTTCGCCCACCAGTATTGCCTCATTCTGGATGTTTTTCCCTTTTCACACCATTCTTTGTAAACCCTAGAAATGGTTGTGTGTGAAAATCCCAGTAACTGAGCAGATTGTGAAATTCTCAGACTGGCCCGTCTGGCACTAACAACCATGCCACACTCAAAATTGCTTAAAGGAGCATTTCACCCATTACAATATAAATCTTTATTGAAAGTGGATTATATATGTAGTCGAAATGTAAAAGAATTTTTTAATTTGGTGCCCTCTTGACTGAGAAAAGAAAATAACCAAGGGGCACATATGTATGAATAGACTACAGGTCCCAGAATGCCCCGCTTTGTACAGCTCCGCAAGCCACACCCTCTCCGGAACAGCGCAAACAGAGACGACACTCTTCCACAACACTCTTCCGTCTACAAGGCTAACATTAGCTATCACCAGAGTTTGAAATTCATTTCACACAAAATGTCTAGTTGGCTGTGGCGAGCAGGACGATCGAGGGCGAGGCACATAAGAGGACGGCGCGCCGCGCGAGGCTGTTGGTGTGAGTGATAACAGACTAAACAGAAACTATTTGGTGATAATGAAAGACATCTGTGAGGCGCGCGCCAGTCCCGCGTCTCTAACGGAGAAGTGAAAGCATAAAACGGGGAGTGACGACGGCAGATCGAGAGAGAAACAGGCCTGATTTTAAGAAGTTTTGTTTCTGTTGTGTGTAACGTTACAGCAGTCGCCAATGAGGGGCTGCTGGCTTTGGCTTATACTTTCGTTTTGTATTTGTTCATTTTACTATTAAAATGTTTAAATGTTCGCCGGTTCCTGCCTCCTTCTTCCCACAACAACAAACCCTGTTCATGTTACATTGGCAAACTTTAAGTGAATTACTCCTCGTTTGTATTTATTTCTGTTTGGTAAATTACTGCATGTTACCTGGATGTTTAGTCAGGCGAAACTATCACAACACAAACGTCCGTGTGCTCGTCTGATTTAGAGATTTCCTCCAGGAGAAATTGCCATCGTTGAAATTCTCTGCAGCAGACGGACTCTGTGTCCGTAGGACGTGGCACGCAGCGAGAGCACGGGCACCAGCAAGCCGGCCAGCGCCAGAGTCAGTGCGGGGTCCTCGACCGTGACAGGCCGCCGCCTCGGCATCTCCTGCTCCTCCATCAGCCTCAGATGCTCTAAACTATACTGCGGCTCGTAAAGACAGCCACGAACATCGGATTCGAGCAGCAGAACTCAAAATCCTCTTCTTCCATATCATGTTTAGTTTCTTCCGTCATTGTCATCTAATCTCCACAGCACTTGTTAGCTTAGCTTCCAAACAAGATGGCGGATATTGATTTCAGTTTCTGCAAGTGAAGTCCCACCCACTGATCTGTAATAGGCTTGTAGGGTGAGTGGGTCCCACACCCTGGCATAATAATGAGCTAATATAGTAGTTCTAAAGATTTTAATGAAATATGACTTCCTGCTTATCGTGACGCAAAATGACGATTTTTACGTCACGATAAGCAGGATGTAAAACACTTAAATCCTTATTTCTCCCATCTCAGGGGAAAATAAGGGAATAAACCATGACCATTCAAAAATATGACTGGGTTTCTAAAGATACAAAGCTTAATGCAAATGGGTGAAGTGACCCTTTAAATCCCCTTTCTTTCCCATTCTGACATTCAGTTTGGAGTTCAGGAGATTGTCTTGACCAGGACCACACCCCTAAATGCATTGAAGCAACTGCCATGTGATCGGTTGATTAGATATTGCATTTATAAGAAATTGAAGAGGTGTTCCTAATAATCCTTTAGGTGAGTGTTTATATAATTTATATTTTCGATATAAATATATATTTAATTTTTGATTACCTTGGATGTGCTCTGTGGGCCAAATACCATTTCCTGTGATGGTTTCTGTGGTTCATTCTTCTGATTTCTGTAATTTTCAAGTCAAAGTATATAGTGTTATTTGACATTTCAATTAAAAAAAGAAGCATTCATCAAAATAAAAAGGCTTTTCCATACTTTTTTGTTTTAACTGGCTGAACCCCTTTGTTGGCTTTTGCTTCCCCACTTTCAGTGTGTTTCCCAGTTGCTGTTTTCTTCTGTTGACTGTCCTGTTCCTCGTCCTGATGACCCGTCTCCATTTGACCGCTCTTTATGTTTGCATTCTGGTCCATACTAGCATTCTGATCGAGAGCAGTTTGTGCTCCAGTGGATCTACTCTTCTGTCCTGTTTTCTCCTTCTCTGCCTGTTCTGACACTGGTGGAGAAGTGCTGGTGTTGATCAGCTCCTCAGCCGCTCCAGGCGTTACACAACCACTGTCAGACTGAGCTTTCCCAGCGTCTGAAGCCGAGACGCCAGAGGTTTCAGTTTTAGGCATGTCCTCTCCGGTGCAGTGAGAGCCATCACTGTCAGAAGACTGGTCTTCCTCCATTCTCTTCTCTTTATCATTCAGAGATATATCAGAGAGTTCAGAGGTCAGAGACGAAGGCTCCTCTATAACACCAGCTTTTTTCTTCTTTTTCTTTCTTTTCTGTAGGATGAAGGATGTTAAATCACCAACAACAGAACCTTAAAATAAGGAACATTTTTAAAAACCTCAGAATAAAGATCCTTCCACACTGCGGTTTTTCGCATTCGTGATTCGGCGGCTCTGAACTGTCAAAACACCATTTAAAATGCTTTGCTACGGATGCGAAAAAAACAGAAAATTGTGTTTTCAGAAAAATCCGACGGACGAAAGTTTCCGAGTCAGTGTGTAAACGTGATGGACAAAACGTGAGGTCGTATTTATTTTTTTAACGTGCAAAACTTTCGGACTCTGTGTGCAAGGACCTTAAGAAGAGGAAAGCAAACTTAATCCAGGACTATTTAAATGTTAAATAGATGTTCATATCCATTACCTTCTTCTTTGGGCTCGGGAGGGCGTCTTCATTCGGACGCTTCGGAGAAACATTGGCGTTCTGGAGATCCAGCGCTTCAGACTCAAGTCTGAGATCAGTTATTGCTGCATCGGTGTCAATGTTTGAGGATGATTGAGACTCGTCTTGTGCTTTAGCTGATAAACACAAAAACAAAGGTCACACACGCACACTGATAACCTCTTAGGAAGGCTTTCTTCACGCTGCATCTAATTCTAGTTTCAAATGCTATCTTTAGGACTCACTGTCACATACCTTGAATGATGAAATAAGATCTGTTAAAATGGTCAACTTCGGTTCACACTTAGGGACATTTAATATTACACAATATTATTGTTCTGCCTGCATTGACACCATTATATGAGAACTGAAGGAACTAAATTAATAACTTTTTTACAACCAGCTTACTTAAGCTGGACTGTGTATTTTATCTAAAAACAAACTTTGTTCGTTTTTTAATGTATTTTTTGTCAATGGTGCTCTGGCACGGTACAAAGCAAACATGCCTAGGGTGAGGACACCCGTAATGTTACAAAATATTCATACTTTTTTTTTAGAAAGAAAAAAAATTGTGTTGCAAGTATTTGTAATGTTGAGGCAGTGACGGTAAATGTAAAATTGTATTTCTTTGGGTGCCATTAATTGCCTATCATTTTTAAATTGGATTTGCTGATACTCATGGACACGCAGGATGAACCTTTAAGAAACTTCACACAATTGTTTTTGTCTTGATTAGCAGCATTTCAAATGTGATACTGTTATTCTACAATAGTTTAGAAAAGGAGTAAATGTTTTATAGACACATTGTTGGCTGTGTTAGGAACTAACTGTGATGATTCATTTGTAAATTAATCTGCATTGAGAATGTATTGTTAATCACTGATTTGTGGTGACACTGACAAACCCTGTATGATTATGTAATAGAGGTTGTTTGTTTGCGTTTGTGTGCATAAAGTATTATTGATACTTTGAAACATTGATTCATTCCCCCATTTCAAATCACAACTCAAACACATCTGTTTAAAACTACCTATTCATGGTGTCAATTGAATGTTGTTTTATTAATTCTCTATTGTAAGTTTTAAATGTTTTATGTATCCCTGTACGGTGTCCTTGAGTCCAGAGAAAGGCGCCTTTAAATAAAATGTATTACTATTAAAAGCTGACTCTGTGGGAGACCCAAGCGTTGGTGAATGGTGAACCGTTATTGGTATATGAATGGTAAATCGTTTGAAATGTCCAACACAGGAGTGAGCCTTTATTAATGTTTTTGGGATCCTTTACTTAAAATAGACAAATTGCTGTTCATTTGTTTACTGTCTTTTAATTTAGGATGTTTTTGCCCCTGTTGAACATTAAAGAACTTTTTTGTCAACTATCTAGTTTTTGAGCATGCTGATTTATAATTAAGTTAATTTAATAAATATGCAGCCATTATTGGTATTTTAATTTCAATGCTGTTGTAAACATTTATTTTTTATTCATTTATATAATTTACTTTCATAAGAGCGTTTTTTTTGGATTTCTTAAGTAATAGTCAAACCAACAGTTAAACGTTTGATGTTAATTGGGTTTTCAGTCTTGTTTAATATGGGTTACACTTAAGTTTAAACTTCTTTACATTGTGGGGATTGTATGCCTCTTTTTTAATGCAAAAAATGTTTGTGTTTAACATGCTAAACATGTAACATTGATGTTCAGATTTCTTTTGAAAAGAATAGTCTAGAACGACACTGATTTTGTTTAGTATGCCACACTTTTGAAAATGCATTATTTGAAGCCCAATAGTGTTTAACGTAACTTTATTAAACTGTGGGCATTGTTATTTTATCCTACTGCATTTTATAACATTTAATTGTTTCAGTAAAAGTTGCTTTACAATGTTTGAGTGTTTGTAGTGTGGTGAAGAGGTGTAATGTTTTTGAAGCTCAGCTTTAGAGTTGGTTATGTTTCTTTTTTAATATCTGTGGCATTTATACATTTTTCAGTAGTTAACGTTTTTATAATTGAGGACATGATGATGTAGTTTCTCTTATATGAAATTCTTTGGACACTCCTGGTGTTGGAGGTTTTGGAGGTGAAGGTGGAATCTGTTTAAAGATTTTGGTCCCACTTTATATTAGTGGCTTTAAGTACTATGTACTTACATTGAAAAATAAGTACAATGTACTTTTTGTGCTCATGTTGTATTTTAAAACACTTTAGCTGCTAGTGAGGTGTGATGCGGGTAAGGTTAGGGACCGGTGTGGTGGTATGGGTAGGTTTAAGGGTAGGATAAAGTGTAAGGGATGGGTCAGCTGTGTAATTACAGATGTAATTACATAAATTAGTTACAGCTGTAATTACATGCTGGTATTTTAAAAATATAAGTACAATGTAAAGACATGTAAGTCTAAAGTATTAATTATTTGTTTCAATGAAAGTACATAGTACCTAAAGCCACTTAATATAAAGTGGGACCAAGATTTTAATTAATACACTTGTTTACATTGTTACTAAAAAATCATAGTAAATACAAAATGAATCATGGTGTTTAATCATGGTTTTTGTGGTAAAACCATAGGAATTACAAAATAATAATGGTTATTGTATTAAAACCATGATTAATTTGTAGTTATTATAGTTTTACTATAAAAAACCATAACTAAATAATTGTTCAGTGTGTAGAAATGGGTTTTAATACAGTATTCATATAATAACTATGAATTTAGCTGTTTTTTATGGGTTTATGGGTTATCAATAGAATATTCAGAATTAATCACATGATTTCTGAAAATTAAACTATAATCAAATAACATTTGGAAAATGTTTTTTTGTTTGTTTTGTTATTTATTACAACAAGTAACATTACAAAATGCAGCTTTGATAGGAAGAATAAAGTACATTTTAAATATATTTTATAATAGTTGCCGTCTTAAGTGCTTGTGTTTTGATGTTTTGATAAAATAGGATGTGGGACACACATGGAAACATCATATGTTAAAGTCAACATGAAACATCGTTCTCGGCCCAGGTTCTGTAATGTGAAGTATTTCTAAGTGGAACTGGACGTTCAACAAGACAACAGATGTAGGGCAGGACTTGATTTCATTCATCGGGAAGTCACCGGATGATAAAAAGTGACTTGTTGGGTTTACATCTAAATGCTTTGTATATTTTAAAGCACATTTCTGAAAATTTGACTAAATAAAATGCTAAATATGTTGTGTTTCCGGTTTCAAGCACCAAGAAGAACACACTGTATTTTCCAAACTTTCTTCACACACAGCCTTCGACAGAGGTGTGTCCGCTGTATAGTGCTTTCGTTTCAGAAATTTGTTTAGGCTTGGCATTTAGAATAAATATTGTTTAAATGAACAGCACTATGTTAAGCACTGGTATTCTCATTCAAATGCTCAGTAAAGCAGCTTCACAGAGAGATATCAGGAAAATAATGCAACAGTTTGTTTCTGCTGTACAGCAGCTCCAGAAGAAAATGTCCAGTAAGTTTTTGATTGATTCATTTCTGGTGTAAAGATCATTAGTTATTAATTAGGGGCCACATATGATACGTGGTTGGGGAGGGGTAGAAAAGTATTAGTGACATTGTGCTTCGGTGGAAAAAAAATATTATATTTTGATCGATCATTCCTCATCAAATAGGCAACTTTGTGATTGATCAAGTAATGTTTGAGTTCAAAATGCTAACAAACACAACCTTTGATTTAATAATGTATTAGTAAATGTTGAAATTAACATTAACTGAGATTAATAAATGCTGCAGAAGTATTGTTCATTCTTAGTTCATGTTAACTAATGTAGACTAAAATCGTTGCGAGAGGAGTGTGATGCATGACCTCACCCGGCGCTGTGTCACGTGACTCTGACATCATCTTACAGCCGCACGCGCTGCAGAATCTGGGAGCCTTGTCTAAAGACTCGTGACTGCATTCAGGACACTTCATTCTAAGCCAAGGTCTGCAGACAGCAAACACATGGGGGTTAGGGGATGTGCACACTTTTAAACAGCATAATAAATCACACACATGAGGTCACATGAATTCTAAGAACTCCAGATTACTTTCAATTTCCATTTCCTTATGAATCAAAGTTCATCATCTAGAAACTCAGTCAGCTTTCAATTGTCCTAGGAAAAGTGGAAATCATCTCACAAATGCAAATACTGATAAATACTCAGGCCACCCCAGACGTTTCGACTTTCATTCAATCGTAAACATACACATTCTTGATATCAAAAGACACATTCCAGCTAGTGAAAACTATAATTCTTGTTATATGTAATTGTATTTTCACTAGTTAAATGTCACCGTAGCTGCCATTCAAAATCAATTGTTGATATCATTTTGCTTATTTTTTTCTACATCATCATTAGGCAATTCAATATATTTGCGAACTGTGAACTGGAAAGAATTTTGCAAACACATTTTTCAGGCTCTACATTCTGTTTAGATGAGTCATGACACACACACAGGCCTGAATATCGGTGCATGAATTGTTCGAATTGTGATTTTTTTTTTATAATGTTTCTTAGCAAGTCATTTTATTACAGCAACAAGCCGCATATGTTGCTCAACCCTCTTTGGGAATTGTGGGAAAAGCCCGCCTTTCCTGACTTCTGTGGACATTTTAATCAGAAACATAATCAAAAGAACCGATTAAAACAAATAATTTAAAACAGATAACTCATAAATATAACGAAAATGAATATAGAAATAAGTAAAAAAAAAATGTTGACTACATGTTGCCAAACGCCCAATAGAGGCCGCTGTCGCTCAAGTCACTGCAAACTAAAAGTATTGCGAGCAAGAATAAAACGTTCATAAAATGAAACTATAATAATTTATAGGCAATACGAGTTCAATCATCAAGCATAGATGGATATACACTATTTACACATACAATTGTTAAAACCGTTATATTACTTGACGTCAGACTACAGTACATGGCGTGTTTAAATGATGAAGCTGTATTTCACAACAATCTTCTAATCTATAACCTGCTAAACAACACTAAACTTACACGTCTCACATCTATTGACAGGTTAATATCCCGGTCTGTGCCTAATAAGCTAGCATTATATCAGTAAAACTGCACAACACACAGCCCGAAATAAACAAACACGATATAACGCTAGTTCATAGGTAAGCTAACCAGAAATCAGCTCTGACGAGTTTACTTAAAATAATAAAGAGCCAGTAGGCTACTTGTTATTATTTTAGCTGAAGAGATATGATGCATGATTTATTATTAATGGCCGATCCTGACGAAGTCGCAGTCTGAGCTCTTCCTCGTGTGTGTGACATGCTAAAGCTAAACATACACACAGATTATTATTATTAGGCAAGTGGAGCCTCAGGTTTGTGTCTTACCTGTAGTGCAGGTGTGCTCAGTTGTCACGGCTCAACACGCACATGTCATCGTGCATTCGTGTTTGACACTCACAACACAGATGTGATCATGTCCACACACTCCACTGTCCCGCAATGAAGACACTGAGGAAGTTCAACATCTGAACTTTCGTTTCGTGAAAAATGGGCGTGAGTTTCAAGTTTATTCAAAACTAGAAGCCAATAAAACCCGTGGCTTCTTCAGAAATCATGAGGCGAAACTGATGTTTTAATAAACTGGTTGCTAAAACGGTCAAATTCTTGCTCATAATTATGTTATATATAATATTTTATAATTGCTTATCCAGAAAACTGCAGATCCTTTAGAAAATACCCCCACACAAGTTATTTTTCATTCAGGTAAAAGTATATTAAATGATTATTTCCCCTCAATTTTAAAATAGGCCAAAAACTTTTAGAGACGTGAAAACGAAACCATTTAACTTTTAACATACTGTTATTTCTTCTTGTTGCACTTATTGATACTAAACATGTTACTGTGGCTGGAGGCCCTCAGCCTCTGAATTAAACATAAAATAAAACATAATGCATTGCAAATAATAAAATAAACAATAACAGAATTCATTAATAGAATCACTTAAAGGCACTTAAAGTCACCATGAAATAAAATGGATTTTTTGTGGAATATTGCATTATTATAAATGGTTTCCATGCTTATCATTATTTATGATAGCGATGGCATGAGGGCGGAGCAGCCTGTCACTCACATGACAGTGAATAGCAAACCACAATCAATTTCCTCTAGACAAAATCAAGTACACTCTAAAAAATGCTGGGTTGTTTTAACCCAATTTTGGGTCAAATATGGACAAACCCGAAATGTTGAGTTAAAAATGCAATGTAAAAATTTAACCCAACGGCTGGGTTAGTCCATATTTGACCCAAAGTTGGGTTAAAACAACCCAGCATTTTTTAGAGTGTACGTTTCATATACAGTTAAAATGTTAGACTGTTAAATTTAGCCTCCAGTTGGTGCATAATTACTATGAAATATGTAGAAACTCTGGACCTGTTACATTGATTTTTTTAAACCCTTTGCAGGTCATTTAGGGTCACTGTCTGTACACTAAAATGTGTTTTTCTATCAAAATAATGTTTTTCTTTTAAACCAATGTAATGTCACTCACTAATGCTTTTTTTCTGTACAGTTTTGCAGTTTTAGGGGGATTTTCGGCATTTAAAAAAAATTAATTTGCCTCAATTTATAATAATTTAAACCGCCACTAGATGTCTACAGAGAACTACTCACTGGCTTCATTCATTCCAGATTTATGTTTATACTGTAGCCATTATAAAATTTTAAAATTAAACATTATACATATGTATAAAACATTCTTACAATAAAAAACGACTTCTCGCGAGCCTCCTGCCAGAACACCACAACAGCGCCCGCCTCAGAAGGCTCAGCATCCCCAGCATAGACAGGGCGCCCGCCCTCGCTCTCGCTCTGACAGCCGCTGCAGACAGCCGCCTCCCCGGGGGCCTCGTCCCAAGATCACGCTGAAGCCTGATCAGCAAAAGTCTGCCAAGCATAGCTGGGAAAAAAACGGCCGTCTCCCACCGTGGCCGGACCGCCGTCAAAGCTTCGTCCTCTGCTAGTCCCAGACTCTTCGCCGACTACAGTAGTGTTTACCGCCAAAAACAACAAAAGGCCGTTTTCATGGCAGAGAGTTTGAAAAAAGCGCTGGGACTCTCAACCATCTGAAAGCGCTGGGACTCTCTGTCAACTGGACAAAGAGCGCTCTCCAGCCCAGTCAAATATATTTCCTTCCTAGGAATAGATTTGAACTCTATCACAATGAAGGCTCTCTTATCCACACAGCGCGCGCGCCGTGTTCAGCGTCTAGCCTCCTCCTTTCGGATGGGTACCCACACACCCCTGAAATCCTTTCAGAGGATGCTGGGTTATATGGCCTCAGCCTCCGCTGTGCTACAGCTGGCTCTCCTGCACATGCGCCCCCTTCAACTCTGGTTAAAGAGCTGTGTATCCCACCGCGAGTGGACTACGGGCCACCAGCTCATCAGGGTTACACAGACATGTATCACTGCACTGCAGCTATGGACAGTAGCCGACTGGTTTCAGAAGGGCGTCACCATGGGAACCTTTTCTCACCGAAAATTCATCTCAACAGACGCATTCAACACGGGTTGGGGCACGGTCTGCGAGGGCTCCCCGGCCGCCGGCCTATGGTCGAGTCAGGAGAGTCTCTTGCATATAAACTGTCTGGAAATGCTTGCGGTCAAGAACGCGCTTCTGCGTTTTCTCCCGCGCATTCAGGGTCACCACGTCCTGATCCGTTCGGACAACATGGCCGTGGTCTCCTATATCAACTGTCAGGGCGGGGTCAGATCCAAGAATCTCTTCTATCTGACGTGCCGCATCCTAGTATGGTCACAGAGTCACCTGCTCTCGCTCAGAGCGACGCACGTACCGGGCCATCTGAACGACGGCCCAGACATACTGTCCAGGAACCTTGTCTCCCCTGGGGACTGGTCCCTGCACACTCAAACAGTCCAAACACTGTGGCGCCTATTCGGCAGAGCAGACATAGATCTCTTCGCATCAGAAGAGAATGCTCACTGCCCGATATTCCTTTCAAAGAGCGAGGACGCGTTAGCCCGAGACTGGCCCCGCCGCCCGCTCTATGCTTTCCCCCCGATCTCCCCCCGACACACGCCATCCAGTGCTCCTCATAGCCCCGCGCTGGGAGAATCAGATTTGGTACCCTGAGCTCACGCAGCTGTCGCAGACAGCCCCGTGGCCCATTCCAATCAGAGCAGATCTCCTCACTCAAGCCCGCGGCTCGATCTGGAATCCCCATCCACTGCGCTGGGCGCTTCATGCATGGGTGACCAACGACTACTCGTCAATTTGCCAAAAGGAGTCCTGAACATGATCAAACACGCCAGAACGGCATCTACTAGAAAGCTCTATGCTGCAAAATGGTCTGTGTTCTCGAAATGGTGCACCGACAAAAATCCGTAGACCTAAAATATCTCTCGCTAAAAAACGTTTTTCTGATTGCGCTTGCTTCAGTAAAACGCGTGGGGGACATTCACGTGCTCTCTTCAAGCGCTACGTGTCTTGAGTTTGGTCCTAATGACTCTGTCGTCATTCTCAAACCTAGACATGGTTATGTTCCAAAGGCGATTGGTACCCCTTTTAGGGCTCAAGTGATTTCCCTATCGGCTCTGCCTGCATCCGATAGCGAGCGTGACGCCAATCTCCTCTGCCCGGTCCGGGCACTGAGATTGTACACTACACACGCTGCCGTGTTCAGACGCTCGGAGCAGCTGTTTGTGTCGTTCGGGGGCCGTACCAAGGGATTGGCCGCCTCAAAACAGACACTGTCTAGATGGATAATGGACGCTATCGCCTCCGCTTATGCCACTAAAGACCTGCCTTGCCCGCTGGGCATCAGGGCTCATTCCACTAGGGGCATGGCCTCATTGTGGGCATGGTCCTGCAGAATTTCCATTCACGACATTTGTGTGGCCGCGGGCTGGGCGTCCCCGTCCACTTTTGTCAGATTTTATAACTTGGAAGTCCCTGCCTTACAGGTGAAATTATTGGCGGTTTAGTATGTTACAGCTCTCTTATAAGAAGCTGCACTATTGGGAGTTCTATCTCAACCGGTTCGCCCCTTGTGCTCCCCCCTGGTGCTTATGCATTATCAGATAACGGCCCGCTATGCCGGCCGCCTTATGGTCTTATGCATTACACTATAACGACCGCTACGCTGCCGCCTATTATTCCCCTTTCCACTGTAAGATCCCCCCGGTTCCCTCCCGGGGATGCTTAGTGGTTACTGAGCGTGCACGGTGTTGACCAGGTGTTCCCGTAGCGTAAGCTAGCTTACGCAATACGAGAGAACCTCTCGTAAGAGAACGAATCGGTTACCTAACGTAACCTCGGTTCTCTCTAGATGAGGGAACAAGTATTGCGTTCCCGGCCGTGCTTGCGCCACTAGCGTTGTCGCTTCACGCTGAATAAATCATTCTAACAGCCTCGGGAGAGCATATTTATACACTCAAGCCACGCCCCTTTCGGCGGGCTCTGACGTAATGAGCGAGCGCCTGCCGCTCATTGGGCGCGGGTTCAACGCCGCTCTCCCATAGGCTCGTGCATTTCTCTCTGAATGAGCCAATGAGCTGCTAGTTAGCCCGCTCATGGTCTGCCTCAGAGGAAATGCGTTGACAATGATTACAAATTATGGAATAATTTTTGGCTTCAACTTCTCAGCAAAGATGAATCTTTCCCGTAGCGTAAGCTAGCTTACGCAATACTTGTTCCCTCATCTAGAGAGAACCGAGGTTATGTTAGGTAACCGATTCGTTTCCAACCACTTCTATCTTTATGGAAAATTTCCTGTACTCTTCAGGAGGGGCAGGCCCTCTATAATGTGAAAGTTATACATACTTGTACTCAAAAATATATAAGAGAAGACAAGTATTTCATACACATAAAAATACTAAACAAAGCTATTTTATAACCCACTTTGGATGTGCAATAACTGATCTATAGTGTAAATTAAAATATATAGATGTTAAGCAATTATATTTTACACATGCATAATCTAGGATTTAAAAAAAAACTGCACCAAAAGGGGTTTATAGCATTTCCGTATTGTTGTCCTACTGTCTGTCACCCGTGTGAAAACACATACCGTCTTCTCATTGTTTTTTTCTGTAGTTCGTATGATAAAGTTACCCAAGTGGACAATCATGGCACTGAAGAGAAAACATAGTTCCCTCACTGAGGTGTACGACTCCCACGAGAGTACGTCTTCAACATCCAGCACCGGCGCGGTTGAAAACCGTCAACCGTTTGAGGGAAACAAGATGCCGATGAGGAAGAGGAAGAGGACGGACAGTTTGGAGAAGCTGGTCTCTTCATTATTGTGACTGGTTACAGACCACTGCACCGATTAATGAGAGAAGTGCTGAGGGTAAATCAAATGACCCTTACAAATCCATCCATGATATCAAAATGAATTTAATCAAGCCAATGATCAGACTTTTTGAATTCCAAGACATGTCTTACATGTTCAAAAACTATATAGCCTACAATTGGGGCAAAAAATATTTTAACAAGTGAATCACCATAATGAGTATGCAGTCAGTGCATAATTATTATTTATTTGAAACATGCTTGAGTGTGATATTCCCTGCTTTAGATCACAATTCTCTACAGGACAGTGCCAGTGCCCGACCGATAAAGGATTTTGAAGGCCGATGCCGATACAAATATTTCTTGGTTTTAAAATCTGATATTTCAATATATCAGCTGATATTTTTATTTATTTATTTTCAGAAATGCTCAACAAAACATTAACAGATTTCCCTAACATTACTTATTTGTAGTTATTTATGAGTTTTAAAGAGGCTACATGCGTTTTCCTGAAATTTAAACTTGTGACTGACACCTGTGGCCAAAAACAGAACTGCTATTCCTCTCTGCTCGCTCTTGTACGTGCACACTTCACAAGTCATCTGCTGCAAAGAGGTCAACATTATGTTTACAGAGGTACGAACAGTCAGGTAAGAACTACTTGCTGACTAGCGGTGGTGGCAGAGTGATCTGAAACGTTTAACATGAACGTGCTTGACGTCACATCCGCAGACAGCGCGGGAAAAGTCCGACCCGACAGATAATAGGAAAAATAGGATACAGGCTTATGGGTGCACCCACTGTGAGCAGACAAGGTGTCAGTAAGCTCATCAGGAGATGTTTGAGCCATAAATAGTAATCCTACACATTAGAGGTCGGCTTGTTAACCCTTGTTAATCGGGGTCCCAAAGTTCGAGAGATCATTGAACTGCTGGACTGGCAGGACCAGTCTGACCAATACATCATGGTCTTGGAGCATCCCTCACACTGCATAGATGTGTTTGAATTTTTGGATCATCATGAAGCAGGCTTTCTCGATGAGAAAACGGCACGGACTATCATGGCGCAGGCAACAACGGCCGCTCACATGTGCTGTCGCCGCGGAGTTTTCCACAGCGACATCAAGTTGGAGAACCTGCTAATCAACACAGAAACTCATGAGGTCAAACTGATTGACTTCGGGTGTGGAGATTTCCTGCAGGAGTCTGCCCATGACGACCTCTGTGGTATGTATTATGAATCAAGGTTTGAAAAGAGTTTTAGTTTTTAAAGTTAGACGAATATGTTCTCACTAAATATGTCGCCTCACGCCAGGTTTGGCCATGGATTGATCTCACTTTTAAAGCTCCACAATTGTGAATAAAAACAACTAAATTATTTATTTACTCTAATGGATAAAGAAGGTGGCGGCGATACACGGGGCAACTTTTTTGAGCAATGTTGCAGAGCGATGTTGTGCACTTTCCTATTGAGAATGGGCAAAACATTTCTATCTGGAGACATTAGATCGGTCATGGGCCCTGTGTCTCGCCCGGTTGCCTGTTAACGGAAACATTGCCCAGCAACTTTGCTTTAATAAGTTGTCCTGTGCATCATCACCCAGAGAAAACATGCTGGATTTCAAGCTTACCCATCATTTAAATCTCTTTCTATGCACAGATTACTGCCCATCTGAGTTCAACACAGAGGGCAAGTACCACGCTAAACCAGCTACTGTGTGGTCTCTGGGAGTGCTCTTATTCCTAATGGTGCGTGGACGCAATTCAAAACCCAAAGAACTGAAGAGGATTTATAATGACACCTGGTCTAAGACTGACTTGTCAAACAGTAAAATGGCATTCATCTAAAAAAAGATGGTCAATTATAATTCTAAATCACCAAAATAGATTAAAAAAATTAACACCAAGAAAGGTTTATAAAATATGGCTGTTTGAATTATGCAGGGATTCTTCCTGTTTTTTTGACCGTACACAGTATACACTCTCAGAAAAAAAAGGTTCAAAAGCCGTCACTGGGGCTGTACCTTTTCAAAAGGTCCCGTGGCCTTATTTCAGAAACTTTAATTTTTAATTTTGTCAATAATCACACATAAACAATATTCTCTCAAAAATACAAACATGTACATACATGTTGCTCACATATTATGTTAGCCCTGTTTGTGCTAAATATAGTGTAATTTTACCTGTGCCATTATTATGTTTATAAGCAACTGAAAAAGCACAAATGTCAGGGCATGTCAGAACATCTCAAGGACCCCAAATACACCTTGGTCCCCAGAGGGTTAAAAATGTCTCAACCATAAGCCATCGTGATCCTACCACAGTTTCTCACAATATCAGTGTGATCTTCAGTCTGGACTTCAAGTCCAGTTCATACAGGAACCCTAGAATAATCACAGATATTCATCCCTGCATGTCCCACCAGCCTCGAGTCCCACAGAGGAACTCCTGAAGGATAAGAGGAGTGACAAGAGAGAGGACCAGGCCTGGGACATTTACGCTGCTTTTTTTTTTTGTTTTGTTTTTTTTTTTAGTTTATGCAGCACCCACTTTACGCTCATTTTGTTGGCAAAAAGCCTCCTAATGTGTGCACTAACTTGGATGGGTTAAGGGCAAAAGACAAATTCAGAGTGCGAGTTATACTTGTCCTTCTCATGTCACTTAAACCTTATTATATTATGAACATATTCCCTTAAACAGCGCCAATACTTTGTCTTGTTTTGAACAGATCCACTTATTTACAGGAACTATATATGGACTGCATTTATATAGCGCTTTCATAAACCCAATGGCCACCAAAGCGCTTTACAATTTGCCTCACATTCACCCATTCACTCTCACATTCATACACCGACGGCGATGGCAGCCATGCAAGGCGCCATCCAGCTCGTCGGGAGCAGCTGGGGTTAGGTGTCTTGCTCATGGACACCTCGACACTTGGTCAGGTGGAACCGAGGATTGAACCACCAACCTTTCGGTTTGTAGACAACCCACATGAACCACTGAGCCACTGCCGCCCCAAACTTTGCTTGTACAAAAATTAAAGATACCTTAATTAAAATATATTTATTGCTTTAAAATATGCTTTTCATGATCAATTAAAACCAAGCAATTTTACAACGGACACAGTAAAATACAAAAATAAAAATGTGCTAAATAAAAAGGTTATAGGAGCCTGGCAGTGTGCAGGTTGTGTTTGAGGACAGTGCTGATGATGGACTGGAAGGCCTCCTGTACGCTGGAGCGCTCTGTGGCAGTGGTGAAGTGAGGGAACACCACCTTTCCCGAGGCGGAGGCACACGTCACAAACTGATCCGTCAAATACTGAGCAGCACAGCTCACATCACGCTCAGGACCTACACACACACATCAATATCAGTTTCTCTGCTTTCAATTCTACTGAATATAAAAGAGAAGTGCCAACATAGACAATGATGCATTTTATACAACTAGTACATACAGTATGCTATATAATTAATACAATTTATCTTTGTTAGTGCTTGCTCTTCTGTTGTTTTTTACGATTTAAATAATCATACAGAAACCAGATTGTGTAAAGAAAGTTTACCTTTGAAGTCTGGCTGATAAAGTCGCAGATGTCTCCCAGAATACAGTATTTTCTCAGCAAACAGATCAATTTTGTTCATAAATAAAACCTGAAAAAAGTGTTAAAAAATTAACCAAATTCTGACATACATTAATACAAAATGCTTTGTATTTACAACTAGGCCTTTATTTGTACAAAATTCTGCAAATTCATGCAATTCTGAAATTTGCACACACAAGTTGTAAAGTATTAGTTTAAAATATAGTAATGCACATTTGTGAATTTGTCAAGTAGATGAGTAGTTGTGCACACATTAATAAATAACACACCAGACCTATTCATTTATAGTTGTTTGTTGTGTGGGTTATGAAATGCTTGAAAACCGCAAAAATAAAGTTTCAAAATCCAAACGAATCAAATGAGATCGACTCAGAAACCACGTCAATGAATGAACGTGTGTCATCTGATCCACAAATGCACTTCTTTGTTGCAAGCACAAATCATGATACACTAATACAAAAGAAAACATCTGTTATTCACAAAAATGTCTATTTTTACAAAGAGCTGTAATTCATTTAATTCTCAAGTTGATTTGGTTGAGGAGGCATTTGGTTGTGGATAGTAAAACACACCTGCAACATTTATTAAGTTAATGGATAATTGTGCATGCATTTATTAATCATTTTGAGACTAAATTCACCCCATAGCCCACTAGATTGTTCGTGAGAAGAGCGACAGGACCTCTGGACTAACAATAACGTTATCTTCTTTAACAATGCAAATGCTCATGTTGTTCCAAACCTGTGGGAGTTTCTTTCAAAAGATGATGTTTTCAAGGTTTGAAACCAAACAAATGTTAGGCCCCATTGAGTTCCAAAGTGTGGAGAATACAAAAACCATATACAATGGAAGTCAATTTGAACCAGAAATGGTTTGGTCACAAACAGTCTTTAAAATATCTACTTTTGTGTTCAGCAGAAGAAACACTCATACAGCTTTGGAAGAACTTAAGAAAGCCCCTTTTCCACCAAAGCATTTTGAGAGCCGGTTCGGAGCCGGTGCCTGCGCGCGAACCAGTTCTTTGTGTTTCGACAGCCAAAGAACCGGTTCGCGGCCGCGAGAACTGGTTCCAAAGCGGCACCAACTCTTTGCTGGACTAGAACCGTTCTTTTAGCACGTCACGTTTACGGGGCGGGTTTAGATGCGTTCTTCTCGGTTCTTTTAAACATATTTTCTGACCATCGCAAAGCCAGGAGAAACTGCAGAAACACGCAAGCGTTTTATTTATTTATTTATTTATTGAAACATAAGCAAAGAAGAAAACAGTCACGATATAGAACAAATAAACGGAAAGAAAAAAAGTCACAAGACAGGGGTACATAACTTATCAGAAAAGATTACATGTCAAACGAAAAGATTAAAAGACTTACATATTTCAATTGTTTTTAAAGTTTTCTCAGTACACGAGTTGAGATAATCCCAAACAATGTACTTGCAAGCGACGTAAACAGTGACGTAACGACGTCGTTCCCTGGGCGCTCTAGTCAGTGGAAAAGCAAACGGGTTCTAAACGGGTTCGCAAGTTGAACCAGCTCCGAACCAACTTTGAACCAGCACCAGTTCCGAACCAGTTCTTTTTTCGGTGGAAAAGGGGTAGGAGAGTAAATGAAGGTATTTTCATTTTTGGGTGAACTATACCTTTAACAGGATTAAGTAAAAGTTAAAGTTAAAGCCATAATGTGCAGGGCCTGAAATGCAGCTCACCAGTGAAGCTCCTCTGAAGAAAGCACTGTTACACGTGGAGCTGAAGCACTCCAGGCTTTCATGGAGACGGTTCTGCTGGGAAAAAGAGATAGAGTTACAGGGATAACCTATTAAAAGCATAGATAATATAATGTAATTTGAATTGACAACATTAAACTTCTATATTAAAGGAGAACTCCGGCGAACAATGAACCTTTGGTCTAATAAAACATCGCTACCTAGTCAATCGTTCTCTGAGATTTGTTTTCATGATAATCGAATGTAAAGAGTTTTATCTCTAAAAACTGTTTAGCGTATAATGCTAGTACTGGGGGCATTGACCAACTAAAATGAAATCGCTAGTTTATACCACGAACAAGGCTCAAAATAGCTCCGCACTAACGCAGTAACATAACAAGGCTCCATACATGCAAAACGAAGCATTGACAACTTTGTAAGTGTACAGACCGTTTAATAAGAACATAAGTTATAAAGACCGTTTACTTCGTGTATACATACAGAAGCCATCTTAGGAAATAGTCTCGATAAGTCGATCCCCGAATGTCGTGCTGAGTGAGCTGAACTGTATGAAGTTCAACGAACTTCTGAACTGTTTGAACGGCGTTCGGGGATCGACTTATCGAGACTATTTCCTAAGATGGCTTCTGTATGTATACACGAAGTAAACGGTCTTTATAACTTATGTTCTTATTAAACGGTCTGTACACTTACAAAAGTTGTCAATGCTTCGTTTTGCATGTATGGAGCCTCATTATGTTACTGCGTTAGCGCGGGGCTATTTTGAGCCTTGTTAGTGGTATAAACTAGCGATTTCATTTTAGTTGGTCAATGCCCCCAGTACTAGCATTATACGCTAAACAGTTTTTAGAGATAAAACTCTTTACATTCGATTATCATGAAAACAAACCTCAGAGAACGATTGACGAGGCACCGATGTTTTATTAGACCAAAGGTTCATTGTTCGCCGGAGTTCTCCTTTAAAGGTGCCATATGGAATAATTCAGGTAAAAACATCCAAAAAATGAGCTACACACATCAAAAGAATGAGAAGAAATAATTGCAAATATGTCATTAAAAAACTGACAAGTTATAGTGCTGCCGAGATATAAACCTAAATTAGCATGCTAAATTACTAGCCTCGGCCCGCCAGGTGTTGTAATACCAGTTTCAGCCATGGGAGGCGGTATGCGGGCGGGCAACATAACCACCAGCCAAACTGCAATAGACGAGTAACACGTGCGGCTTGTGTGTACTTGAACCTGATGTCAGTCGTGTGGAAAATACAGCCCACTACTAAATTTCAGTTCAGGGATGAGTTAAAAAAATGATCGGTCGATATTATGCATGAGGAATACATTTTGGTAAGTTGTAACATACTGTATCTTGCAACAGTGTTTGTGTTCTTTTACCATTAGCTAGTAAAGATGATCGATTCACGTGCGCTAGGGATCTGTTGTGTAACATTTACAAGCGCCAAAACTGCATTTATTGTTTGAATTGCGCAATAAAAATAACAGAATCTGAGAGCTGAGATTGAATGACTGTTTCAAACCGACCCTGAACACCAGAAACAGCCTAGCTTTTTATCTCTAACTTATCTGTCAGAAATCATTGCATATAGGGTCTATATATACAGTACACGTTCCATTCAATTAGTCTTAACTAAAGCATGTGTGATAATGCTGTGGCAAACTGTGATAATCTGACTGAAATCATCTTGGGCTTTGAAAAGACAGGCTTGTAGATTTGAACTGAAGATCCAGCATGTTTCTCACCTTGGAAAGATGTTCATCAAGGTTTTGATCGTATCCACTAAGAGCCACCATGAACAGCACTGCATGGACATTGTCAAAATAACTGTACCACTTCTTTCTTTCTGAACGCTGGCCACCAACATCGATCAGCCTGTAAACAAAAGATTACTGGTTACAAAAGATAACAGAAATTAGTCAAATAGTCTACTTCACCCGAAGAGCAGCAGAGGCATTTTGGTTAAATAACTTAAAAGAATAGGATGAATGACTGGATAATTTGTCACATACTGTATAAACAATAAATCCCTAAGAGAAAAACTCACAGTAAGATCCTCATATATACAATGAGCTCCCTTTCACTCGCCAACTACTTTTTATACAATACACCAGTGGTGGAGGAAGTAATGAATCTCAGTACTTAAGTAAAAGTACAAATAACCAGATAAATATGTACTTTAGTAAAAGTAGACGTAACACAATAACAACCATACTTAAGTAAAAAGTCAAAAGTACCTGATTTTAAATGTACTTTAAGTATTAAAAGTACTTGCATAACAATTGATTCTCTTAATGACTATTTTCTAATGATTAATAAAACATTTAATTCTTCTAACTCATTCAACCTAATAATCCTATAATGATGTTCAATTATGATGGTAAAAAAAAACGTCACCATTTCTGAAACAAGCTTGCAATTAGGCAATATAAACCATGCTTATCCTTACTATATGTTAATAACTATGTTTGGCAGTAAACGCGATTAATTTATTGTGTAATTCTGAACCTCTTGGCTTGCCATAATCCTAACCAAACGTATATTACACACGGTGTGTTTCCTATCCACGTAAAAACAAATTTTCGCGTATAAATTGCACGATAAACACACTGCGTGCGAGACGCATTTAGTTGATGTATCAATGGCAACCAAACGTCACTGGTGAGACAAATGAACGGACGGTCAGATTACGTTTGGCAGGGGAAAAACTGATCAGATAATGTAACAAAAATATAACAGAAGTTGTTGAAATGTAGTGGAGTAGAAAGTATAATAATTGCTGCAAAATGTAACGAAGTAAAAGTAAAAAGTATGCACTATTTATTCTACTTAAGTAAAGTAAAGATACGTAAAAAATGTACTTAAGTAAAGTAACGAAGTATTTGTACTTCGTTACATTCCACCACTGCAATACACAGAAGGCTTGGGACACAGTGCATGTGTCTCAAGGGCAATGGTTCCATAGGAACCATTCTGCGATGAATCACTTTCAAATTAAAATTGGGGCTTAATCAAGATCCTACTAAAAACTAAAGAGCCCCTATTTGAGAGTGGATGAGTGGTGTGAGATTTCAAAAGCTCCTCAGAAGATCGTTCAAATATTTCCCAAGCAGTTTTAGTTTAAGCATGCACATTGGAACAGGCTGGCATTGCATCTCTGGCAGTGAAAGTAAAGATCTGGGCCCGTATTCATAAAGAATCTTAATGCAAAAAGTAGCTCCTAGTGACAAAATTCTAAGAAAATTCTTAGAAATGTGGGCGTTTACTCTTAAAATTAAAGAAAAAATCCTAGTAAAGAAAAAAGTAATTCAGAAAGAATCTTAACCCTTAAAAGAGGTCTTAAGGTCAAAATTGTTAGAAGTACGGATGAGGACTTTTAAGAGGCTTAAGAGTTTCTTTAGCAGAGGAGAAAATGGAAGAAAAGATGATGAAGAGGGAGAAGAAATGTGTTGCAATAGATGACAGTAGTTAATAGACGATATATATATATATATATATATATATATATATATATATATATCTATCGTGCATGGATCATGTTTGTGACTGATCTTAATAGAGACACGCTAATATCTCTGATACATCGCAATGCCATAATGCCAGAAATGAAAGTAGCCTAATCACTACATTAAGATATTTGGCAAATGGGAAAATGCAATAAAGCAGCAGTGATTTGGGTCTGTCACAACCTTCTGTAAACAGTGATCACACAAACAGTTACAGCCCTTTCAGAACCTCTTATTATGCCACCTTGCAGGCTCAAAAAAACTGCATTTATGAATATAGCA
Source organism: Cyprinella venusta (assembly GCA_038021265.1). NCBI lineage: Eukaryota > Metazoa > Chordata > Actinopteri > Cypriniformes > Leuciscidae > Cyprinella > Cyprinella venusta. The sequence goes on from CM075863.1 coordinate 13,441,570, forward strand.
GGCTTCCCTGATGCACACAAGCAGGGGAATGAACCGTTAATAATTTGCGCTATAAGCTCCCAAGTCTGCTTCATGCTTTGTGTCGTGACACCCGGCCCAAATTTTTTCTTTAATGATAGTATAGTGTTCATCCACTAACTTGGGCTAACAGCAAACACTCTTCTTCTGTCCAGTTGAGCTTTCTCATCTTTCTCGTTTTTTTTATTCCATGTTTGCTATATTAAAACCAACATTCAAACCACAAATTAAATAGACAGCAATCAGTGTAATTGGAAAGAGTGGAATATTTTTTTTGTATCACTCTAAGCCAATCAAATACCTTAGGATATTAACAGCATGGTAAAAAAATGATTTATATATACATAATGTATATAATGTGTGTGTGTATATGTGTGAGTAAACTCTATACTTAAAATTGCTCTTTTTTCCCCTTCATGGACAACCAACCAATCACAGTCTTCAAAAGATTGTGTCATACATAGCAACGGGGTCAGCCCCGCCTACTGACTAAGATGAAAGTTTTTATCTTTTCCTTACTCAGAGTTGCTCTCAGATCAATACCGAATTGCTCTTAAGCTAAGACTCCTACGTAAAAGTTTTTAAGCTAAATTAAGAGTTTTCTGAGAGGATTCTTAGAATCTTTATGAATACGGGCCCTGGTGGTGATCTAAACCACTGAATCCAACAGGGCAGAGGAGAATATGGAAAAATTTCTCATCTTGGTCATTGCAAGGGGTCTTTGCAACCTTCTGAGGTTGTGGGTTTGGTTCTAAGATCAGAAGGGCCATTTTAAAGATGGATGAAGCATGACGAACGTTTTGAGCTATGATAATATTGTAGAAATGTTTACCTGTAGAGTGAGTTGTTGACTCTGATCTGGGTTTCAACTACACCACGGGTCCGCACTCGAACTCTGAGAACATCCGTTTCAGTGGGAATGTAGTTCGGTGCGATGATACGACTAATGTTCTCAAAGAAACTAGAGATGTGGCACAGGAAACAAAAGCACAAATCAGACAACACACGCTTAGTTCAATTTCACACAAATTATGACAACTCTTCAACAAGAACTTAACTAATCCACATCCATCCTTGCCAAAACAATTGAACAGTCCAATACCTAGTGCAAGGCCTACACTGTCACTCTGTGACAAAGTCCTTTAAGTAAGCAGGGCGGACCCTTGCCCTTACAGGTCGGCCCTCTTTAACCTCCGGCTCCAGAACCGCTGGGCAGTTCCCCATAACTGGACTTGTGGCACAGCCCGGCCCTGGATCTGACTGACGGCCAGAGGAAAGCAGGTGAGATTGCAGGTCAGGGACAGGTTGCTGGGGCGCTGGTGACGGTGCGGCCTGAGGAGTATAGGAAGCCTGCTGTGGCCCTGTACATATCGGCACCAGTGGAGGAGGAGCCAATGGTAGTGGAGCCACCATTTCCTCACCTGGGTTCCACACTTTCCTTTTAGCATGCCATCGTGATCCATCACTAAGCATGAATGTGGCTGGGCCCAGCTGGCGGTGCACCTGACAGGGCTGGCTCCAGTATAAAGCCATCTTGTTGCCCCGATGTGGCCTACGTGCTCGAACCCAGTCACCTGCGGTAATAGCCGTGGCCTTGACCCTGTATTTCCGGTCAAAATACTGTTGCATCCATTGCTGGTGTCTGTTTACAGCGGCTTTGGTCCGAGCCTGAGAGCTGCCGGCTGTAGGCACTGCCATGCCTTGTGCCTTAAGTCTGTCCAGTGGCAGTTCCCTCTCCTGGCCCAGCATGAGGAGTGCTGGAGAGGCCCCGGTTGTAGCGTGTTGGCTGGCCCTGTAGTGCATTAAGGTTTGGTTGAGTGCTGTCCGGAATGTACACCCCTGAGCCAGGTGGGCCCGGACGCCATTCTTTAGGCTCTGGTTGAACCGCTCCACACCGCCATTTGGTTGTGGATTGTAGTATGCTATGCGGATGTGTTTGATTCCCCCATCACTGAGGAACTGAGAAAAGTCTGCAGAGATGAACTCGGGTCCATTATCTGTCGTTATGGCGCAAGGCATGCCCCAACGCATGAACAAGACTTCTAGAATTGTCTGTGATTACCTGGGTTGTGACCGGTCCAGCCGGAACCACTTCAGGCCATTTCAAATGGAGGTGAATTAACTCAGTCTCTGTGTGCTCGTCAGGGGAGACCTTGGGTGTGGGGGCATCGATGGAACGAGAGAGTAAGTCGGCGACTACATTGTCCCTTCCGGGGGTAAATTTCAGTACATAGTCATATTGCCTCAGCCTTTCCGCCCATCTGTGCAGAAGCAGGAGTTTATGACCGGATCCAGATGGCGTCAGCAATGCGGTCAGGGCCTAATGGTCAGACCTGAGGGTGAAACGCCGTCCGTAGAGGTAAAGGAGCCACCTCTCTGAAGCCCAAACACAGGCAAGTGCCTTACATTCACCCACAGAGTAGCGTTGTTCTGTTGGTGTTAATGCCCTTGAGGCGAAGGCTACAGGTCTCTCCACCCTGTCCTGCACCTGTGAAAGGACTTCACCAATATCCCGAAGCATCACAGATGACTAGAGTCAGACATTCAGGGTTGAAGTGGGCTAGTACAGGAGGTGTTGTGAGCTGGGCTTTCAGTGTTTGTACGGCCTCAGAACATGCCGTAGTCAAGTGCCATTGCTCTTCTTTTTTAAGCAGCTGACGAAGGGGTGCAGCGGTCTGTGAGTGGTGGGGCAGGAAACAGAGGTAGTAGGCTGTGATGCCTAAAAATGAGGGCACTTGAGAGGCTGAGGTCGGCTCTGGAATCCTGTGTATGGCATCGAGATTGGACTGTAGAGGGGAAATCCCTTTGGCTGACAAGCGGAACCCAACAAAGTCGATGGCTGGGGCAGCGAAGCAGCATTTTTCTGGGTTCAAAGTCAGGTTGTTCTGAAGTAGGACTTGAGCCACCCTCTGGAGGTGCTTGTTGTGTGTCTCGATGTCTTGGGCATGAATAACAATGTCATCCAGAAAGACCGCTACCCCAGGGATGCCGGCCAGTATTGTGCTCATCACCTTCTGAAAGCAGCAAGGGGCGGAGCTTAATCCAAAGGCCATTCGAGTGAACCGGAACACCCCAGCATGCGTCATGAAATCAGTGAGGTCCCTGCCGGCTGGGTGGAGTGGTACCTGCAGGTAGCCCTGACGTAAGTCAAGCTTTGTGAAGACTGTTGAGCCGTGAAAGTGTCTGGTGAGCTCCTCTGAGGTGGGCAAAGGATATCTGTCTGGAATAACTGCCTTACTCACCAAGCGTAAGTCCACGCATATTCTTATTCCCCCTAATTTTTTTCTTTGCAATGACTAGGTTTGAAATCCAGGGAACAGAGTTGACTGGTTCAATAATTCCTATGTCCAGGAGTGTCCCAAGTTTTCGGGTGACCTCATCTCTCAATGCAAAGGGGATCCTGCGCAGGGGCTTGATTACTGGTGACACGTACGGGTTCACCAGAGGCCTGTGTGTGAAGGCTGAAAGACAGCCAAGGCCATCGAACAGAGCCGGCCACCTTTGCTTCAAAGGGGAGGTGATGTGGTGAATGTCAGAGCCAGCATCATCCCGAAGCTTGAACCCAAACCTGTGAACAGGTCCAGACAATGGCGGACAATTTCCTCTTGTTGGTAATGTCATCAAAGCCTAAAGCGTCCAGGGTAGACTATGAACCTCTCCAGCCAGTTTGTCCATGGAACTGGAGGATCTCCGGGGACGGCGAGAAAGTGTGCAGGTGGGGGTAAACCAAATTGAGCCATTCTCGTTGCCAATCTTATGTTTACAAAAGAGCCGAGACACACAGAAACCGTATTACATGTTTTTTTACTGAACTTCCTACTTTTTCCTCTAACACCCACGCATGCGCACCATAAACATCGCGCAGCTGATTCTATAACAACCAACACAGCTAATTTACTTCATAATAGTAACCCCCTTGTTATTTTCCTAGCAGTGTGTAAATAAATGATTTTAGTTAATTATGTGAACACAACATGTCCTACTCCAGTTTATACTATAAAAATGGTTTGTAGAGCACAATGTGAAGTATGACAAGTCACTTGCCATGTTCTTCATTTGTTGCTTTGGATAAAGTCTGTTCAGAAAAATCTGTCTACTAAATGAATAAATGTAAATGTAAGACAATATGGATTCTTAAAGACTTAAAATCCAAAGTTAAAATTGGAAAATGAGTTGGTTAAATGAAGATTTCATTTAGTAAATGTCAGCGAAGTAAATTACACAGAGTAATATTTCTAGTACTCACTAGCGAGCCGAATCGTTGAGCTGGAACTCGTGTCCTCGGGCCACTGCGGTCCTGAAGCCCAGATCCCCCCACAGTCTGCAGAACGCATGAGCCACGAACGGCAGCAGCTCCAGATCCGGTCCCACACAGCACTCGCACGACAGAACCGCACGCGCATAACACTGAAGCACACAAGACCATCAATCTGGGCTCGGCAAAACTTTAGCATGGCCTGGTCATGAGGTTACAGATAAGGTCACTTAACCCTCATCCTTCCCTCGCGTTCTGTAACAAATCCTTCTCTCGCAGGTCAAAATGACCCAAAGCCCTAAAATTATATTATTATTATACAAGCTCAATTTAATTCATTTTGATAATATTTTTCAGTGCAATTTTTATTTTATTTTATAAAACGGTTAGTTTGAATCCTTGATTCTGATTGGTCAATATCTGTGCTTTATTCACGATAAAACACGGCTATGACCGCTTCACTCAACGGTTCTATTGATCGCTGCGCAACACTGTGGTTCTATGTTGTGTTTATTTGAATTTTCATGCATTTTACACATTGGAACGTCGTTGCTGTTCACGCTCAGGGACTATTTTTTGTAGCGGAAGGAAGGCTTTTAGTGATTTTACTTCAAGTTGCACTAATACATTGTTTTTTACTTTAATATTGTGTTGCAACCGTTTTATAAAAGCAATAAGGTACTCGAGGCAAGTGTTGTATCGTGAATAAGTAACGGCTGAAGGGGTTGCAGGGACTCCGCTTCGCATCGTGCCTAACAACGCCCTTCAGCCGTTACTTATTTACAGTACGAAACAGCACAGCCTCTCGTACCTTATTCCTTACTTATTGACCTTTAAATTAGCAGGTTTGATTAATAGTAATGCAAGCACATTCCTCACATTCTTTCAACTTAAATTTAAAAATAACACTATTTCATGCATAACCATTTTCAGCTCAAAATATCTTACATTGGGTGTCTTTGCCGACCTCTTGTGGGAAAAATATTACATGATATTCATAACTCTTGCCGCTAGATGGCCTCATAGCTCTATACGAGCAGTTTCTCTGGGTCCTAAAGTCAGTTCATTTCAGTATGAAATAAAACTAATTAAACTTAAAACTATAAAACTTTATTTTGTAAAGTTTTAGTATTTTTAGGTTTTTCTATGTGTACTGAAGCATTCCTTGATCTCCATTCATTCCTACGGGGGTCAAACTGACCGGCGAGGGAAGGATGTGTTACTTTTTTAAAATTCAGCCACAAAACTCCTCAAATCCATTCAATTTTATTTTGTGCATTCATGGTTCAAGTGAGACAGAAGTCATGGGGTCTTGGACCAGAGGGAACAATTAGGGTTAAATTGGAAAATAGATCATATTACGTCAATAACATTTTTGCAGCATTCAACTCACCCATTAGATCTGGGTCAATTGTTTGATGGTCACCCAGTGTCAAAGGTCATGCTACATACGTGCAGCTACCTATATTCCCTTGGCGAGGATATTGTTGCTTGTATAATATTTTATTTAATATTATTGCAATATTCCCCAACAATACTTTGGTTTGGAGAGGTCAGAAACATACAGTGGTAAGATATTAATAAGCCAATAGTGTTGGGTCTAACACAGCTGCTATGATCATAATGAGCAATTCTGAAACACTAGTCTATGTGCCTCACCTTGTTCTTCTTGTTAGACAGATTAATACGCAGCATTCCCATGCCATGCAGGACAAACTTCAGAGATTTCAGCAGGTTATCCAACACAGCAGCCTGAAGATTTGGAAGAAAACAATAACCTTAAAATTACAAACAAAGCTTTTGGACAATACCACATAGCTTTTATATGCACAGTTACTAATCCTGTAGTAACAGCAGAATCAAGTACGGTTTACGGATCATATTTATTTAGAAGCGTGACATACTTTCCAGTAAAGCACAAAACACAACACATACTCAATCTGAAAAAATGTAATTGCACATTATTATGTTTAATATCAAACATTTCTGTAGGTAGCACAAAGATTAAAGTTATGTTTATCATCAAATGTTTCTTATCAAGTTGCTGTGTTTGTTATTCATTTTACAACTGTTTTTCTTTTTTTGTCGTCAAGATATGAAATCAATATTGGGCTCAAAACACAGCCTTACTTTCTAACTCATATGTTCTTTAACATTCATGATAGATGTAATATGAGAGTTATGAACTTTGGCATGTTGTACACATACATTCATGTTCAATGCTCTAATGTTTACATAGATTCCAGCTTAATTTGCTTTAAGACAATAAACATTTGATTCATGAGTACATTTTTTTTCTCTCAAATATTTGGATAAAATCTGCATATGAACGTTCTCACGAACAAATCATGATTCATGAATAACTTTCGTTCAAAAACATTCTAAATTTAAGATTTTCTTTGGAAAATAAAACCACTCGTATGTAAAAAAGCCCCACATTATACCCCACCAAATACTGAATGCCAAGGCTAACACTGTCATCCAGATAAGCAGATGAATGCTGCACCTTGAAGCTGAGGAGTTCTTGTTTGTTAAAGCCATGGCTGTAGATAATCTTCATCTGTTTGACTAATGTGCTTTTGCCGCTCTCGGGAGTACCTATATGTTTGAAAGAATATATTGCAGAGCACACAGAAGTATATAAATAAAGTGCCAATGAATAACAGATCAGCCTAATGGTAATAAAACTCATGGGGTCAAATAGACACTTCTGATTCGTGAAAGGTGTCACAGTAAACTTAGTTAACTCTTCCCCGAGTCTTTAACTTCATTTTGATTTGTGAAATCTTTTACAGGTTATGTTAATCATTCAGAATAGTGAAGGAATTTAAGAAAAGGTTAACTGACCAAAACATTACTGAAGATTTCATAAATAAGAGTTGTGAAGTTAAAGACTCAAGGTTTAACAGATTAAACATGTACTGAGAAAGATTTCATAAATACAATAGTCTTTAAGCATATATATATGTGTGTGTGTGTGTGTGTGTGTGTGTGTGTGAGTGTGTGTGTGTGTCAATTAATAGAATAATGTATATTTTAAAATAGACAGTTATGCTGCATTCCAGACAGTTCAGAATTTGATTCATTAACTTTTATCCATGTCCACAGAGTTTGTTTTTGCATAATCCAAAAGCCTTTGGAAACAATCCTATTGGGTTTTTGTCAACGAAACCAGTGTGATGTGAAATGCTGGTTGAAAAATCTAAAGGTAACATTAGACATTAAGTTTATGTCATAATAATACGTTTGTTTTTGCTTTTCAAACCAATTTATGTTTTTTTATATATTTTTTAATATATTTGATACATAATTGTGGTCAACGTGTGGCCGTGCCGTCTGATTGTGTGAAATTCACCGAGATCTGAATGGGACATTTCATTTCATTTGGGATATTTCCTCGTCTGAAACGCAGCATTATTTTTGAGTTCTGAAGCTTGCATGTTTTTTCCTTATTGTAGTAGAGTAACCTATTATAATTAATAATTATAATTCTGCCAGAAAACCTTTTCTAACGATTTAAGCACACAGTCTCCTTCAAACACTCATTCATTGATTGCATGTTGTAATTATTTGGATTGCGCGTGCATTGCGTGATTACCCAGAATAAGGACCCTGTGCGCGTGCAGCTCGCGCTCTATTCGCACGCTCTGGTTGAAGGATCTCTTCTCTTCTTTCCTCGGTTTCACACACTTCTGCATCGCCGCGAGACAAGCCTAGAGATCAACGACAACTCGACATCAACTACTACTCAGCGTTGCCTTACTTCTCTTTCTCTTTCTTCTTAAAGTATACCTCCTTATTTCACTTACCTGCAGGGATGTTGGAAAGTCAAAACACCGAAACATTTCTAAAACTATAGAGTTAAAATTTTGTTTAAAACGTCAGATATTTGCGGTTACCCTCGCGCACTACACCTGTTCAACACTGCGATTCGGGGACGTGACGTCATATAATTAGGGAACGTTTGACACGGAAATTGCGACACTTTTTAGTTTCTTATTGTGACGTTTAAATACTTGAGTGAAACGGCTTCTCGAACAAGAAAAAATGTGCGGCGAGATTTGATTTTGTCCATCGGATATTGAATGGTAAAAAAAATAAATAAATAAATATAAAAACATTGGGCTATAGTTAAATTATTTGAATGATTTATGTGAACTTAATCGTATGTCATATGAATGTAACCCTATTCAACCAGATAAGGTTTATCTCAAGTGAAAACATTTTAATTTTAGAAAATAAAAATAATTTGCCACAATGTGGTTATTGATGATATATTTTAACATTTTGTGAAAATGTTTTAGACTTCAAAGTATTTCATTTCCAATAAAGGACATACAAAAAATACATATTCATTGCAAGTGTGCCATGACACACATCTTTCTGATTACAATAGAATTCATGTGCTAATTTAACTCTGACAAAAAACTTTTACATAACCAACCAGCATCGCGTAATAATTACCTGCTTAAAAAATAACATAATCCAATTAGCAACCTTTTAAGTTTTAAATAGATTAAAATTAATCAATCAATCAATCAATCAATCAATCCATTTAATAAAAACTTAATGAAGTCAGTTCAAAACTGACTTAAATAATCCTTGAAACCATTATCACAATGTCAGAGAGATTTCTTGTTTAAAATATTACCTAGTAATTATTAAACACTTTATTTAACATGTCACATTAAAACAGAGTTGGTTAGTTAGGTTTCAGTCCATTTAGGTTTCTGTTCATAAGAATGTTCATCACATCAGTTCTGCAGGATCTGTCGTCACTATCGTCAAATACGATTGACAATTAGCATACAGTTTGGATTGGATTGGTATGGTTCTAATAATGCCATAACTACGCTTGATGTTTTAATAATTGGCCTATACTAATTGGCAGCACATTCTGCATATTCACGTGGGCTTTAGGTTTGTGGTTTGTGACCATAAAATATTTTAACATTTTATATATTTTACATTTTAAATATTTAAATATTTTAACATAACACAAGTTTCAAGGATGGCGTATATATCATAATGCCGAATCCTGACTTGATGAGAGGTGGAGCTGGGGAGGGAGGAGGGTAATGAGCTCTTGGATGATGGTATATGTATAGAGAGAGTTAATTTCAGTTGTCTCTAAAATCATTTTAAAATGTTGATCTAAAATATATTTTTAAATCAGTTCAAGTAACATACAACACAAGGAAGTAACCCTGGATCAGCACTTTTACTCTAAAGGACTATTATTTTAAAGCTGCCGTCGGTAACTCTTGCTGATTGAGTGGATTTGGCAACATTTTGAATGTTTACAACTCATATGGCCCTCCCCCACTATCAACGAATACCCTCCCACAGAGTTCGTGCGCAAGTGCGTGCACACCAGGTTTTCTATGAACACGACCGTCTCATCAGCATTCATCAACACCATGGATTATTTGGAGGTATGCTGCCCTGGCTAATATACCAATATATTGCAATTGCTAACGTCATTTATACTCTAAATGAGCTTACTTGGTTTGTTAGTGTTCCGCCATCACTCTTACTGCGCGAACTTCAGGCGTGTGCATGTGATTGTAACGTGCGCGAGGGGTGGCGTGTGCCCAATCTGTGACTGACAGTCAGATCTCACACCCCCCTGCGCTGATTTGACACAGCTAGCAGGGAGCGCAGGATTTTTGCAAAACAAATAACACGCTCCAGATGGAGTTAGAAGCTCGGGTTTTTTTCTAAAATCACTTTATTTATGTTGTTCTGTCGGATTATAGTGTCGATTTCACTAAATATGATCAAAAAAAATGTTGCCGACTGTAGCTTTAATTTCAAAATGCATTTAAAACAACAGATTCTTTGAACATCTCAGTTTAAAGGAATACTTATCCCTCTCAAAATTAAAACTTTGCATTTATTCGCCTTCATGTACTTCTTTTTGACATTGCAGGCCTGTATTATTTCATTTCTCAAGGTGAATTTTGAACATGGGCAGGGATGGGGCACCGCAGGGAACGTGACTGAGTGTGCGGTACTTTGGTCTGTGAGGTATTTTGGTTGAGAGTCCATGTTGAGATTTGTAAGTGAGCAGGAGGATCTTGTGGGTTATGCGTGACTTGACTGGAAACCAGTGGAACTGTTGGATGATGGGAGTGATATGCTGCCAGGGCTTTGTGTGGGTTAGAACCATGGCTGCAGAGTTCTGGACATACTGGAGTCTGCTAAGGGCCTTGGTGGGCAGCCCAGAAAGGACACCATTGCAGTAATCCAGACGGGATGCGATAAAGGCGTGGATGAGTGTCTCAGTTACTGAATCTGTGAGTGAAGGCCGGAGATGTTTCTGAGGTTGTAGAAGGCAGCCTGGTGATGATGTTGATGTGGGGCCGGAAAGATACGAGGTCAGTGAGATAGGACCGGAACCAGAACAGTACTGTGCCACTGAGGCTGATGAGCTCAGAAAGGTGGTGGAGAAGGATGGTATGAGAAACTGTATCAAAAGCAGCTGAAAGGTCAAGGAAGATGAGGATGGTGATGAGGCCCTTGTCAGCAGCCAGCAGGAGGCTGATCAGTGCTTATCTTTTATCACATCATCAGATGATCAGCAGCCAATGAGCTTGCTTGCCCAACATTTAAAGATGAACTATTATGTTTTCATTTTACCTTTCCTTTAGTATGTAATATAGCTGTTTGTGCATGTACAGTAAATAATCTGCAAAGCACATAGTCCAGAGCTGAGCTGAACATCTCATTTGTTATTTCTTTGACATTGTTTACCCGGTTATGGTAAGAGGGGTCACATTTCCATCTGACACACACGGTAAGCAGTAGACCAACCACAGCAGACTGGGGTCAACTGACCAATCAGAGCAGAGCAATCAGAGAGTTTCAAAGAAACTAAAACAGCTTTCAGACAGTGGCTGAAGACAGGTACTGCAACAATGTACACTCACCTAAAGGATTATTAGGAACACCATACTAATACTGTGTTTGACCCCCTTTCGCCTTCAGAACTGTCTTAATTCTATGTGGCATTGATTCAACAAGGTGCTGAAAGCATTCTTTAGAAATGTTGGCCCATATTGATAGGATAGCATCTTGCAGTTGATGGTGATTTGTGGGATGCACATCCAGGGCACGAAGCTCCCGTTCCACCACATCCCAAAGATGCGGTGAGATCTGGTGACTGTGGGGGCCATTTTAGTACAGTCAACTCATTGTCATGTTCAAGAAACCAATTTGAAATGATTCTAGCTTTGTGACATGGTGCATTATCCTGCTGGAAGTAGCCATCAGAGGATGGGGACATGGTGGCCATAAAGGGATGGACATGTTCAGAAACAATGCTCAGGTAGGCCATGGTATTTAAAAGATGCCCAATTGGCACTAAGGGGCCTAAAGTGTGCCAAGAAAACATCCCCCACACCATTACACCACCACCAGCAGCCTACACAGTGGTAACAAGGCATGATGGATCCATGTTCTCATTCTGTTTACACCAAATTCTGACTCTACCATCTGAATGTCTCAACAGAAATCGAGACTCATCAGACCAGGCAACATTTTTCCAGTCTTCAACTGTCCAATTTTGGTGAGCTCTTGCAAATTGTAGCCTCTTTTTCCTATTTGTAGTGGAGATGAGTGGTACCCGGTGGGGTCTTTTGCTGTTGTAGCCCATCCGCCTCAAGGTTGTGTGAGTTTTGGCTTCACAAATGCTTTGCTGGATACCTCGGTTGTAACGAGTGTTTATTTCAGTCAAAGTTGCTCTTCTATCAGCTTGAATCAGTCGGCCCATTGTCCTCTGACCTCTAGCATCAACAAGGCATTTTCGCCCACAGGACTGCCTGGACGTTTTTCCCTTTTCACACCATTCTTTGTAAACTCTAGAAATGGTTGTGCATGAAAATCCCAATAACTGAGCAGATTGTGAAATACTGAGCAGCCCGTCTGGCGCCAACAACCATGCCACGCTCAAAATTGCTTAAATCACCTTTCTTTCCCATTCTGACATTCAGTTTGGAGTTCAAGAGATTGTCTTGACCAGGACCACACCCCTAAATGCATTGAAGCAACTGCCATGTGATTGGTTGATTAGATGATTGCATTAATGAGAAATTGATCAGGTATTCCTAATAATCCTTTAGGTGAGTGTACATTATATTAAAAAAATAATGTGTTTTTGGACGTTGAATCATGTAAGCCGATTATAGTCAAGTCACCTTTATTTATATAGCACTTTTTATAATACAGATTGTATCAAGGCAGCTTCACAGTGATAACATGAAAAAAATACAACAAGTTTGTTTCTAGAATAAAATTGCCTCATCGTCCACCTTAAGTAAGGCAGATCAGTAATATTGTTGAATATTAAATGTCCACAAATAAGCAAGCCAAAAGCAAGGCAACAGTGTCAAGGAACCAAAACTCCATCAGGTGATTGAATGGAGAAAAAACTTTGGGAGAACCCAGGCTCAGTCGCTCAGTCCTCCTCTGGCCAACGAGCGAACAGTGTGTGATTATAATCCAGGCAACATTACAGGTCAGAAGTCGGATTGGATCAGAACATTCACAAAATATAAATCCAGTTCTGGAACATTTATGTTCAAACACCATGTAAAAGTGAATTTTGCACAATAGGTCCCCTTTAACATTGTCATAGTACCATGGTCAAATATTCTGAAAGTCAAGATAGAACTATTTTCCCCCAAAAAGTGAATGTGTTTCATGTGTCATGGGTCAATTACTTCAAAATGCTACTGTAAAAATTTGTAAAATTATGTATGGCAACAGTAAAGCACACTAGGAATAAGGCCTCAGTGCAACTTTTAACACTCCCTCAAAGTCACCTGAGATATTGCACCTCCAAATGGGCCAACAATCCAATTTCTTATTGAAGTGAAATCTCACATTTGTCAAATTTCTGGGTCAATTACTTAAATGCTACAGTAGAAATAATTTGGAATTTGGCATGATGACAGTCAAGCACATTCGTATAAGGAATCAGTGAAACTTGTAAACTTTTAACTCCCTCAAAGGCAGCTCCAGTATAGTGCCCCCAACTGGGCAAATAATGCAATGGTTCTTCTAACTGTCACTGTCATTTGTCAAATTCATGGGTCTATAACTTCATAACGCTACTGTAAAAATGTCTGAAAATTTGAATGATGATAATCTAGCACACTGAGTATAAATCACCAGTGAAACTTTGGATACCCCCCAAATCAGCCAATAATGTGATGGCTCTTCCAACTGTGTTGTCATATTGCGTCCATAACTTCAAAATGGTACAGTATATTAATCCCTATTTCTTAAAAACATTGCAGCAAAAATATTGGTAAACATCATTCTTTTATTTTATAATTAAAAAAAATATATTTACTAGAAAATGAAATTGAAAATTTGTAAAAATAAGTAAAACCATATATATCTATGAGACATGCCCCCTTATAAATGGACAGAAATATTAACAGTCTAAACTTTTTCTTAACACAAAACTCATATTTTTAATACGTATTGTCCACTAGGTTTTAACAGTGTCAGTATTTTCTAACACAGGACACATGGGTGGGGGTATTTATCGTATTTATGCTGCTTGTCTCTTTGTAGAAATAGATCGACTTAGTACCTTCAATACTTAAAAATGTAATTAGTCGTCTGTTTAAAAAACAATACACTTTAGGTTAGATTTAAACAAAACTTTATACAGATTCTAGGAAAATTAAAGTTTTAATTAAATCATACATTCTATTTGAGATTTAATTTAAACAAACTTTTTATTTTAGAAGATCAAATTTAAACTTTTACGATTATGCTTTGAAATATGCTCTGGTAAAAAGAGTGAACAGACTAACTTACAAATGCTCTGGCACATTGTGTGCTGAATGCTGATCTGACCTCTGACCTCTGTCAAACAATTTATCTGGGGACTTGAAGACCTCACTTCTTAGAGAAGCACATCACATCATAGGCAGATCCAGTACAGATTTCCAAAGTGTAGGTATAATAATTTTAAGAAGTCTTTTATTCCTTTTTCAATTAAAATGTTAAATGATGAATATTTTTTCATAAGAGTGTGTATTAAGAATTAATATAATTGTTTTTTTTGTTATTGTTTTTTTTTTTGTGTGTGTATTGTAGAATTTTCTGTATAAGTTTCCAATGATTTTGTCAATGTATACACCTTGAGTCCAACACACATTTCGGGGACAATAAAGTGTATTTCATTCACTTAGAGAAGTACTCTGAGATTTCATATTTCAATTTAAAATACAGTATTTGTAAGCCTTTAATTTATGTTATGGATATCATTGCATGAGGAATGACTCAGAAAATTGTTTCACTTTTTATTTTAACATCATGTTTATTTTTATATTTTGTGTGTTATATATAATTATACATTTTATTTATTACCATCTTCTTTAAAATACAAAAAAAGTTCCTTTTATAGAACCTTTTATATGTGTGTGTGTGTGTGTGTGTGTGTGTGTGTGTGTGTGTGTGTGTGTGTGTGTGTGTGTGTAAGTGTGAGTGGTGTATTCTATCATAATGGTTTGATCTGTTCAAATAAAAATGTAAGTTCCTTTTACTTATTTTGACATTAGAATCTTACTTTTCTCACTTGCACATCTCTATGTGCAATAGTAGATGTGCACGAGAGGATAAACAGGGAGCAGCCAGAGACGACCCTGTGAAGGAATGTGGAAGAGGAGGAGGATGTCTCTCGTCTACAAATCTGAAACGTCAAAATGGACCCGGGGAGTTTGAATTTGCGATCTCAGAGTTCAAAATGACCAAAGCTCATATTAATCACCAGATAACCGGTGCAACATAAATATCACAAAAATATGCAATATTTTTCCCCTGTAGTTTAAATTGAAATATGAAATCTCAGAGTACTTATCTAAGTGAATGAAATACACTTTGTCCCTGAAATTTGTGTTGGACTCAAGGTGTTTACATTGACAAAATCATTGGAAACTTACACAGAAAATTCTACAATACACACACACACACACACACACACACGCACACACACACACACACCTACACACACACACACACACACACACGCACGCACACACACACACACACACACACACACACACACACACACACACACACACACACACACACACACACACACACACACACACACACACACACACACACACACACACACAAACACACACAAAAAAACAATAATATTAATTCTTATACACATTTAAATTTGAATTAAAAAAGGAATAAAAGACTTCTTAAAATGATTATACCTACACATTGGATATCTGTACCATCTTCCAGAAGGTAATTAGTTTGAACATGCAATGGATCAGCTAATGATGTGACATCTGTACACATAAAGAAGAGTCTCGGCTAGACTATATTGAGTCATTACGCCACATCTGTACACATAAAGAAGAGTCTCGGCTAGTAGGCTATATTGAGTCATTACGCCACATCTGTACACATAAAGAAGAGTCTCGGCTAGTGGACTATATTGAGTCATCACGCCACATCTGTACACATAAAGAAGAGTCTCGGCTAGTAGACTTATATTGAGTCATCACACCACATCTGTACACATAAAGAAGAGTCTCGGCTAGTAGACTATATTGAGTCATCACGTCACATCTGTACACATAAAGAAGAGTCTCTGCTAATAGGCTATATTGAGTCATCACGCCACATCTGTACACATAAAGAAGAGTCTCGGCTAGGCTATATTGAGTCATTACGCCACATCTGCACACATAAAGAAGAGTCTCGGCTAGTAGACTATATTGAGTCATTTCCTCCTTCCTTTTGAGTCATGTTAAAATCTTTTTTAATTTTTATTGTTTTTGTATTTGGTAAAGCTGCAGGTCACTTGTTCTAGTCGACCTGGAACATACCATTTTGCACGACTTGTAATTACCTTAAATCCCTTCAACAAAGATGAAGAGAGTGCATGTTATGACCACAAGACACTTATGGGAAACACCCTAGGTTACAATAAACCATAATTATCAACATACAACACAACATACCCTCAAATACTCACAGGTTGCTTTATTGCTGAAAATAACAATATCGGTGACTTAGTGATTGAACTCTGTTCACTGTAAGTGGTGTTGGGCTTCTTCTAATCTTTTGTTCACTGTAAGTGGTGTTGGGCTTCTTCTAATCTTATGTTCAATGTAACTCATAGAGTCCTGTACAAGAGGATAAAAATGGACACTCATGTTTCAAGAGGATATAGTCAAAGCTTTGAAAGATAAACTGAGAAGTCTATGAAATTCTAATGCATATCTATGCAAATTATAAATACACATCTTCCAACATGGATACAAAAATGTAAGTTAATCATTATGTCTCAATTGGTGCACAAAAGATGCTGTAGCATTGTCTCAATTGGAGCACAAAAGATGCTGTAGCCGAAGATATCAGGATTTCAGTGTTAATGCATCTTTCTATCACAACAGCTAAATGCGTTTATTCCGACTTTTTTCTGTTCATTAATGCTTCAACTTCATAACTATTTAAGTCAGTCATGAAACTACAGAAAAAGCAGGTATGTAAGCCACTTTAATGCAGTAATTTGATAGATACAGCAGACATGTTGATCTGCTTTTTCATCAATCCCTTTTTAATCAATGCAAAAACACTATTGCAACTGCTGAAAGAGAAATAAACTAACAAAAGTAAATGACCAAAGCCCATCTAAAGCGAACACTGATCACCATAAGTGTGACTACAAAGAAAACACATTCAATAAAACATCAACATCAAAACCTCAATAAGAACTTCGGTAGACATATGACGGAAATAAAGTCAAACTTTAATCACTGCATTTGTTTCAGTGTTTTAACACTCTTTAGATTGGACCCATATAGATATTAGAACAGTAGTGTTCATTTACATTGAGAATTTTGTTGTGAAGATTGAGTTGTTAATAAAAAAATTAAGTTGACAGAATGTTTCAGGAACATCAAATAACCTTAACAAAAACATTCCACACTGACATTAAAAAAACTGGACATTCCATAACCAAAACAGAATATTTGGAAAACATTCTTAGAACAAAACTTTGTTAGCTGGGACGACAGATTTTTCTTTTGGATAAACTATCCTCTTAACCTCAAGAATGTGACATTGAGGAAAATCCATCAAACAAAAGAGCCATCCTGAAACATGTTCCTTTATCCTTTTAAGGAAATACAATTCTGTTAAAAATAATACACATAAAAAAGGGTTTTAAGAACATTAAAATGCATGTTTGCTAAATAGCATATCCTAGCTATTAATTATTTTATAGTACAGTTTAATTTGCTGGAGTGCTTTACAATAAAAAAAATCATTTGAGGATTACCCATTGATTATAACAGATATATATATTAATAATTTATCATGAATACATGTTAGGACAGAAGACTGTAATGCTCTTCCAGTGGATTCAGGAGTGTTGCTTTCGAAGCAAAAAAGAGTTTCCGGACTTGAATGTAGAGGTAACGGTCATGTAAGTCATCTTGGTTTCTTCCTCAGTGAGTAGATCTGATCAGACTGATGATGAGGAAGAACGCGATGAAGAGGTCATTAGAGTGTGGAGAGTGGGAGGGGTTCACGAAAACATATGTCACACACTGACACAATCTCATGGTAGGTCGCAATTATTTTACGTTTTGGCAAACCGGTGGCTAATAGGTAAGAATTTGTGCAATCTCATTCATCCGTTTTCATTGATCTGCTTTTCACGATCTGCTTATGCCACATTGATGGTTATGTTTGAGGTTTGGTTAGCTTGAAATTGTATGTTTTCACATTGCATGAATTCATACGAAATCGCCACCTCGTAAAATAGCTGCGTTTCCCCATGAGATCGGGATAAACACACAGCTCCCAAAACAACACGCGCTAATTCAGCAATAAAAGGTGCTTCCAGCTGCTGGTGTTGTGATAGTATGTAATTCCAGTATGTAGAAGAAACATTAGAAAAGAGTCAACTGCATGTACTGGGTTTTGTTAGTCTTTGAGGATGTTTTCCTCCTACAGCACAGCCTGTGCTCTTTCCTCTTCTTGTCGCTTCATGGCCTGGATCACTGCCATCTCTTTGGCCTCCTTTTTCTGGTTTCTTGCCTCAAATAGCAACCTGGCAGGAACAAGAGGGAACAATACTAGCGTTGCATTGGTAATTGCTGACAGTGGTTGTCCATTTCAACATCTCACATGACCAGCCAAATATTACTTGCTTTCTATTGCTATTTTACTCAAACCTGACAGTGAATAGTGCATTTCTACAACTTAATTTATAATTGAAATGTTTGGAGTTTTGGAAGTACAGACGCAACATTTTATCATTTAACATGACATAAAACTACTCCTGTTATGAGGTTGTACAGTAAACTGGTTGTACAGTAAAAAACATGCCATTGGTATGGCTAAAACATGTCTAAAAGTAGTTTTGTTGTTGTTGTTGTTGATGTAGTAATATACACAACAAAATCCCTCGTGTTAAATTAACACTCTGAGTGTGGAAGTAGTGTTAAAGTTAATGAGATAATTAAGCGAATAATTGACTGATGATTGAGCATTATTGAAGACACGTGATGATACCAAGCAGAATCACGTAATTTTAAGTCACCATTATGGTGATCCGTGTTTGCTTTAGTTGGGGGCCTGACCCTTGAATCATTAACTTTAGATTTTGTTTGGCTGCTGTACGGGTTGTAACAGCCAGGTGAATAAATAGAAAAGGTGATCTGATGGGAAACATTTTAAAGCTACACTGTGTAACTCTTTTAGTTTATTCTTAGCTAATAACACTTAGTTCTTTCAAAAATATGTGTGCTCATTGACGCCGCCTTCACACTGGCAGTTAAAATCAGCTCCGATGCGGCTGCAAAACGACCGGAAGTCATTCATTACCTATGGAGATTCGCAGACCGCATGCGAAAGGGTCCGAAACGGGTCCGACCGATTGCGGTGCGAAGAAAATCGTGTCCGTTGGTCATCCGGATGCGTTCAAAAATTTGAACTCTTGCGAAAAGCTACGGACGGTTCCTATCCGATAATTCCAGCGGAAGTTGAGCGTTGCTATGGTACTGATAAACAAACCCGAATTATTAACTTTTAATAAAATAAATAATGATTTGATAACGATAAGTTGTCATGTCATTTTTTATTTTCATGACTTTCAAACGTTTATAAGGGCAGTTAATACAATTAAATTGAAGGTAGATATTAAACTATTGACCACTATATCACATTTTTAGCCGACCTGACATGTCAACGTCCTCAGCAACTTTCCTCACGCAGCATAACCCTCATCAGAGAGATCATACAGAACTGACAGAATAAAACTGTAATCTCTCCGCCATTTTTGTTCAACCCGCATCCGACGCTTTTCACTGTGTAGTACGACGTCCGTTGGGAACGTATTGCGTATTATGGAGCTGATTTCAACTGCCAGTGTGAAGAAGGGGTAATATATATTTACTTCGTTCAAGTAATAAAGTATTCTCGTGAGTGTATAATATGCCATTGAAAATACATACGGGTAAGGGTTTCTAATGTCGGTCGCCATGTTGCCCCTCCATCTTGAAAGTACATTAGCCAAAGAGGGATACCCATTAATTCAAGCTTCGCCTTTCGCGGTTACGCTTCAGTTAACACTCATGGACGAGGTCGAACTGGAAGCCATGTTAATCTTGGACTACATTGGCCACCGTAGGAGTTAAAATGAAATCGTAATTGAGAGGAACAGAAACTAATATTCACTGGATGGTCATATTTCTTTACACCGCTAGATGAGGGTAAAAATCACACAGTGTAGCTTTAAAAATAAAAAATGCATAACTTTTAAATGATGTGTGTTGTCAAAATTTAATATGCACAGTATGGATTATTACAGAGATCATTGCAGCACCTGTTTTTGATGATCCTCTGCACAATGTTGTCAGTGGTGAGACTATTTCCACTATCCACTGTCCGCAATATTCCCATTTTCCTGGGTACCTGTGTGTGGAAAACATGCACAGATGATCAAATGTTGTAAATCAGATGTATTGTGATGAATTTTGAGTAATTATTGATGTGGCGCTTACAGCATATGGGTCTGTTCCATCTCTGTCTAGAAACACTTCAGTTTCCCCATGGCACACCAGGTCTACCTACACCATGAGGACAGTGTATTACTCCATGGCCCCGTTAACACAGGGTAGTCTCAGTCTCAGATGGCATGACTGCACTCTGGCAACACCATTCAATTGTTCAATTGAAAATATTTGGTTAAATGCCACCATACGCCTTATTCACGGCAGCGCCATCTTTGATTTTTAATGAGAATGAAAGCGAGGCTGTGAGGGATAAACTTGCATCTCTTCAATGGGCTGTACTGTTATTTAATGTGTTTTCAGATTGTTCTGTTTATGAAACACTGGAAAAATATCTTTCCAAGAAATTTCAGTTGACAAAAAACTCCCGACAATGTAAACTGTGAAAAAATCGTCAGTAATTTGAGCTTTATTCAGCTTTTTAGAGCGGATTCCATTGGAAACACGGTAAGTCTATCCCTCACAGCCTCACTCTCACACCTGTCATGGCGCTGCTCTGAATAAGGTCTATTATGGAGGATCTGTGTTTGTTTTAGTTGGGCTCTTGACCCTTAACTGTTTAACATCCTTTTTTTGTAACATATTTGTTATGGGGAAGAAAAGATAATGATCATTGAATGTGTGACCACCCAGAACATTTGGGGTCTCGTAAATTTTGAAGTATTTGTATATCTTTTATTTTGTATTTATATATGTCTATTTCAATATATTTACAGTATAATGTTTTATTTAAATTACTTTAATTATATGAGTTTGCACTGGACAGTCCAGTGGCATTTTCTAAATTCTAAGTGACAGTTGGGAGTTGAGTGTTGCCATGACAACTATGGTGCATCCTCAAACAACACAGAGATGACCACTGTAATAAAACAGTTTTTGTCTCTCTCACTTTCATTTATCCATAAAGGTTAGTAAAACTGATCAAATTTCATAACAACAGTTATTCAGATGCTTCTAGTATATTAGTCCAATGGTTTGTTTGTTTCATGTATGATTTTGGCATAGTTATAATAGACAAGATTGTTAGTGTATCATCTGTGTGAAACAACTGTGTGAGAGTCTGAAATATTGTATTATTATTATAGTTGTTGTTTGACAGTGTGTATATTTGTTATTTTATTTGTTGAGAGTTCCTGGTATTGAAAACTATGAGTAAATAAAAAAACAACAACACAGAGATGACCACTGTAATAAAACACAGTTTTGTCTCTCTCACTCTCATTTAGCTATCTAACGTAGACTAATCATGTTCCGTACAACAATGATGTTCCGTACAGATTAACTTTAACCACCGATCGCTGAATAAATACTTCTAGGTCATACACAAAATGCATATCTGTGTCATCTTCATTTCTCCCTCTTTCATCCCCGATCAAAACAGAGACACTCCAGCTGTTTGTTCCAGTGATATTTCAGTAAATTTGCCAGGTACACCCACTTCACTTGAAAATAATCCGTGGGCAAGCTATACGTCAGACAGCGGCTTGAGTGGGGAGACACCTAGAGCAGTGAAAATGCAATTTCAGTTTCATTTATGCTTTTCCCAGTATATCAGTCTTTATTAAATTAATATTATGTCATCTCAAATCGTTAAATATATTACACTTTTGTTGACTAAATGCTGTGAAATGGGAATTTTTAAAAGATTGCGGCCGATGACCGTTTAGCGCCACTCTCAGGCAGCAAAAAAGGCAGCACGTCTGTCAGCAGTGCAGTGATGATGTTTATATTCATAAAGGGTCAATTAAGTTAATATTAACATAAATTGTTACATGAATTGAATATTTTAACATTAAAATTCATCAGTAGATCAGTTAATTTTCCTTTTTCGCCGTTGAAATCAAGTTATGCGCTCTGTACGGAACACCGTTTGAGCATGTACGGAACATCGTTAACGCTTATCATCTTCCGTACACAGGTGGAGGAGGTAGTTTTCCCCACTTTTCTCAAAAACGATAGGTACAAAAGACATCAATCAAAGTGTGGACCAATCAATGGATATTCCCCCGGAGAATGATCACACAAACATGCTAGTCTTGCTCTCAGAAACAGAGGAGTGGTCGCTGATGTGCGGTGATAGGCTAAAAGTGTACGGAACATGGTTAGTCTACGTTATAAAGGGAGTACTACAAATGCTAAATGTTACATATTGATAATGATGACCAACATCTAAATTACCACATTATTAAGAGATTCATATACATTACCACTACTTGAAAGCCACAGCAAGTGTTCCAGTGGCATACAGTTATAATTAAGAGTTTTGATTAAAACACCATAGAGCTACAGGCTTATTTAGCACATATATCTCAACAATGGTGGCAATATAAAAAGACCATTCAGCTGCATAATTTATTCACGCTGCAGTGCATGCTGGGAGTTCTGTACTATTCTGGTAACTAACATGTGAACTGTGACATGAAACTTTTGATTGTCACCATTGTTTAGATTCATATGCTGATTGTTGATGTCTGTGCATTTAAGTCATGCAATAGATCATATTGGTTTTTGCACAATAGAATGAAGTTTTTGATATTCTCAAGCTTTTTCTTGCCTTAATAAATGTGTTTTATAAACTCACTGTCAAATCTGCTAAAGAAAAAACTAATGTTAAAGTGTCAAGAGCCCAACTATCAACATAATGGTTACTACACACACTTTATTATTTTCAACATCACCATCTAAATCTCTGTTAATTTTCATCAAGAACTTGTAAACATGTATGAAAATAATAATGTTAAACTGGTTTGTAAATTGGTTTCACACTAATTGGTGTGGCTTGAAGTCAGTTCTTATGTTTCTGCTTGTCTCTGCTCTTTTTTTCTGTTCAAGTCCTTCAGTGATTCTGCTTATCAAGTGTTCATCAGTTTCTGAATTCACACACATTGACTGTAGTGAACTAATGTAGGGAATAGTGAATGATGGTATAAAGGGTGTGATTTTAAACACAGCCTCCAAGTATCGACTTTCAAGTATCGCGCTGTTAATTCACAGTATATTTCTGTAGGCTATTTTCTCTAAAATGACAAATATTACCCTGAATGTAGTCAAATTCAACACATTAAAACAAGGGGATACCTTAAAATGGTCCAGTAAGTCTTTTGTTACAGCATATGGTGCTCCTATAACAACCTCAGAGACATACTGAGAGATTTGAAGACAAAAGAAAGAAACTCATATTACACAATTAATTTCAAGACATAAACAGGCATTAACTGCGATCAGATCAACACTCACTCGACAGGCCAGCACACTCAGAGTCCTCTCATGGATGTTCATGATGGGATAGTTTTTTCCCTTGTAACGATTGACCTCCTAGAATAATAGTAAAAAGCATACAAACATGCAGTTACTCCTGTTTCTCACACATCTCTTTCAATAATAATGAGCAATATGCTCAACTGAGAAAATAGTTGTTTGTATATATATTAGGGCTGTCAAAACGATTAATCGCGATTAATCGCATCCAAAATAAAAGTTTCTGTTTACATAATATATGTGGGGGCACTGTGTATAATTATTTTATATATATATATATAAAAAACACACATGGATTGTCATGATCCTGGTCCTTTCTTGCTTCTTTGTCTCCCTCTGTCGGTCATGTTGTGTCCCTGCTTCCTTTCTCGCTTTCTCCGCTGTCTTGTTTCTACAGCTGCGGCTGCTTACTGCTCGTTATCCTATTACCCTCTCACACCTGCTCTCTCTTTCCTCTAATTCGGTCGGCTACTTCTGCTCGGGCTTTTCCCCACCTCTTTGCCAGATTATTCTTTGAGCCTAGACGTGGTAGTCGGTGTATGTTTCCTATTGTGCGAGTCCTGTCCAGTCCTGCCCTGTTCATCTCTGAGTAACTGTCAGTCTGGTCTTCACCTTCACATCGCTACTCAGCTGTGCTTGTTTCAGAGCCCCTGTCTGATGCCAGCTCGTCACCTACTGCTGAGGGAACTTCCTCTCGGGTACGCCGGGGTGTCGGCTGTTGATCTGCGGTGACTGATTTCACCTGTCGCTCTCGCTGGTCAGCCTAAGGAATAAGAGATTCGCCTGTTACCTGCACTGCAGGGCTGCCTTTGTTGAACTGTTTATTATTGAGACACGGTCCTTACCTGTGGACTTCATTTGTGTTTAATAAAGAGACATTTGTGCTGCACTCGCTTTTGGGTCCTCAGTTGTATTCATAACAGAATAATCTGGCCAAATGGACTCAGCGAGCAGCAATCACTTTCAGTCTGCGGTTGAATTCCAGGGAGCGATGCTGGGTCGACACGAGGAGGAGCTCTCTGCCGCGAGGCAGGCCGTCGAATCCCTCGCCTCTCAGGTATCGACGCTCTCTTCACAGATGCGTCAGATGCGCCATGAGAGTCCCGCACCTCGGGACCAGCGTGAGTCACCGGAGCCTCGGATCAACAATCCCCCTTGCTATTCAGGAGAGCCCGCTCAGTGTCGCGCCTTCCTGACACAATGCGAGGTGGCCTTCTCCCTTCAACCAGCCACATACGCATCTGAGCGAGCCAGAGTGGCTTATGTCATTTCCCTGCTGGCAGGACAGGCCCGTGAGTGGGGTACCGCCAATTGGGAGGCTAAGGTGGACTGTGTGAACGATTTCTACCTGTTCAAGACCGAGATGATAAGCGTCTTCGACCGTTCCGCCCATGGGTTCGAGGCGTCCCACATTCTATCCTCTTTGCGTCAGGGACGGCACTCAGCTGCTGACTTTTCCATAGAGTTCCGTACTTTAGCGACCACCTGTGGATGGAATGAACCAGCGCTAGTGGCCCGCTTCCTGGAGGGGCTCAACTCGGAGCTGAGAGAGGAGATATACGCTCGCGAAGTCCCCACCCGACTGGATCCTCTCGTTGACCCGGCTATCCGGCTAGAGAAGCGCTTCAATCTTCGCCGCCGTGCCCGTGGGTCGGAGTCTTCACAGCGGTCTCCTCCACCCGCCGCCACTCCACCGCCGCCCACTGGTTCGGAGCAGGAGGCAATGCAGCTGGGAGGTCTACGCGTCTCGGCTAAGGAGCGGAGGATAATCAACCGTCTGTGCATGTACTGTGCAGCACCCAACCATTTCGTCAACTCTTGTCCGGTAAAAGCCAATGCTCGCCAGTAAGAGGAGGGCTACTGGCGAGCGCATCTTCCAGGGACTCTCCTTCAAGGTCTTGCACTACACTGCCCATCACTCTTCATTGGACTAGTTCCTCCGTCACCAGTTCCGCCCTGGTCGATTCAGGGGCGGAGGGAAACTTCATCGATGAGGCGTGGGCCAAGGACCAAGGTATTCCCCTAATAGACTTAAGAGACTCCACCCCTCTCTTTGCCTTAGATGGTAGTTCCCTTCCTAGAATAGAGAGAAGGACTATCCCTCTCTCTCTCACCGTCTCGGGGAATCACAGAGAGACTATTTCTTTTTTAGTTTTTGTTCACCCTTTTGCCCTGTAGTGTTAGGTCATCCTTGGCTTGTTCAGCATAACCCGCAGATCAATTGGTCTAATTGTTCAGTTTTGTCATGGAAATTGTCGTGTCACACTAAGTGTTTAACATCTGCTATCCCTCCTGTCTCCTCTGTCTCTATCTCGCAGGAGGGACCGGGTGATTTGTCGGGAGTGCTGGAGGAGTATCACGACCTGCGGGAGGTGTTCAGTCTGTCTCGGGCTACTTCTCTTCCTCCTCATAGACCGTATGATTGCAGTATCGATCTCCTCCCAGGGACCATGCCACCCCGGGGACGACTCTATTCCCTGTCCGTTCCCGAACGTGAGGCGTTAGAGAATTAACTTTCTGAATCACTACGTAATGGTACCATCGTCCCCTCCTCGTCGCCTGCCGGAGCGGGGTTTTTCTTTGTCAAAAAGAAGGATGGTTCCTTACGTCCCTGCATAGACTATAGGGAGTTGAACGACATCACTGTCAAGAACCGATACCCTTTGCCACTGATGTCGTCTGCCTTTGATCTATTGCAGGGAGCTAAGGTGTTTACTAAACTCGACCTCCGTAACGCTTACCATCTTGTGCGCATAAAGGAGGGGGATGAGTGGAAGACCGCTTTTAACACGCCCCTTGGGCATTTCGAATATCGCGTCCTTCCGTTCGGTTTGGTCAACGCTCCTGCCGTGTTTCAAGCCCTCATTAACGACGTCCTTCGAGACTTGCTCAACATCTTTGTATTCGTCTACCTTGACGACATTTTGATTTTTTCACCCTCTCTCCAAGTGCACGTCCAGCACGTCCGTCGAGTTCTTCAACGCCTTCTCGAGAATCGTCTCTTTGTGAAAGCTGAGAGAAGTGTTCATTCCACGCTTCTTCCGTCTCGTTCCTTGGTTCGATTATCTCAGCGGAGGGGATCAGTATGGATCCTAAGAAGGTACAGGCGGTAACTGATTGGCCCGTTCCCGACTCTCGAGTCGCGCTTCAAAGATTCCTCGGTTTCGCCAATTTTTACCATCGTTTTATACGGAACTTTAGTCAGGTGGCGTCACCTCTCACCGCCCTGACTTCTGTCAAAGCAAAGTTTGAGTGGTCAGACTCAGCGCAGTGTGCTTTTGAACTTCTCAAGTCTCGTTTTACTTCGGCGCCTATTCTGCTTACTCCCGATATGACTAGACAGTTCATCGTCGAGGTTGATGCGTCCGAGGTGGGGGTCAGAGCTGTACTTTCTCAACGCTCACCTGTCGATGAGAAGGTACATCCCTTCGCGTTCTTTTCGCACCGCCTTACTCCCGCGGAACGCAACTACGACGTCGGGAATCGAGAGTTACTTGCCATCCGGTTAGCTTTGGGTGAATGGCGTCAATGGTTAGAGGGAGCTCCGATTCCGTTCATTGTCTGGACGGATCACAGAAATCTAGAATATATCCGTTCCGCTAAGAGATTGAACGCTTGCCAGGCTCGCTGGGCACTGTTTTTTACACGTTTCAATTTTTCCATTTCCTATCGTCCCGGCTCTAAGAATGTCAAGCCGGACGCGCTTTCCCGTCTCTTCGACTCCTCCGCAGCCTCGTCTACCCTGGAGGAGGTGATTCCCTCCCGGTGTGTGGTGGGAGGGGCGGTGTGGGGAGTCGAGAAGAAGGTCAAGCGCGCTCTTACTCACACTGTCACACCGCGGAATTGTCCGAGACACTGCCTATTTGTTCCCCCTGCTACGCGTTTGGCGGTCCTCCAGTGGGGACACGCCTCTAAATTGTCCGTCCATCCTGGAGTGCGGGGTACCCTCGCTACTATCCGTCAACGTTTTTGGTGGCCCAGGTTGGAACGCGACGCGCGCCGGTTTATCGCTGCTTGCGAGAATTGTGCCCAGACTAAGACTGGCAACTCGCCTCCTGCCGGGCTCCTTCGTCCGTTACCGGTACCGTCACGTCCATGGTCCCATATTGGACTCGATTTTATCACTGGGCTTCCCTCCTCAGCTGGCAACATGGTCATTTTAACGGTTGTTGACCGATTTTCTAAGTCCGCGCACTTTATCCCTCTCGCCAAACTCCCGTCGGCTAAGGAGACAGCCCAGATCATGGTCGATCAAGTTTTTAAGATTCACGGTCTTCCCACAGAGGGGGTTTCTGATAGAGGACCACAGTTCACCTCTCAGTTTTGGAGAGAGTTCTGTCGTCTAATCGGAGCTTCCGTAGGTCTTTCGTCCAGATTCCATCCGGCTGAACGGGCCAATCAGATCGTCGCCCGCATGCTTCGTAGTCTCGCTCACCGTAACCCCTCATCTTGGTCTGAGCAACTTGCGTGGGCTGAGTACGCGCATAACTCTCTGCCTACTTCTGCCACCGGGCTTTCGCCGTTTCATTGCTGTTTGGGATATCAGCCTCCGTTATTCTCCTCTCAGGAATCGGAGTCTAATGTTCCTTCAGTCCAAGCTTTTATCGATAGATGCAAACGCACTTGGAGAGGGGTGAGATCAGCTCTGTGCCGCTCTAGGAGACTCTAGGTGATGCTGCCGCGAACAAGCGTCGCGTAAGGAGTCCGCGCTACGCTTGTGGTCAGAAGGTCTGGCTGTCCACTTCAAATTTACCCCTTCAGTCGGAGTCCCGAAAGCTGGCTCCTCGTTTTGTAGGTCCGTTTCGCATCATCAAGGTCATCAGTCCCGTGGCGGTTAAACTCGCACTTCCTCCAAATTTCAGTCGTGTTCACCCGGTGTTTCATGTCTCGTATAGACCATTTCACAAGATGTAAACAACACTGTGCTTCTGGACACTGGTCACTTGTGCGAGTCCTGTCCAGTCCTGCCCTGTTCATCTCTGAGTAACTGTCAGTCTGGTCTTCACCTTCACATCGCTACTCAGCTGTGCTTGTTTCAGAGCCCCTGTCTGATGCCAGCTCGTCACCTACTGCTGAGGGAACTTCCTCTCGGGTACGCCGGGGTGTCGGCTGTTGATCTGCGGTGACTGATTTCACCTGTCGCTCTCGCTGGTCAGCCTAAGGAATAAGAGATTCGCCTGTTACCTGCACTGCAGGGCTGCCTTTGTTGAAATGTTTATTATTGAGACACGGTCCTTACCTGTGGACTTCATTTGTGTTTAATAAAGAGACATTTGTGCTGCACTCGCTTTTGGGTCCTCAGTTGTATTCATAACATGGATGTATATTTAAGAAAAAAATATTATTTATATATAAAATATTTATATTTATATACAATATAAATTATATATAAATCTATATACAGAATAAACATGAAAATATTTCTTAAATATATACAAGCAGGTGTGTGTATTTATATATATATAATAATTATACACAGTGCACCCACATATATTATGTAAACACAAACTTTTATTTTGGATGCGATTAATCGCGATTAATCGTTTTGACAGCCCTAATAGGGCTGTCAAAACGATTAATCGCGATTAATCGCATTCAAAATAAAAGTTTGTGTTTATGTAATATATGTGGGCGTAGTGTGTATAATTAATTTGTATATATAAATACACACACATGCCTGTATATATTGAAGAAAAATCTGAAAGTATATACTTTCTATATATTTATACATAATTAATATTATGTATAAATATAAATATTTGATACATTAATAACACATTTTTCTTAAATATATACAAGCATGTGTGTGTGTTTATAGAGCTAAAATAATTATACACAGTGCACCCACATACTGTATATTACGTAAACACAAACTTTTATTTTGAATGCGATTAATCGCGATTAATCTTTTGACAGCCCTAATATATATATATATATATCTCCCAGATAGCAATATTGTAACGGCCCGGATTCGGCCCACAAGTCATCCCGAAATAGCAGTATCCAGTGATGTCATTTGAATATAATTGCATCAAGCTATTTTTTGTGCCATTAATACTTTCATATAACAATTCATGTAATGATAACCCCTGTAAAATCTTCTAACTTATTGCTGCAGTACTGTGCATATGTCAAAAACATAATTTGCCATGTAGGCCAAATGCATTATTGGAACAAATTAATTATTAGATTCAAATGAGATAAGTGAAACAGGCTAATTCATGATGATTATAAAACCATCAACTGGCAATAACCATCACCTGAACTCATTTGTCTTTAGTTTTCTTTGCTATTGTAAATATTTTTAACAAATGCGCTATCACAGTAGCCAAAACTGTGAAAAAAATTATCTTCAGTTGATTTCATTTAAGGCTGAGGCTGAAGTCAGTTGTAGTTCTTGAGTTTCTCTTTCCTTTAGTGATTCTGCTTGTTAACAGCAGGTGTTCATAATTAATGCTCAATCACCACTTAATTATCTCATTAACTTCAATACTGCTTCAATGGTACTTTCACACAGAAGTGTGCAAACAATGAACACTGGGCAGCAGAGCCGGCCCGAGCCTTTTCGGGGCCCTAAGCAGAATTTGATTTGGGGGCCCCTCCCACGACGTGGAGTCACCTGTGTTTGACGATTATTGACACAAATGTCACACAATAATGATACATTATAAATGAATACACTGAGGTTATGTATTACAACAAAATTAATAATTAATAAAAAATTGATGCCTACGTAGCCCTCAAACCGTATTCACTTTATAGCCCTTAATCCTGTAATTGTGGACAAAAGTGGGCACAGAGGACGCAGGTGGGATCCTAATTTTTATTTATTATAAATGTCATTTCACTGTCTTCGATAAAGTTTAGTCTATCCATTTATGGTGTTTTTTATTTTATTTTGGGGGTATTTTTCTTGAATTTATTTACTTCAAAAAGTACCATATTTTGTAAATTAATTACTATTTAGTTGTATTTTTTAATTTTTTTAACTACAATAAAATATCATTCCAATAAGTTCTTAGAGCTAAAACCTAAAGATGAAGTGACTTTGCAGTCACCTGGTGTCTTATTTTGGCTTATTTTAGAATGCTCTAAATTCCAGTTTTTCCTATTCATTTCTATGGGTGCCCATTTTTGACCCAAATACAAGATTAAGGAGTCTTTTTTTTCACCCACTTAACATTGTAGAATTGAGTCAAAAAAAAAAAATTGTATGTTCAGAAGGACAACTTAGGAAAAGTAGCCGAGTCTTGTACTGGTCAGATCAAGGAAAGTATTTTTTTTTAAAATAAATCAAAACTATTTTGCCCATTTGTCTAGAATATGGTTTTAGGTTTAAAACTTTTTTTATTTAACAGTCTTAAAACTGTCTCAAAACATATAAAATAAATAATTTGCTAAAATTATGACAAAACTGAGGAATTAGAAACATAAGAGCAAGGCTTCAACAATGATACTTAGGCCTTGTTGAAAACTAAAAATATTACTATTTGTCAACTCTATATCACTCTATATCAACTCTATATCTCAATATAGTGTAACTGTCCTCAAAATCTTTATTATTATTGTAACAGACTTTGTTGGATAGTACATGTCAGAATCCAACAAAGTCTGTAACTGTCAGGAATCGCGCTTCTGTGGCTCTCTCCACTCATCCTAGAGCTCCGTCTCCCGAATACTGAACTACATTTCCCATAAGCCCCGTACCTCGGTCTAATCACCAGCACAGGTGTTCCTCATCAGAACTCCCTATATAAACAGCCAGTTCACGCCTAGTCAGTGCGAAGTCTTGTTTTGCCCCGGCAGCATTTCTGAGCGTTTCTATACTGTTTTCCTGGATTTCCCGTGTATTGACCTGAGACTGTTTCATCGACGATTCCCTGTTTGCCGCCTGCCTCGACCCTTGTTTATCTGCCCTGGACTCTGAACCTTGCCGCCTGCCCTGACCTCTGCCTGGTACTGTTTATGCTCTTGGATTACCTGCTCTGTGTTTACTGCCGTGCTCTGACCCTTGCCTGTCTGATTATTCTTAATAAACATATTTTGAACTGCACATGGATCTGAACGTCTCTGACTCAGCGTCACAGAAGACTTCGAACACAACAAGATCCAGCAGCCATGCAGCGTCTTACCACCGAGGTCTCTTCTCAAGCTGCCGTGTTGAACGTTCATCAGCAGCAACTGGTCAAACTAACAGCACTCACGGAACAGCTGGTGAGGACCGTTCAGTCTCTCATGCCGCAATCTGGTGCCACAGCCACTGTTGTCCCACCGACAGTCCTCGTTCCTCCTACGTCTCCGGTGGGTAGTAGATCTAACAACCCTCGTCTTTCCCTCCCAGATAAATACGACGGTAGTCCTTCCAGATGTAAAGGATTTCTGTTGCAATGTTCCCTCTTTATCAATCAACAGCCCCAGTTCTATCCAGATGACGATAGCCGCGTTTCATTCATTTGCTCATTGTTGACTGGCAGAGCTTTGGAGTGGGCTACAGCGCTCTGGGAAGGAGGTAATTTGTCATTTCCCACCTATAACGATTTCCTTCGACAATTTAAAGAGGTATTCGAACACCCCGCTGGAGGAAAAGAACCGGGCGAGTTGCTGCTCTCATTACGTCAGGGCACCTCTTCAGCGGCTGACTATGCTCTATCTTTCCGCACTCTCGCTGCTCAGACGGGCTGGGATGATGATCCTCTCAAACTGCTCTACCGTAAGGGTCTGAATGAGAATCTACAGGGCGAACTGGCATGTCGGGACGAGGGGAAATCTCTTCACCAGCTTATCGATCTATCCATTCGGCTGGACAATCTAATACGGGCTCGGCGAGATCCACAGTCACACAGAGTTTATGAGCAACCATCTAGTCATGAGAGTGAGCCTATGCAAATCGGCTATACCCGTATAACGCCAGAGGAGAGAGAGAGAAGAATTCGTAATCGACTGTGCCTGTATTGTGGAGAACCGGGACATATGAGGGCTACCTGTTCCAAGAGATCCACCCCGCGAAAGCCTACAGCGGTGAGTTATCCTCCTCACTTTCAAAATTTACTTGAGCTGGAGGTCACTCTCTGCTTCGGAGAGGAGAGGGTTAACGCTACAGCAATGATAGACTCTGGAGCAGCAGGGAATTTCATTGACTTGTCATTTGCCAAGACTCACCAACTGTCTCTCATTCCATGTTCATCTCGGATGGCGGTGGCAGCCCTAGATGGACGTCCTTTGGGTTCCGGAGAGATTCATCACATCACCCAAGAGATAACATTACAAACCAGCACTCTCCACTCGGAACTCATTCAACTATATACCATCGAATCTCCAAGACATCCTATTATCCTGGGATTACCCTGGCTGCAGAAGCACAACCCCATCATTTCCTGGTCAGAGAAACAGATTCTCCAATGGTCTCCTGCCTGTCAAGCGAATTGTCTGCGTGCACTTACCAAGGTATCTTCCTCCATCTGTCACAACGAAGAGGTCGATCTGAGCACCATTCCCCCGCAGTATCACGATCTCTCTCTCGCTTTCAGTGAGCACCAAGCAACCAAACTACCACCTCATCGCCCTTACGACTGTGCCATTGATCTGCTACCCGGTGCTGTTCCAACCAGAGGAAGAATATTCCCCCTCTCTCAACCCGAATCAGAATCAATGAAGGCCTATATTGAGGAACAACTTTCTAAGGGCTTCATAAGACCGTCTACTTCCCCTGCTTCAGCGGGGTTCTTTTTTGTAAAGAAGAAGGATGGAGGGTTGCGTCCGTGCATTGATTATCGCAGCCTGAACGAGGTCACAGTCAAGTTTCGTTATCCTTTGCCTTTAGTTCCTGCTGCCCTGGAACAGCTCCGTACCGCTAAGTACTTCACCAAATTGGATCTGAGAAACGCCTATAATTTAATTCGGATCAGAGAGGGGGACGAGTGGAAGACAGCGTTTTCAACCACTACGGGGCACTATGAATATACCGTGATGCCTTTCGGTTTGGCTAACAGTCCCTCGGTTTTCCAGTCATTCGTCAACGAGATCTTCCGTGATATGCTCAACCGAAACCTCATTGTATACATCGATGATATACTGATCTACTCAGAGACCTTTGACGACCATGTGAGAGATGTGAGAGCTGTGCTACAACGTCTCATTGAGAATCAACTGTATGCCAAACTGCCCAAATGTGAATTCCATCAGACACAGATTACGTTCCTAGGCTACATCATCAGCGCTGAGGGGGTCACCATGGACAGCGGCAAGGTAGATGCAGTGGTGAATTGGCCACAACCCACCAACGTCAAGCAGTTGCAACGTTTCCTGGGATTTGCTAACTTCTATCGCCGATTCATCAGAAATTTCAGCATCATCGCAGCGCCACTCACATCTTTACTTCAGGGAGGTGGTCATCGTTTAAAGTGGACCGACAAGAGTATCACAGCTTTCCAACAATTAAAGGAGAGATTCACAACAGCTCCTATTCTACACCATCCAGAACGGGAATTTATTGTTGAGGTGGACGCCTCTGATACTGGCATTGGGGCGGTTTTATCTCAACGACAGGGTCATCCAGCTAAGCTTTTCCCCTGTGCATATTTTTCCCGTAAACTAACTTCAGCCGAGAGAAACTATGACGTAGGAGATCGGGAACTTCTGGCCATGAAAGCAGCTTTGGAGGAGTGGCGTCATTGGTTGGAGGGAGCTCATTTGCCCTTCACAGTTCTCACGGATCATCGAAATCTTGAGTATATAAGAACTGCGAAGAGATTAAATCCCAGACAGGCCAGGTGGTCTCTCTTCTTTAGCCGCTTTGACTTCAAGGTAACCTACAGACCAGGTTCAAAGAATGGCAAGGCTGACTCCCTCTCGCGGCAATTTGACAGCTTCCCTAACGCTCAGGCATCAGAGTCCATCCTTCCACCCGCACTCATTGTCGCTCCCGTTCAGTGGGACATCATGACGGAGATTTCAGCTGCACAACAGGAGGAACCAACACCCCAGGAATGTCCGCCTGATCGCACCTATGTGCCCACTCTCCTTCGCACTCGAGTCTTACAATGGGTACACAATACTCCCAACGCTGGTCATCCTGGGATCACCGCCACCACTCATCTGGTTACAAATCGATTCTGGTGGCCGAAGCTGCAATCTGACGTGATTTCCTTTGTACATCAATGCAGTACCTGTAACATCTCCAAAGCGTCTCATCAGAAACCGGCCGGATTACTACAACCACTACCAGTACCACAACGTCCCTGGTCTCATATTGCTATAGACTTTGTCACGGACCTGCCCCCATCAGAGAACCATACCACCATATTGACAGTGGTTGATCGTTTTTCAAAAGCCTGTAAATTCATTCCATTGGCTAAACTTCCCACAGCCTTAGAGACGGCAGAGGCTCTGGTACATCAAGTGTTTCGATTGTACGGACTACCCGAGGATATTGTGTCGGATAGGGGTCCCCAGTTCACCTCTCGGGTTTGGCAAGCCTTTTGCAATCGTCTGAATATCAACGTCAGCCTAACCTCCGGTTACCATCCACAGTCCAATGGGCAAGTAGAGAGACTGAACCAGGAGTTAACCCGCTTCCTTCGAACTTATTGTCATCAGAATCAACAGGATTGGAGTCGTTTCCTGGTGTGGGCTGAATACGCTCAGAATTCTATACGTAAGCCATCTACAGGGATGACGCCTTTCCAGTGTGTTCTGGGATTTCAGCCACCTCTATTTCCCTGGTCCGGGGAACCCACGGATCTTCCGGCCATTGACGCTTGGCTACGGAGAAGTGAGGAAACCTGGAATAATGCTCATGTGCATCTTCAACGTGCTGTTCGACGATTCAGAGAACAAGCAGATCGCCATCGGAGGAGGGGACCCGTCTTTCAGCCAGGACAGTGGGTTTGGTTATCCTCCAGGGATCTCCGTCTTCGTCTACCCAGCAAGAAGCTGAGTCCGAGGTACGTGGGTCCATTCAAGATTCTCAGACAGATTACACCAGTATCATACCGTCTTGCATTGCCTGCCACTTATCGCATATCTCCCACTTTCCATGTCTCTTTACTCAAACCCGCCGGAGCTCCGAGTGGAGAGAGGGACCAGGACGAAGCTGCTGAGACGAGCTCCCCTCCCATCATCATCGAGGGCGAGGAGGCTTACCGTGTGAGAGAGATTCTCGACTCCAGACGCCGAGGCAGGGAATTACAGTATCTGATTGACTGGGAGGGGTATGGTCCCGAGGAGAGATCCTGGGTGAAGTCTCAGGATATACTGGATCCTACACTAATCTCCGAGTTCCATCTTAATCATCCCAACAGACCTGCTCCCAGACCCCGTGGAAGACCTCGGCGTCGCACGGTTCCTCGCTTCAGGAGCCGCTCGCAGGAGGGGGGCTCTGTCAGGAATCGCGCTTCTGTGGCTCTCTCCACTCATCCTAGAGCTCCGTCTCCCGAATACTGAACTACATTTCCCATAAGCCCCGTACCTCGGTCTAATCACCAGCACAGGTGTTCCTCATCAGAACTCCCTATATAAACAGCCAGTTCACGCCTAGTCAGTGCGAAGTCTTGTTTTGCCCCGGCAGCATTTCTGAGCGTTTCTATACTGTTTTCCTGGATTTCCCGTGTATTGACCTGAGACTGTTTCATCGACGATTCCCTGTTTGCCGCCTGCCTCGACCCTTGTTTATCTGCCCTGGACTCTGAACCTTGCCGCCTGCCCTGACCTCTGCCTGGTACTGTTTATGCTCTTGGATTACCTGCTCTGTGTTTACTGCCGTGCTCTGACCCTTGCCTGTCTGATTATTCTTAATAAACATATTTTGAACTGCACATGGATCTGAACGTCTCTGACTCAGCGTCACAGTAACTATAATACCAGTAATAATGTTCTGGCGCTCGTTGTGTGTCTATGCAATGTATTTTTCCCCTTGGGGCTTGCCGTAGATGGGTCGTACGCATTTGGTACTGGAGTGTCGCTTTTTGAAGTTAGTGATCTGATGTGTTGTAACTGTATGAGTTCAAACTGCTATGTTTATTATTTATTCAAACTGTTACCCTTACACCTTGAAGGTTAAGTTCCCCTGCGGGCTATTTTCTCCAACTTAAACGATACCGTGACTAGGCGCAGTTGCGCACGAACTGTCTGTGCACGCCCAAGGTGTCTAGAAGATTATGCGCATGACGTAAACGCTGGCAGACACAGCAGCAGTTGTAACTTGTAGGCTGGTATATTGATCATTAAAGCAGAATATTGTTGTCTTTAAATATTCATTCAGTCATATTCATTCATTCATTCATTTATGTCACGACTCACTTGTTTAAGTCATCTAAAAAAAATAAATAAAAAATAACCTCGATTAGAGGGCCCCAAGTTGCCGCTTAGTTCGCTTATGCCTCGGGCAGGCCCTGCTGAGCAGTGTGAATTTACATGGGCGTTTTTCTGTTTACTATTACATAAATCTTACCCGTTTCATTTACGTATGACTGACAAATATGAATCACATTCAGTTTATTAAATGGATGGACATTTGATATGCAATTCAAATACATAGATCGGTAACACTTTAGAATATGGTTCCTTCGTTAATGAATTCTACACAAGAACCAATGAGTAACACAATATTAACAATCTAGTAACTATTATTAACTGAGTAGTTATTGATTACATAATAGTGAACTACCACTTTCGTCTGTGTGCTGTTTCTTACTAGTTCGTTAATCAGAGTTTCTTGTTAGATAATAATAGTTACTAGATTGTTAATATTGTGTTACTCATTAGTTCTTGTGTAGTTATTCATTAACGAAGGAACCGTATTCTAAAGTGTTACCCATAGATCTTATATTAAGACATCAATATTTTTTGAGTGAATGTTGCTATCTGGGATATATCAAAGTTTTTTCTGTATCTAGCCTACCTGATCAAAGTGCAACCCAACGATAACATATGGCTTCTCTGAAAGCTTGGACACTGCATCCAGGAAATCCACATGGCCGATGTCTGATGTGAATTGGGTCAAAAAGGACAACGTTAACTCTTGCTCTCTTAGGAGGCATACTCACATGCATCCAAAGCAAGGTGGAAAAGAACGCAAGGGTCTCAATAAGTGTTTTAAATGTCCATGTTGTTACCGGCTATTCATGAAGTAATTGACAGCTGCTAACTATACAACTTTCCAAGCAGACTGTAATAGTTTCCTGACAATGTTGTGAGTAACCGGTGCCACCAGATCTTCGCTGTCATACGCTAAATGAATAATTTACACCAAAATTCAGTCGTTTTGATTCTGTAATGTTCAGTCTAGCCATCAGAACACATACCTTGTTATTTAGTGACCTCAGAGCAAACAAACTATGTCAACATGACATCAGGACTGTCATATTTTGGTTGAAAAGTCAAGTTGACATCTAAACCCAAATTGTTTGACGTCAAGCTCCAACGTTAGACGTTGAATTTTGTTTGGAATAAGCACTGCACTGCAAAAAAGGTTGAAACGCATTGGTAGCACATTAAATCTCTGAAGATCTCAGCGGAGGAGGATTAAACCACAAAAACAGTGTTACCAACTTCACTTATTACTAACCAGACTGATTTTATTTTTGACAGATGCCTACAGAAGCTCTTATTGAGATTAACAGAGGTTTAGATGTTGGTTTTATTGAATAAGTCACCATTATGGTGATCAATGCCTCCTTTAGTTTGATATTCCATTAGTTTGACAGCAGTAACTGGTTTTGTTATGGTGAGAAAAGCAAAAGAAAATGTGATCAGATGATATGGTTTAACTGATGTATGATATATGCATCAGCTAATAGTCTGATGAAATCTAGTATCTAATGAATCCAACGATTCTTCTTATTTTATTCATAATTTTATGTAAACCTGAAAATCTGTTTTCTACTAAACATTTTGAACTCTAGCATATATGACTCACTCAGACATCAATAATCAACATATGTATCTCAACAATGGTGACATGTTTGATACCACAATGCATTCTGGGAGCCTTAGATGGAATGCATTGTGGCATGAAGCATGTCACCGTTCTTAAGATTCATACGCTGATTCTTTAATGTCTGTAACTAAACGTTTTACTGCACAATCCCTCAGATTAGATCTCTGCAGGATAATCACAGAGCTATTACAATAAAAATGTGAAATTGATAAAATGATATCTGAACAAAGAAAAGACTCTGAAAATGATCAGTGAATCAAACACTACATGGTGATCATGTCTATATTATCATCATCAAGTAGCCAATAGTATCTGTACATAATTGATCTTGCAGATCTTGCCATAACACAATTACATCAGCAAGAGAAAAACTAATGTTACAAAGTCAAGTCAAACTGCACAACTAAAACAACACTGATCACAATGATGGTGACTTCAAACGAAACATCTAAACCTCTGTTAATTGTCAAGAACTTCTGTAGACGTCTGACAGAAATAAAGTCAATCTATAACAGTCAATACTTAGTTGTCAATAATAAGTAAAGCTGGTAATAAGTGTACAGCCATGCATTTCACCTTTTTTAAAAGGTTTTGTGTGTGTGTGTGTGTGTGTGTGTGTGTGTGTGTGTGTGTGTGTGGGTGTGTGTGTGTGTGTGTGTGTGTGTGCGTGCGTGCGTGTGTGTGTGTGTGTGTGTGTGTGTTTATTCCCATCAGAGCTTGACGTCAAACAAACTAGATGTCAACCCGACTTTTTTTCAACCAAAATCCAACGTCATCTTGGGTCTTGCTGGGAATAGTCCCTTCCACCAGATTTTTAAAATCAATATATTGATTTTAACAGCCCCAGTCTTCATTATAGAGAAGATAACTCTGGATATTTTACAGTGTTTGTTCTTTTGAGTTTAACAGGGGAACTTTGTGAGCAGTAAGTACTGTCTGTAAGCATGAAAGGATACGGAACAGGTCAAAAGCTCCCGCCACATAGATGATGGTGTCTCCCGGCTGCGGTTCCTGGCCCGAGGCAAACTGGATGATTTTCTGAGACGTCTGCAGGAACTGTGACACTCCTGTCCAGGGACTGTGGCCCTTAGGACCCTGTGGCCAACGGTACAGAAATGATAACAAACAGACATTACTGCAATATATGCCAAATGAGGGGTTACGATGAAATCATTCCTCTTTCAGTGACGTCACTTACAATCTACCAGGTTTAGAAGTGCTTTCTACATCATTGGCGTATGTGAATTTTTTTTTTTTTTTTTGGCAATGTTGTGTTCAGAACTCTTTTTACGCCATTCATGGAAATTTCCATCATTTGTGAGAAAAACGCCATTGACAGAATTTTCCAGCTATCCGTGTTTTCACTGTTATATGCTAGGGGGCGCTATTACACATCTTCTGAAAGAATACAGAAAATCTCCTGACCAAAATCCAGGAGAAGACGATAGCATATACCCTTACGGAAAAAAATATATGGGAATATACTGCAAAATATAATGCGATAAATTACATAATACATTTCTATATATGGGAGTGATTACATTTATCAATATACTGCAATATTTGCATTGACCATGTATGGCTGTATATTAATGAATATAAAATATTTATAAATAAAGACAAAAATAGCATTACATGTAATATTCACAAAGTTTTATCCTTTATTGTGTACATATATTGCACATATATGTTCCCATATAAATGTGAATGTATGTTCACACATATATGCTTTGCTTCTGACTGTTATATAAGAGCAAATGTTGAAATGAATTGTGAAAATTAAGTGTTATTTAATGTTTTTTGCTCAATATTAATATAGGGGGATATATCTGTTAGTTTTTAATGCTGTATTATTTTTTAATTTAAAAGGTTTTCTGGTGTGTGTGAGAAATGTAAATTTAAATAATTTAAAGAAATATTAGAAATATATTACATTAAATATTTCTCTATAAATGTGTTTTATATATTAGTAAATATATTGTAACATATTTTTCAATATGTGAAAAGCGGCAATTCCTTATGTATTATTCAATATATTGTAATATATAACACAATATATTATTCCGTATATATTTTCAAATATAGAAGAGCAAATGTTGAAATGAATTTAAACAGTTAAACTGTTTAATATATTGATAACTCATATATGGAAATATATTTTTGTTCCGTAAGGGTAATCATATGCATAATGTAACATAACACAGTCATCAACATTAAACCGCATGTACATACGTAACGTTTCTGAATGAAATGTTGACCCAGAAAGGGTGGTGTTGATGGACTGATTGACTCCATCAATGTTTTTATCATTATTCTGAAACTGAGACGTAGTCTTGACGTAGAAGTAAAGCTGATTTTCTCAGCTTTTTGCTCAAAATTTAAATTTTTAATGGCACTTACGCACATTCAAATGTTGATTTAAAAAATGCACAAACCTAGAATAAAACGCTTTTTTGTGTGGGTTTAAAGCAGAGTTCTTTCTTTTGATATTCTGGGAGCCATGAAAATTTTGTGAAAAATTCAAAGATAAAAAATGCTGGCGGTGGCTGACAACTTGCAAAATAATGGCAGGGAAAGAGTTAATCTCTGATATACAATAATTAAAATGAATTATATTAGTTTACTATACTGGTTATTTATCCCTTTGTGTTTATGATAATCTAACTATAGACAACCATGATATTGAATACATAAAGCAAATTAGAAACAGAATGGTATTTACTGTCTTTGGTTTATTATATCACTTACACGTTGAAAGTTTGAAACCACTGTATAGTTCACCAACCCTCATTGTGATACTCCAGCCAAAAATGATTTTACTCACCCTCATGCCCTCGTCCCAGATGTATATGGCTTTCTTTCTTCAGATGAACACAAACAAAGATTTTTAGAAAAATAATCCATCTTTGTGAGTCCACATAAGGACCTCTAAAGTAGACACTTCAATAACCACACAGAATGAATATGACAGTAATCCTTTTGACCCAAGTTGATGTGAAAAAGTAAAATGGTAGCTTTGCGTCAGAAAAATACTAATATTTTAAACTTTTTAAACTATAAACCATCACTTCCAGCCATCTGTTATACGTTTTTTTATTTGTGTCAAGTGTAAGTGACATCACTGACAGTGGAAGTTATTCTCTGTTTCTACAAGAAGAGCCAAAGGGAATAAAACACTCACTCTTCCAAAGTTGTCTGTGTGTTGTTGATAGTCTGAGCTGCCCTAAAGAGGAAAGAATGATAAAGAAATAAATGTCCATTGTAAATACAAGTTTGAGGTCTCAACGATTTGTGGTCTCTGACGCTCACACACTTGTATTATTCGTGTGTGTCTGTGGCCTCACCATGTTGCTGTGATGAGCTTTGGTCATGAGAAGCATGCGGCCCACCAAGTCAGTAGTGGACACTCCCTGAGTTCTCTTACATTCTCTGCAAACATCAACTCTGGTGAGAACCAGACTAAACGTGCACAACACCAGCAGCAGCATTAAGGCCAACAGTGTGACGGGCTTACCTGTACCTACCAGACCTTTTCACTTCTTCATATGTGTCTTTTCCATCCACAGTAAGAGTGATGTCATCTGTGGAGGCAGAAACAAACTTAAGCATATTCAAGTAAGAACTACTGTCAAGTTTCCTAATGACTTTCTGGAAATTAATGCATTTTTACTCAAGTGCTTCTTATTGTAGGTAACCCAACATGAAGTGGCAGAAAGGTTGAACCCAGCTGGTGTGATTATGTGCCCAAAATATTATGCATGGAGGACCAAGACGAAAGCCATGAACTATTTAAAGGTTATTTCCAGAGGACAATAATGATGGTCTGGAAACCGTCAGCTTTGTTTTTACTTAAATGCAATTTGAATGAAATTTACAGTCTCAAAATATTAAACACAAACACTATTAATTTTCTGGGCCCTATTTTAAGGATTGGCACAATGCACTTTTGGCGTTTCCAAATCCAATTTTGCTAGTTTAACGACAGGAAAAATAGTCGGCGCTCCTGGTGCATAGTCTAAAAGGGTCATCCCGACTCTCTTAATGAGTGATGGGTGTGTTTTGTCCATATTCTCTTAATGAGGAATGGGTGTGTTTTGTCCCTATTCTCTTAATGAGGAATGGGTGTGTTTTGGGTGTGTCTCTATTCTCTTAACGAATAATTGGTGTGTTTTGGGTGTAACATGCAATAAACCAATCACAAAGCACAATCCCCAGTGTTAAATTAACACTGAGAGTGTGAATTATATAAACTCTGAGCAGAGTGAGCAGAGTAAACCGGATATTTTAAGTCACCATTATGGTGATCAGTATTGTGTTAGTTGGGCTCTTCACCTTTAAATCAATAATTTTACATTTTTGTTTGGCTTCTGTACCAGCCAGATGAATAAACAGAAATGGGTTTGGTTTGAGTTTTAACATAATCATTAAATGACCTGAATCACTGAACTCATTGAGGGCACTATTTCCATTTATTTATGTTTATCTTATGGGTTTTAGCACCACTGTCCTTGCAGAGCATACAACTTTTAGCCATTTCAATGAAATCCAAATAGTCAAATCATTTAAGAAATGTGATTTTTTTTCTTGTTTGTAGGCACGCACAGTCATCCAGAATTAGATTATGATTCTTAGCACTTGTTGACAAACAGATCACCTCTAAATATAAGCTCAGAGGTGATCTATAACACAAATTTATTCATACAGCAATGCATGATGGGAGCCATGAATGAATTTTGATTGGTGGCACCCAGAA
The DNA here is from genome assembly GCA_038021265.1 of Cyprinella venusta. Classification (NCBI taxonomy): domain Eukaryota; kingdom Metazoa; phylum Chordata; class Actinopteri; order Cypriniformes; family Leuciscidae; genus Cyprinella; species Cyprinella venusta. Next base: position 13,484,856 of record CM075863.1, read on the forward strand.
TGCACTGCAACATGCTTTATAATTGTCACCATTGTTGAGCTTCACAGGCTGATTCTTGATGTCTATTTAAAAAAAATCATACAAGGAATTATATGTATTACATTGTAAAGGTCAAAAATATTATGGTGAACAAGGACAGTGCTGATGTAATTTATTAAGTAAATCTGATTCAGAAATTAGGCTATGAGTTTAGTGATTCAGGTAAATGATTGTCAAATAATGATTATGTTAAAACACAACCAACACCATCAGATCACCCTGTTCTATTTGTTCATCTGACTGTTATAACTCAGGCACAGCAGCCAAACAAACTTTGCTGACTTCATCAACACTTTAGCACAGGTTATTACAGTTATTATACTTAAATTCTGACCTCCATGAACACAAAAATCACATGTATATTTGTCCAGAGTCTCAAGTGTGGTCACGTATGGAGCTCCTTCTACGATCTCATCCACCCACTTGATGGCTCGCACCATCTTATATCTCTCCGCCTGAGTGAACACTGGAGGACCTTTGTGCTTAGAGATCTCATCTGCACACAGAGAGAGAGAGAGAGAGAGAGAGAGAGAGAGAGAGTTTACATCTTGCAATTCTGAGTATATTTCTAATTATATCATGCAATTCTGACTTTATAACACAATTGCAAATGCAAATCACGAAATCATGACTTTATAACGCACAGTTGTGACTTTATATCATGCAGTTCTCACTTTGTAACACAATTGTGACTTTATATCACGCAATTCTGACTTTATAACGCAATTGCGACTTTATATCAGGCAATTCTGACTTTATAACACGCAATTCTGACTTTATAACAGCTGCAACTTTATATCATACAATTCTAACTTTATATAACAAATAACACAATTGCGACTTTATATCACGCAATTCTGACTTTATAACACAATTGTGACTATACCATGCAATTCTGACTTTATAACACAATTGTAACTTTATATCATGCAATTGTGACTTTTAACACAATTTGGACTTTATATCACACAATTCTGACTGTATAACACATTTGCGACTTTATATCACGAAATTCTGACATTACAACATGCAATGAATGTGAGTTTTTATCATGCAATTCTAACTTTATAACACTCAATTGCGACTTTATATCACGCAATTCTGACTTTATCACACAAGTGCGATTTTATATCACACAATTATATCATAAAATTCATATTATGATTATGTCAAAACATAACCAACACCATCTGATCAACTTTTATTTTTGTTCATCTGGCAGTTATAATTCAACAGCCAAAGAAAATCTAATGTCAAGAGCCCAACTAAAGAAAACACTGATCACAATAATGGTGTGTTAAAAAATTAGATTTTCTCCTTCAGTGATTCTGCTTGTTAACATCAGGTGTCTTCAATAATTGTCAATCATCACTCAATGAATCACTTAATTAGCTCACTTAATTAGCTTAATTTACTTAATTTAACTAATTAATTTAAATTAATTAGCTGTACTTTAACACACTTGAACACAGGAGGGTTTATTTAAAACTGGTGTTTTTGCTTTGTACCTCAACCTTTAAAAGAAAGGGTACATAATATGTACCTTTTAAACATATATGTACGTTGAGGTCCAATAATAAGCCCTATGTTGTACATTAGTGTAGATTGTACCTTAGGGGACAAACATTGACTCCTACTGTACCCCTTTTTCTGACAGTGTAGGATACATCCTTAAATATAGGCCTAAAGGTTCTTTATTAATGGGTTCCATGGAGAACCTTTAACATCAATGGAACCTTTCCATCTCTTAAAAGTTGTAAAATGTTTTTCTTAGATTTTTTTTTTAAATGTTCTTTACACTAAGAGAAAAAATGTTCTTTTAAGAACTGTTCTCTGAAAGGTTCTTTTGGGGGAACCAAAAATGATTCTTCTGTGGCATCCCTGCAAAAACCCCATTTTTGAACTTTTATTTTTGAGTGTACAGCCAAGACAATGCTGTTATGCTCTATAATGTGTATATTTTTAATTTAAGTAATGAAATTAAAACTTAATTCACACACAAGTCTGCTTAAGTAACATTAAAACATTGAGAACTAAATTGTGTCAGCAAATAATCAGAGTTTATTTATCAAACAAAGAACAAATGGGGTTATTGGTTTTCAGATTGATAACTAAATGTCTAAAACTAAAAGTCTTAAACGAAAACTAAAAGTCTAAATTTGAAACTAAACAAAGCACGACTATCGTTATGTCAGTCAAGCATCACTGTGTTAAGTGTGTGTGTCCTCACCGTCAGTGTGCACTCCAACAATGAGGTAGTCCCCCATAGCCTTGGCTTGTCGAAGTTGGTTGGAATGACCATAATGGACCATGTCATAGCTAAGAAGAAGGGAAGACAGATGTTAAGGAGGCTAGACAGATGGTAGCATTTGACCCAAGCCAAACACTCTGTTGATATAGGACATCTTGGGTGTGTGGAAAGATTATGATTAAAATCATTTTGATATCCACAAACAAATAGTTTAAAGTAGAAAGCAAATGAAAAAACAAATCTACATCTCTATCTACAGAGGTGTAAAATCCAGGTTCAGAAAGTAAAAGTCTTAAGAGCTCATGGTGAGATCACTGAGAACAAATTTGTCTGTGCTTTGACTATTATTTTGAAGCCATTGGAAGTGATGTGCATTGAAAGAGAAGTAAAATAAGATTGTTAGTATATACTATGTTGATATGAACGGCTGCCAACGTTGGCCTGGCTCTGCTGTATCTTCAGGATCACAGGAGCACTGACCATGAGCATCAAATATTTACTACTGAAACTGGTTTGCCATTTTCCGGCACCCAAACTGCAACTGAGCTCTGCGTGTTTGACTAGGGAGAGTGCCATCACACCAGCAGAGTGTGGAAGCTCTATCAATTTGATGTATTTTTTACAGTATTATAGTAATGGGAGTCTAATGAGGATCATAAAGTGCAAAATTCAGATTATGGTAATGTAAAGGGGGCGGGGGAAATGTTTTCAAAAAATTTCAATCTCAAAGGTCTTAAAATACATTTTAAGATTGTCTTAAGTTTGGAGATGTTTTAATGTATCTGAGATTCTCAGCAGAGCACATGCTAGCACTGATGAAAGAGTTAGTGATTGATTGACCAGCGTCAGCTGACCATGTCATGTGGTGAAAGCACATTACGACATGCTTGCTTATTCTTTAGAGGTCAATCAAACCCATTGACACTGCTGTTAAAAGCAGTGCTGTAGTGCAGGGTATATGCAGTCAGCATTGCGTATACCCACTTCTAAATCCCCTCTGATGCGCATCATTTAGTTGCTAATCCAATCTCGTAAATAAAAAACACCCAGTTAGGGTCGTACCCGTAATATTAACTCTTATTTGTTGCTGCAATGATTCTCCCATCGTAATGATAACCTGAATTTCTCAGCACTCAATTACAACACAAGCACCCTATTAAATATACTGCCATTATTATTGTATAAATATATTTGTATAACGTTTCCTTGAATGTGTTCGACTTTTCACTGTGCCTCCCAACCCCCCTAGCAATTTAATTGATGGACCTGGGTATTAAGAAAACCCTATGTACGGCCCTGATATGCAAGAATATAGTGATTCTTTATCTTTATTCTTCATTGTTTTAATTATATTCTAGCTATATTCTATAGTCTTGCATATTCAATACTAATGCAAGACAAGTCTTAGATGTCACTGTTTATAACACAGAACGTCCATCCTTTGCTGGGATGCTTAAAAAAATATTGGGGGCATAAATTAAGAGTATACCCACTTCTCCAGGCACCACTGGTTAAAAGATAACCAGACTGCCCTTCGTTTTACCTTAATCACATAGCATGCTATTTATAGTTGTCTTCCTGAAGGGTTTGTCTGCCCGTCCACTGTCTTTGTGCTGACTAAGTGCTGACCATTGCTCAACACAGGCTTAATGTGTTCTTGATCGTCAAATATTATGTGAGCTCTCTGCCCTGGTATGGCAGAGAGGGGTTAAATGATATTTTACTATGAAGTTAGGAAGCAGACGTCCTGACAATTCAGGGTTGGTGGTGCACTTTTTTATTGCAAAAAGCGCTTTGTAAATAAATGTGACGACTTGACTTATACATTGCTCACAATAACATTTATCTATAGGGAAAGACAACCCACATAGCAACACTGTTTCGGCCCAGATCCGGCCTACATCTGGCACTCGTGGAATACTGATCTGGCCCACAGCGTTGAATGACGGCCCTTGGACTCCCGTTTGCCAGATCTGGGCCACAAGTAGGCCATAGTAATGCCACATGTCAGCCAAGAGAAAGTAATAAACCAGAACTGGAACTTTTCTGAGCCTAAAAAACCTGTGTATATTAAATATGGAGTCATCTCATCCGCAATAAGCCTGTTAACAAGCAGAATCACTGAAGGAAAGAAGAGAACAGAAAATTCATCATGAAATAACCTGATTTTCTGTTTTCATTAAAATCTAATCAACCAAACAATTTCATTTAACTATAAAATCATGTATCCTGTATTCCAGCAGTTCTGCAGCAATAAGATTGACAACACTGACCACAACAAATTAGTCTATGGTGAAACACACAGACAATCAGTGTATGAATATCAACAATGGTGACAATCAACAAAATAATCAGATAATCAGATCAACTCTAGACATCAGAAAAAAGCTACTAAATGTCTCAACAAAAACAACAGCCAATATTTAGTGTTAAACAAAATATTGGACAATAATAGGACAATTCAGCTGCATAATTTATTCATGATGCAGTGCATGCTGGGATTTTTGCACAATGCTGCTACCCAGCATGCATTGCTGCATGGCACTTTTGACTGTCACCATTGTTGAGATTCATACACTGATTGTCACTGATTCATACACTGATTCATTAACACAGTCTCATCCCAATTCGTCATATAACTGACGTTTTGGGACGTCTTTTGACCATTCGTCAATATACGACTTTTTAGGGCCCCCTTAAACGTCGGTAGATGACGATGCCGGGTCGTCATACAACTGACGCTTTACCTTTAACGTCAGTTAGGTGACGAGTTGGGTTTAGGGTTAGGTTTAGGTCTGGGGTAGAGTTAGGATCCCATAACGTCATCTACCGACGTTTAAGGGGGCCCTAAAAAGTCGTATATTGACGAATGGTCAAAAGACGTCCCAAAACGTCAGTTATATGACGAATAGGGATGAGACTGAGCTGGATTCATACACTGGATTTCTGTGTGTTTCACTGTAGATTAATTTGTTGTACTTGTTGTCAAAATCTTATTGCTGTTTGTGGAGTTTTTTCATTTTAAGGCTGTGGCTGGAAGTCTGTTGTTGTTCTTTTGTTTCTGCTCATCTCTTTTTCTGTTCGATTCTTTCCTTCAGTGATTCTACTTGTTAACAGGCTTTTTAAAGGGATACTCCACTTTTTTGGAAATAGGCTCATTTTACCACTCCCCCAGAGTTAAACAATTGGGTTTTTACCATTTTCGCATGTCTTCAGACGATTTTTTGATATTTAGAGGAATATCAGTAACCAGACAGTTTCTGGTCTCATTGACTTCCATAGTATATTTTTTTCCTACTATGGAAGTCAATGAGACCAGAAACTGTCTGGTTACTGATATTCTTCTAAATATCAGAAAATCGGCAGAATGGATTTGAAAACGGTAAAACTCAACTGTTTAACTCTGGGGGTTTGGTAAAATTAGCCTATTTCCAAAAAAGTGGAGTATCCCTTTAAGGCTGAGATGACTCCATATTTAATATACACAGATTTTGTGGTTCTGATAAGGTCCAGTTCTAATTTATTTCTTTTCTCTTGGCTGACATGTGGCATTACTATGGCCTGCTTGTGACCCAGATCTGGCAAACAGAAGAGATCCGCCCAAGTGTCATCATTCCACGCTGCATCTGGGACAGATCAGTATTCCACAAGTGCCAGATGTGGGCCGGATCTGGGCCAAAACAGTGTTGCTCTGTGGGAAGTCACGATAAATGAGCTCAAAGACAAGAGTTAAAAAATCAAGCTAAAACGCATGGTTACGATTCCATTTTTATTTCACATATGCTTTAGTTAACATTATAGGTTGGTTTAGGCTTAAATGTAGTGTAAGTGTAGGTGTAGGCTTAAATGTAGTGTAAGTGTATGTTATTTTAAAATAGTGTACTATGATAACTCCACTCATTTCAGCTCAGATCTCAACATTTATGGACTCACATGCAAGCTTCGTTGAGGATTCAGAGTACATTTGAAAAAAAAAATAATGCTTGCAGCGTTTATTTCTTCAGACAACTTGGTGGCCTTGGAGTTAGTCAGCATATTTTAGAACTTGTGTACAAATCTAGTATAAAGAGTATCTACACTAACTGCCGATAATTATCACTCTCTTTACTCAGTTTGAGTCCTTGAAATCAGGTAGCCGCAATAGAATCCATCTATAAAATGAAAATGTGTTTTATTCCAAATGCTATTAAACTTCTCAACTCCACAAGTGATTGATAAACCAAATGACAGGAGCACGAACTGTATTTTTAATATCTATGTAATGTGAATCTGTTTGTGCTTTTTGTTCTGGGGTTTTACCTTTTTTCTACACTATTGCCTGTATAGTTTTTTGATGTGGTGAGCCAAAGACAGTTTTCCACCTCAGTAGACAATAAAGAAATACAATACAATGTATTATATACAATACAATAAATGGTTAGATTTTTTAAAATGGTTATCATACAAGACAAAACACCATATGATTTTCCATTCACGGCATGCTTTGTTTCTTTAGCAGAGCATCATTGCACTGCATATACTTGTACTCTCATCTCCTGATTTATCAGTCTGTCAGTCTTGTAATTTGGTTACTCTGTGTTACTCCTTCCTCTGGCCCAGTTACTCCATTGGATCCCTTTCCTCGCCTGAACACCCGGGCATTGAGACTGTCCATCTCGTTGTTGACCCCTGGCTTCGTCTCGGGTTCTGGCTCTAAGATTTCTCAGAGGTCTGTCTGAGGATACAATATCCATTCTCCAGGCTTCAACACATACCTTAGAGAAGATCTGCTCCCAGATTTAACCAACCTGATATATGCCATCGCTATCTCACGACCAATTCATACATATTTGTACGATTTGTCTAAACACATGTGATGGGTAGGTCTAGGGGTAGGTTGGTCATTCATTCGAATTCATATGAATTTGGCAACTCGTGAAATATGTATGAATTAGCAAAAATTGTAAGAATTTGTACGAGTGAGGTCGTATGATAAATACTGGCCCTAATCTATCATAGCAAACAAGTCTCCATGGTTGAATCTGAGTAATAATGGTGTAAATTACCGTCATTCTAATTTGCACCAGAAAACACCTAATGTAAAAATCCAATTCCCTTTTTAAAGGAGGCACTTCTATGGCTCTATTCTCTAACAGCAAAAGCACTGGAGTAACTGGAGTAATCTCATGAAACCGGAGTGTCCTGAAAGCAAAATGACAGAAGCACTACAGGTGTGTCGACCTCAGTCTTTGTGAATACTTCACATTTCTGCTACTACATCACAGAAAGCCCCTCTCCTCATTGATTTTTGAGGTTCAGCCATAGATGTTTCCCGGTCACCACTAACAGGGAGACTTCAGATTTCAGGTCTTTATGAGCTGCATCTCGAAAATCAAATACATGCTATTTGCTATATTAAAGAAAGTTAGTTGTGTGGATTATTTATGTTGGGTAATTAAGTTATCACCATTAGTACTGTTAAAGGAGTAGTTCACTTCCAAATTGAAATTTCCTGATCATTTACTCTCCCATGTCATCCAAGATGTTCATGTCTTTCTTTCTTCAGTCGAAAAGAAGTTATGATTTTTGAAAATGTTCCAAGATTTTTGCCATATAGTGACTTCAATGGGGTCCAAGGGTTGAAGGTCCAAATGTACATAATTACGTTGCACAGCAAAAACTCCAGTGTTAAACGAACTCTCCTAGGAGAGACTCAAGATTTTCACAAGGGTGTTAAAGTTAATGAGCTAATTGAGTGATTGAGCATTATTGAAGACACCTGAAGTTAACAAGCAAAATCACTGAAGAAGAGAAAAAGCACTATTTTAAAAGTCACCATGATGGTGATCAGTGTTAGCTTTAGTTGGGCTCTTGACCTTTACATTTAAATCTTTTGATTGAATGTTGAAACTGAATGGTGAACAGGCAAATGAACAAAGAGACAAGGTGATATTATGGTGTTGGTTGTGTTTTAACATACATCATCAGTTTACCTGAATCACTAAACTCATTTAGAGCCTAATCACCGACTTATATTTTTATTGGCAATTGCAGCATGACAGTGATTCACAGCATAAGATCCAGAATTTTCTCTTTAATCGAAAGGATTTACTAAAATTTGTTCTTAAAACTTTCTTTTAGGCACACAGACATCAGCATCAGGAATCAGTGTATGAATCTCAACAATGGTGACAAACAAAATATTCAATCAGGAAAAGGAAATTCAAATTACTAAAACATATCAGATTATAATGTAATCATTCCGCAATGCATGATGGGAGCTATGAATGAGTTTTGATTGGTGGCACCCAGAATGCACTGCAACATGCTTTATTATTGTCACCATTGTTGGGATTCACAGGCTGATTATTGATATCAGTGTGTCTCAATAAAATAATTTTTAAGTGTTACAATCAGAACAACTTTTAACACTAGAGATTTTGCTGTGTGGGAAGGTCACGTGTGGTGAAAACTGAAAAGTTAAACTGAGAGAATCTCACTCTCCATAGCCTCAAACTCATCATCCAATCCCCAGGACTCTGCAGCTCAGAAATCGCAGAACACAAGCCACAAGGAATGAACAATCTTACTTCTTTTCTCTAAAGGTCTCGAGTGAAGCACTTTCATTTTAAACTCATCACAGTGTGTGCAGTTTAACAAGCATAAAGCACAGCTTGAGCTTGACCAAAGCCCAAACACTCAATGCATTTATCATGAGGGGCTATAAGGAAACGGGGACATGGGGGAACACACTTTTGAATCTCATTTTTGTGCATATCCGATTGGGATCCGATGATATTTAGCAAAAAATTACATGAAATGAGATTTTTACAAATCCATTTTGAGCCACATTCATAAGGGGTTTAAAATCCTGCATTTCTTGGAAATCTGTTTCAGTCTGACCACTCTGATCGAATTTCACATGGTTTAATGTCACTTTCTCAAGCCTATAAAATGTAAACATCTCATGATGTTCATGCTTTAAAGGCCCCTGAAATCAGAATGTAAGTTTTTTAACTTTAGTATGAATTTGTAGCCTTAAGGTTATGAATAAGCTGATTTACTTCAAAACAATGACAAAATCCGCATTTAGGAAATATATGCATTCAAAACGTCTCTCACTTCCGCTAAAATGGATCAAGGATTTTTATGACATCAGCTTCTCATAACATCTTCTGTCCAATCAAATGCTCTCTAGAAGCTCCACCACCTCTGCTATAAACACCCCCTGGTCGAAGCGTTGACACAGAGTAATGCGGTTGGTGTGTGTTTAATTGCTAAAATTCTTCAGTTTTAATCAATTAAGACGTATAAGAATGAAATGGCTAGAATTTATGCACTTCTACTATTGAATCCAGCGTAGCATCAGCTCTCGGATTCGCTTCCATGGTGCCATCAAGTACGACTGCAGTGTGTGAGGGAAACTAAATATTATTGGTTGTTTGGAAAGGGGGAGGAGCCATTCAATATGATATAAACAATAATGGGAATTACATCAGCGCATCAAACAAAACTTCTAAGGCACTTCAGTGGGACTTAAAAAGGAGAGTTCACCCAAAAATACATTTTTGTTTTGTTTTTCCAAACCTGTATAATTTTCTTTGTCTCGTTGAACACAAAAGAGGATATTTTGAAGAATGTGGGACACTGAACAGTTCTGTTGCACCATTGAGTTCCATTGTTTTACTATTATGGAAGTCAGGCAAACTTGGTTATAAACTTTCTTCAACATATTATCTTTTGTTTGAGGCAATGAATGGTGATTTCACATGGGCTTAAAACAATCGTCACACCTGGAAGGTGCTTTAGTTACTGTCGCAGCGCCGCAGAGAAACAGCATCATGAGGCGAATATCTGTCTGACTGTGACATTCTCCAATTCTGCAGTGAAGGGATTTATGGGAAAAACAGTCAGGTGTGTGTGTGTGGGGGGGGGGGGGGTGGGGGGTGGGGGTGGGGGGGGGGGGGTTGGGGGCTGTGTTTACACTGCCTCTCATTGGTGGTTCAATCCACTGTCTAATATTCTGGCATCCCAAACATTCGGCAACATTCGGGGGGAAAAACCATCACACAGGCAGACAGAAATGGCAGGAATTCTAGAAGAGAAAGGCTCAATAATCCTGTTCATCATGCATTGCACATGAATCTAAACACCTCTTTTCAGCCACACACACTCTCACAGTTTGATTAATCAGACACAGCCTGCTTTTAGAAAGAAATCATACACTAATATCTCAACTTAGACACCCAAACCAAAAAGCATGTTAGATAACGAGCTCATTACACGTGTGTGTTATAGAACAAGTAAATCACATGTGTTTAGTGTGCATATGTGAGAAATGGCTAGTGTTTTTCAGTGTGACTTATTTTCAATATAATCATAACTATTGTTTTTGCTGTTATTGCATAAAGCAGTTATTGTTATTAAAACAAATATACTAATTTTCTTCTAACTGTATTGGTCTGTTTAGACATGAGTTTGATTTCAGAGCAGAACAAACTCCATGAAGTCAGCAGAGATTTAGTTCACATAAAATCAAATGTCATGTTGTTTTTTGGAATCTATTAACCAAAGGGAAATCAACCAGTTAATAGCATTTATATATTTAACTGCATGAATATAGCCTACTATTACTCTATAGCGATAAGTATTTTAGGAGTAACTTAAGAGTATATAAGGGATTTACAATTGCCACCATATCGATATCAGGCGAATATGTTTTTAATGTAATCATTATCGGCCCAATAAGAATATTTGCCCGATATTTTAAAGCTGATAAATAATGTTATTTCCTTCAGCTGAGACACTTCAGATTACAATCACTTCAAAAAAGGAGAATACAGTAAAGTGTACTGTATTGTAAAGAATGCAAGTCTGTCAAATAGGCTGCATAAAATTATCATGAGAACATTATAATTGTGTGATTGGGACATGGATTTTAATGGTCAGACTTTTGTTTTAGTAATCAGGGCATCAGGCTGTCAAAAATTATATTATAATTTGGATTTAGATTTATCGGCCAATATATCGGTTACCGGCTTTCAAATATAAAGAACTTCAATTTTCATGTCAGTGCATCCCTAATATATATTCGTATGATTATTTATTAGTGTGATTAAAAATGTATTATTTAATAATTGTTTTGTTATTAGTAGAATGTTAGTAGCAATGCTGGGAGAAATATAAATGGAAACTTCTTGAGATGTGTTGCAGTGTGGCTGTCAAATCAACAGTCTGGTCACATTCTCTTACTTCAGTGTGATCTCTTCGCCGTGGGCTCTGGTGTTTCTCCAGCAGAATCAGATATATGCCAGTATATCAGAAATGTGTGCCAGTATGTATATCGCAGAATAGCACTCACCATCCATCGCACCACACGCGCACCGCGCGCCTCCTCTTCTCCGGACTGCTCACATGATGCCCGTTCTTCATCATCTCATAAAGCCCTGTTCGCAAGCACTAATTTAAAGCTAACGCACAGATGGAACTCTATAGGTATTCAATGCGTAGTACAGGAGCGGGAACCCTCCAGGATAGCCGGCTTCTGCATTAGATGACGGTGACGCTGTAATAAGGGACAACGCCTCCTCGGCCGGCCAGCAGAATTACGCATCGCACTACTGTGAAGGCTTTCTCATGAATATTAGCCATCTGAAGTGACGTTTGGCATAATTAATTTGCGAGAGGCTAAGAGGCGTTTGCGATTGACCGAATCCTGCTAGTCATGGCGAGGCTTATGAATATTAATTTGCGTGCTGCATGCAACGTCAGCACGACTACATGTGGTATATTCATGTCCTTTGCCTTTGCAATAGTAGGGTTTGTGAGTTCGCTTCTTGGGAAGTGGCGTCATATGGCACGGACTCGTACGATCAGCGACATTGGCCCTGTCCCAAATCGCGCACTTCACGCGGACTTGCGGTCTCGTGGACTTCGATTGCGCGTGCTCGCCGAGTCCACGAGTCCGTAGGGTGTCCCATTTGGCATTTTAACGCTCTGAAGTGTGCTCAGCAGCGCCCCCTTTGTACCCTTGAAGCGGTCTTCCGCGAAGCCCGCATAGATGCAGGCTCCGCGCACTTCAACTACCCAGGAATCCTTGCGAAAGGCCAATCAGACAACAGATGGGAGGAGATTTCACTCACGGACTGTAAACATGACTGAGAAGAGAACATTTAAGAGTTTAATTATGTTTTTTTTTATGACATAGGCGTACATTTTACCAGTTGTTACTTACAGTTTATACAAACATATTATCAACCAGTGGTTGTATCTCAAACGTAATAATAGCTGTTGAATATACGATTGCGTTATGATTCATTACATAAATAGAACCGTCATATAAACATAGTATAAATTTTGAAACCTATACATTTTTCTTAAACTCGTCTTCATTTTGTGTTAAATTGAATATTATGTAGGCTATTATTATGTACATCTGAAAAGCAGGCTGTTAGTTCACATGGATACGATTTTGGAAAATAAAATAAGTCCTGTTTTCGATGCTAAAGAATGGAATTTTTTTAATGATGTTTGTGTCATTAAAAAAATAAATATTATATATTTCTAATAAAGGGGCTGATGAGATGATCTTTAAGTTTATTCAGCTCCGTATGGAGAGGGATAACTGTTTGGGCTTTCAGGGGCGTGAGGAACGAGTTCCTATTTCCGGCGTGACGATCGAGTCTGTCCCAAAAATACCTCTCAATGCACCCTCGCGGACTCGCGCTAAGGGCCCTATAGGTCTGCACTGCATGACGTCACCGAAGTGTGGACTCTGAGGAAGTCCACAAGTCCGGAGTGTGCCATTTGGGACAGGGCCAGAATACTCTTACATAATCCCAGCTCTCGTGTCATGTGACCCGCTGAAATCCATACTGGCGGACTGCCTCTGCGTCTGGGACACGCGCGTCTCACTTACCATACAGGATGAGGAACAGTGCACGAGTCGAGTTAATAATCATGATGACACGATGCCTACTGTTTTTCATTAATAATGATTTGTATTATTATATACATTTTTTGTGCACTTTTGCTGGCCTTAACATGCTCAAAAGCTGTGCACACATATTCTGCTATGCTTCTGATTACATCACCATTTTTTTAAAGGTGCTGTATGTAAGTTTTTGACTGTACTATTAAAATACCATAATATGTTTGCAGATATTGAGGCAGAATGCTAAATTTACAAACACAGCACAAATGTGGCGTAATGACCCAATAAAGCCTACTAGCCGAGACTCCTTCTTTATGTGTAGAGATGTGGCGTAATGACTCAATATAGTCTACTAGCCGAGGCTCGTCTTCATGTGGCGTAATGACTCAATATAGCCTACTAGCCGAGACTCTTCTTTATGTGTGCAGATACGACGTAATGACTCTTCTTTATGTGTACAGATGTGGCGTAATGACTCAATATAGCCTACTAGCCGAGACTCTTCTTTATGTGTACAGATGTGACGTAATGACTCAATATAGTCTACTAGCTGAGACTCTTCTTTATGTGTACAGATGTGGCGTAATGACTCAATATAGTCTACTAGCCGAGACTCTTTTTTATGTGTACAGATGTGGCGTAATGACTCAATATAGTCTATTAGCCGAGACTCTTCTTTATGTGTACGGATGTGACGTAATGACTCAATATAGCCTACCAGCCGAGACTCTTCTTTATGTGTACAGATGTGGCAAAATGACTCTTCTTTATGTGTACAGATGTGATGTAATGACTCAAAATAGTCTACTAGTCAAGACTCTCCTTTATGTGTTGTAACTAATTGTAACTAATGTGACATAATGATGCAAACTGCAAAGACATGCTCGAATCTCCAGTGGAAATCCACCAGTACCACTGGAATTAAAAACATTATTATAAGCTTACTGTTTTGAATCAAGCCGAGGCGGGCAGAGAGTTTTGAACACTGGCTAGTTATGCATTTTTTCAAAAATGTATTTTGCATAATTATTTTCCCCCAAAAAAGCTATGAACTGCAGCTTTAATAAGGTTTTTAAAAATGCCCCAGGAAATCAACTTATAGCGGGAATACCTCTTTATGTAAAAGTTTGTTGTTGTCAACATTGTTTTTGGTAGATACAGTACATTTAAAATGCAGTTAGCTTCTGTGTACGGATATACAGTGCATGGCATAAAATGTGGTTAAAGGTCCCCTGACACGAAATTTTCATTTTCTGGGGTTTTTTAACATTAATATGAGTTCCCCTAGACTGTATTTGGTCCCCTCGTGTCTAGAATTTTCAATCGGTGTAAACCGAGCTTTGGCTATTTTTCTCTTCTCTTTATCCGTCTGCATCTCAGACGCGCTGATCTTGAATCCCCCCCTATATACGTCATATAGTTGAAAGGTTACTCCCCTTTCTCTGCTTTGCCCGCCCAGAGACCGACCATGAGAAGTGACCAGGTGTAAACAGCCCCTTATCGCTTTCTTATTAACAATAGGAGAGCGCGGAATAGCTTTCGCGTGGCACTTTCGCAATGTCTCGTTCACTCCATCTCTGCCATGCACGCGCCACGCGTTATGTCTATGCGCGGATTTCCGGAGATTTGAACTAATTTGCGACCATCAGGGAGACGCTATCAATATGCGGGAGACTCCCGGAACTTCTGACGCTATATGACGATCACATCACCTCAGATCTGAGCCCCTATTCATCAAGCCAACGCGCCACAATCTATCGCAAATCAAAGTGAAAATAAGTCGCAGACGCTTAACACTACCATCTTCATTAAATGTAAAGGAATGAAATGATATTACCAGGGCAGGGCTGTTGCCGCTATCCCTTATTGCTGTCTTTGCTGATTTTGAAATTACCCGATGATCAATAAAATGCACCTCAAATCTGTTCCTTTCGGTGACTTGCATTTCATTACATCTGTATATAGCGCGGGAATTGATCGTCATCGTGTCATCGTGTCTGCATTGGTGAAAGCAGAGAGTACAAAAACTGCGTTATACAATAAGATCTTCATTCTCGCGATCGACAGACTGTCATCTGCTGCTCTTCACAGCAACATTTTATGTGATGAGAATCTAAATACTACAAAAAATTCTCACGAATCAGTAATCTCGATATCTGTAATCACTAACACAGTAAAAACTAACACAGTCTCATCCCAATTCGTCATATAACTGACGTTTTGGGACGTCTTTTGACCATTCGTCAATATATGACTTTTTAGGGCCCCCTTAAACGTCGGTAGATGACGATCCCGGGTTGTCATACAACTGACGCTTTACCTTTAACGTCAGTTAGGTGACGAGTTGGGTTTAGGGTTAGGTTTAGGTATGGGGTAGAGTAAGGATCCCATAACGTCATCTACCGACGTTTAAGGGGGCCCTAAAAAGTCGTATATTGACGAATGGTCAAAAGACGTCCCAAAACGTCAGTTATATGACGAATTGGGATGAGACCGGGTTGTAAAAACATATAATAGCTGTAGTAAAACGTATTCAAGAAAGTTTCACATGTAATATGTTGCTATTTCATATGCAAGCATGTCAGCCAATCACAGCAGTGGGCGGTTACATTGAATCCCACAGCAGACACGCACCTTCAAACAGACTGTTCTAAGCAGAGGCTAAAATCAGGCTAGGAAAAATGCCTTTTATTTCTAAATTATGACTATTTTTGATCTAAAAAACATACTAACATTATAAGGGCAACCCAGGAAACATTATAAAATAATACAAAAAAAACATGTCAGGGGATCTTTAATTGTGGATAATTTGACGCATTTCTGTGTCACAGTGTCTGTTATCAGGGGATTCTGTTCATGTGTGCCCAGAAATTTAAGAAATCTTGACCTGCTGATGCTCAACACATTCTCACCCCGAGGCGTCACCTTTGACCATGCTTCAATATTTGACGTTTTAGGCGCCCTTTGGCGTCACTTACATGACGCGATCCCGCGGCATCATCTAACTGACGCTAAAGGAAAGCGTCAGTTGAAGGACGCGGTTAGGTTTAGGTGTGGGGTGGGGGTAGGGTACATGCGATCCTAGGACGTCATCTTACTGACGCTAAAGGGCGCCTAAAGCGTCAAACATTGAAGCATGGTCAAAATGCTCCCGAAGCGTCAGTTAGGTGACGCCTTGGGGGTGAGAACGACCATGTAAGGATAAAGAGTAGCTATAGGTTTATGGTAAACCTATATAGCTAGCTATGCAGCGAAATTAAAGAATATCAGATACAGAGCATGTATAAATAAATAAATGTAGACATAATATATTGTCCGGATTCTGCCCTCTTGTCCTTGATTTTTTCTAGTCGTGAGGCAGGATCTTGTTAATAGGGTTTGTTAATAGTCTAGTTTTTGTCAAGTGTTATCTAGTTTAGTTATCCTTCGTTTGTATTGTGTCTATTTTGCCCCCTCGTGGGTTTTGTTTTCCCGTTTCCCGGAGAGTCGCGTCCTCGTCTTGGCTACAATGGGGAACCAGACTCGTCCCAGCTTGACTCCCGAGGCATTATCTGCACCCGCTGATGTCTGTGGTAAACGTGAAAGACGGCTGTCTTGGGAATTGACTTCGGAGTCCTCTTCCACTGAGACCACAGTTCCCGCTGTGCTTATTTCAACATTTACTAATAGATTAATTAATTAATTAATTAATTAAAACCAAAGGTTGTATTTGTTAAAGCTACACTGTGTTTTTTTACCCCCATCTAGCGGTGTAAAGATATATGACCATCCAGTGAATATTAGTTTCTGTTCCTCTCAATTCTGATTTGATTTTAACTCCTACGGTGGCCAATGTAGTCCAAGATTAACATGGCTTCCAGTTCGACCTCGTCCATGAGTGTTAACTCAAACGTAAACGCGAAAGGCGAAGCTTGAATTAACGGGTATGTCCCAAGATGGAGGGGCAACATGGCGACCGACATTAGAACCCCTTTCCCGTATTAGGGGTTGAACGACTTCAGATTTTTTGAAGTCGACTGTTTTGACATCAAAGTCGAGTCGACGTCGACTAGTCGCTGACGTCATAAACACAAGAGATGTGACAGATTTTACAGAAAATTATACAGACGCTGACAGCTCATAATGGGGCCGTTACACCTGGACAATAATTCGTTTTTACTGATCTGATTTATCAAACGATTCCATTTACACCTGGTCACATAAAATGTTTTCGCAAAATGGATATAAATACGATCTTCAAACAACGCGCTATATGCAGATTTAACGGAGTTTACATCACCGAAAGCAACTGTAATGAGCTGCGTTTTATTGATCATCAGTTAATTTCACAATCAAAGACCGTAATAAGAGAGACAGCACTGGTCATTTTGTTTCTTTAGTTTTAACGAAGAGAATTGCGTCTGTGACTTACTTTCACTTTGATTTACGATAGTTTGCTCAGCTGCCGTGTTATAGCTTCGTCATATAATGAATATAATAGCACAGGCTGCTCTCACACGTTTTATTTCAGCATTTTTGGAAGAAGTCCAGTTTGCGGTTTCAACAACCAGATGCATTTAACGTTATACGTGTCCAGTTTTTTCTGTAAAGCGGCCCAGACCTCCTCATGAAGTGGTTTGAGCGATCGGATTTAAATCCGTCTCCAATGCGTTTCGGAGGGTATTTAGCTTAACGTTACATCTGGTCTTTTCACGATCGGATAGCAATCAGATCACAGAAACACGTGAAGTGGCCAGATGTAGCTAAAGAGCCCGCTGTTTTACATCCTCATTTAGGATGAAAAGAAAAAAAATCTATAAATTCACATCTGCACATTAGTGGTGGATCTAAGCAATACAAAATAATATTCCAATTGATTGCGGGTGAATTAGAGATGCATTAATATGTTTAAATAAATATATGGAAAAAATAGGCTAATGTTTGAATGATTTTAAAAGAGACTGCTCTCATTTCCCGGTAAAACAGTGAGCGTGCGTCATGCTTTTACTTTCGTTTTCAACAATATAGTGGTGCTACGTTAGTAAAGTATTTCCATATGCTTTATGTACCAATGCTGCTTTCTTGCTGCAATGACCCTCTGGGCTCTTCATCTGTTGTCGTCTGCAATGTGGCCATATTATATATCAAAATTAGTACAATCATACAGTGTCACATGATCAACGCGACTAGTCGACGTCAAGCTTAAAGCGTCACGGCATTGCATTAAGGTCGACTAGTCGACTAATCGACTAGTCGGTTCAACCCCTAACCCGTATGTATTTTCAACAGCATTTTATACACTCACGAGAATACTTTATTACTTGAACGAAGTAAATATACATTAATGAGCACATATTTTTTTGAAAGAACTAAGTGTTTTTAGCTAAGAATAAACTAAAAGAGTTACACAGTGTAGCTTTAACTAATATTAAAGCTACACTGTGTAACTCTTTTAGTTTATTCTTAGCTAAAAACACTTAGTTCTTTCAAAAATATGTTTGCTCATTAATGTATATTTACTTCGTTCAAGTAATAAAGTATTCTCGTGAGTGTATAATATGCCACTGAAAATACATGGGTAAGGGGTTCTAATGTCGGTCGCCGTGTTGCCCCTCCATCTTGAAAGTACATTAGCCAAAGAGGGACATACCTGTTAATTCAAGCTTTGCCTTTCACGTTTACGTTTGAGTTAACACTCATGGATGAGGTCGAACTGGAAGCCATGTTAATCTTGTACTACATTGGCCACCGTAGGAGTTAAAATGAAATCGGTATTGAGAGGAACAGAAACTAATATTCACTGGATGGTCATATATCTTTACACCGCTAGATGGGGCTAAAAATCACACAGAGTAGCTTTAATGCACTGTGAACTAACATGAACAAACAATGAACAGCTGGATTTTTAGTAACTAACATTGACAAAGATTAATAAATACTGTAACAAATGTATTGCTCATTTTAAATTAATTTTAGTTAATAAATTAAATAATGTTAACAAATGAAACCTTATTTGCTGACAGATTTGAAAATGCAGATGACCTATTTCTTCTGCATTTTCTCAGTTCTTGTGACAGCTTCATTTGTTTAATCTCTGACTTCAGTCAAATCCTCTATGACTTTATTAGTTTAGTGTAGACTCAATGCTACTCATATTTTTGCGATGGGAATCTTCTCTTACTCCATGACTTGAGAATGTTCTGGACAAGCTGGTTAAGAATGGCCCATATGAGGAGCAGCAAACGAAAGTAAACACTGATCATCATATTGGTGACCTCAAACTAAACATTAGCAACCAACATCAACATCTAAACCCTGTTAATTCTCAAAATTCTCTTATCTTATCTAATATCCAACATCTATCTCCACATGCACCAACGCTACAGTTTTCTAAATTTCATATTCATTTGTTTCTGAATTAAATTTTTACACTGTTTAAATTAATAAATTGTGATTTTGTATATGTACATTTCTGAAATATATAACTTAGACAGTTTCCTCTGATAACAAACACTCAAAATAGTAATGTGGACTTGTGCACTTTCTGTAAAGCTGATAAACAAGCTATACTAGGAAATGGGAATTAAATTAAAACTGGTTATGTTGACATCTCACAATGTACATTCCTAAAACCTGGGCTAATGTTCAGTGTTGATCGGCTCTCGGTTTCGATAATTTTGAATCCGCAATTGTTGGGTCGTGGAATGACTTTAAATTGATTGTTAGCATTGGTTGTGTGAACTGGCCTTTAACTCCAATTGAAATTGGCCTTTAACAAGTGTGTGTTTTAAATTCACATAAAAACTGAAGCTCCTGCCATAATTGCACAACTCCTGCAAAGATGTAGGCTAAGTCTTATAAAGTCAGCATTGGCATTCAATTTTATTACCGTTATAGGAAATCTCTTTCTTTTTTCCATTGCTGGCAGCCTTCTAGAGAGGGTGCGTCCTAAGCTATACTTTTATTAGTTAGGGTTGAGGTACTGATTATTTTGTAAATTTTGGGGTTTATGTTTCTCACCTAGAAGGCAAAGTTCACCCACAAATAATATGATGTCATTTACTCCTCGTCATGTTGTTTCAAACTCATGATTTTCTGCTCTGGAAAACGAGAAGATACACAGAGTGACATTCACACCGCTGTACATAATTTTACATATTACATATTATTATTACATAATGTTACATTTTTTGTATGGAACACCAGAGGAGAACAGCCTTTATCCAGCAGAGGGTACTCTTGCTTTTCTTAAAAACTAATCTGCTTTAAGCAAATATCTTCGTTTATAAGTTAAAGATAACTAGGCCTGATGAGAAAGTAGATTTTTCACGCTCAAATCAACCCTAGTGAACAGCAGAGGATAATAATGAGAATGATGGCAAGTGGGATAAATTGCAGAATGTACAGGATTTAAAATAAATTGATAGATGAAAATAGATGATTTTGAATGAAAAAAATAGAATATCATGCAAAAGTTCATTTATTTCAGTAATTCAACTTAAAAGGTGAAACTAATATATAGACTCATTACATGCAAAGTGAGATATTTCTATTTGTTATAATGTTGATTATGGCTTACAGCTTATGAAATCCCAAATTCAATTTCAAAATTGAAATGTTTCACTTTGCATGTAATGAGTCTATATATTAGTTTCACCTTTTAAGTTGAATCACTGAAATAAATTAAGTTTTGCTCAATATTGTAATTTTTCGAGTTTCACCTGTATGTTGCAGCATGTAAAAACCAATAAAAAGAGCTGCAATTGTTTTTTTCATAATATATTAAAGTTTTGTGTGGCTTTATAAACTAATTTGAAAAAAAAATTGCATGAAATGAAGCAAATTTTAAAACCTGCTTAGGAAGATTACAAAGTGTCCAGATCACTGTGTTAACTGTTTTGAGAACAGTGACTGTAAAAACTGTGAAACATGTTAAGGACATACTAGAAACATGTTAGCAGAATGGTAAAACATGATAACAATAGGCTAACAACATTCTAACAACACGCTAAAACATGTTACACACATGATACAAATCTGCTAAATGTAATAACAACATGCTAAAACATTGTATTGTGTAAAAACTGCTAAAGCATGCTAACAAGACATAACAATATGGTAGC
The DNA here is from genome assembly GCA_038021265.1 of Cyprinella venusta. Lineage (NCBI taxonomy): Eukaryota > Metazoa > Chordata > Actinopteri > Cypriniformes > Leuciscidae > Cyprinella > Cyprinella venusta. The sequence goes on from CM075863.1 coordinate 13,506,160, forward strand.
AACGTCAAGCAACAAACAACAGCACACTCTTAGTTGGGTCTGTCTAATATGGGCTGACAAATATTTTATTGCTCTGTCTGACTTTTTCAACTTATCTCAGTAAAAACCTTCAAAGCTTTTAAAAGGTATTTTAAAATTTCAGCCAACATTAAGATTGTCATCAAACTTTACTCATCTACTTTTAAAATCTCTTATTTAAGCATATAAAATTAGACTTAAAAATGGAAAATAACCATTTAATTTCTAAGATGATAACCAGACTGAAAATCATTATTCTTTGCCACAAATATTGTTGCATTAGGTGATATCATATACTATTTGTTATGAATCTTCAAGTATTTTTATTCCTGAACATATCCAAAGACATGATACTATATTTCTGCCTCAAGTTATTAGATATGAAATTAAAATCATTATTTCAATCTAAAAAAAAGAAAGAAACTCTTAAATAAAATATACAATCAAGAAAGAAAAAAAGAAGAAGAAAATATCTCAATACTCAACCTGTTCGATAAGGGAAAGGTAGAAGTCCAACCCCCAGGATTTACCAAAACCAGATCACAATCACACAAGAAAAAAATCAACATACCAACAAAAATACTAAACCAATTTACACCCTACTTTAATCGATCTATTATGACAAGGACGAATCAAACAAAATCAAAAATCAAGCAGCATTAAAAACAGTCCCCACTTCTGTACTTTTCAAAATAAATCTTTTGTGCTTTTTTTTTTAAATTGCAGCATATTTACAGTTTGTTTAATCAATTTGTTCAGACAATGCTACAAAAGCACCAAACAAGACTTTTGAGCTCTGTCTGAGCATTCTGTTGTCTTAAAGCCCCTCTCTATCTGTGAAAGTTGTTGTATGTTTCCAGGCAGCTGTTTATTTTCTGCTATCAGAAGAGTGAATGTGTAGGTGGTGATGGTGGTGCTTGAGACCCATTAGTTGTGCCAGTGTCTCCAGGCTGAGAGATCTGGGGCGAGCACCTGCTGCAGAAGTGGGTGAGAATGACGAATGCTGTCCTACATCACCTCTCCCCTGCATGAGCCAAATTACTCACAGAGGAGAGCAGTCTGGGCTCTCCTCTGGGGGACAGCGTTTCTCTCCATCTCACGAGCGGCTGAAGTCATGCAGATTGCTCAGCCACTGTGATCTGTGGTCGCATGTGTGAGATGTATCACTCTTAAAGGAATACTTCACCCAAAAATGAAAATGAGCCCATAATTTACTCACCCTCAAGCCATCCTAGGACATTCTTCTTTCAGACGAATACAGAGTTATATTAAAAAATGCCCTGGCATTTTGAATGGTGGTTTCAGTTTTAAAAGTCCATAAAAGTGCGTCTATCCATCATAAAAGAGCGTCTATCCATCATAAAAGTGCTTCTCTCCATCATAACAGGGCATCTATCTATCCATCATAAAAGTGCATCTATCCATCATAAAAAGTGCTTCTCTCCATCATAAAAGTGCTTCTATCCATCATAAAAGTGCATCAATCCATCATAAAAGTGCTTCTCTCCATCATAAAAGTGCATCTATTCATCATAAAAGTGCTTCTCTCCATCATAAAAGTGCATCAATCCATCATAAAAGTGCTTCTCTCCATCATAAAAGTGCATCTATCCATCATAAAGAGATCTTTTTTTATGTGCTTACAAAAACCTGGAATGGAGATCCCACAGCACATCAGAAATATCACATCAAGAGGACTTTTTAAGATAACATTTGCTCGCCATTTGATGGACCAGTATACCTGTGACCATTGAGACGGCTTTACAGCCCCTCATGCTGCCCAATTCTTGGTTTGTGTGTCTGTTGTTGTCTCTAGTTGTCTAGTGTGTGAGCTTTGCTGTGGTTTTTATGTTCTGCAGAGCAGGAACCTGCTGAAAATCAGTTTTATACTGAGCCAGGCCCGATTGTCCTAAATCTTTTCCTGTTTTAAAAATAATAAATAAATAAATAAAATAAATAAATAATAAATAAATAAATAAATAAATAAAAGTGCTTCTATCCATCATAAAAGTGCATCTATCCGTCATAAAAGTGCTTCTCTCCATCATATAAGTGCATCTATCCATCATAAAAGTGAATCTATCCATCATAAAAGTGCATCTGTCCATCATAAAAGTGCATCTATCCATCATAAAAGTGCTTCTCTCCATCATAAAAGTGCTACTCTCCATCATAAAAGTGCTTCTCTCCATCATAAAAGTGCATCTATCCATCATTAAAAGAGCATCTGTCCATCATAAAAGTGCTTCTATCTATCATAAAAGTGCATCTATCCATCATAAAAGTGCTTCTCTCCATCATAACAGGGCATCTATCATCATAAAAGTGCATCTATCATCACAAAAGTGCATCTATCCATCTTGAAAGTGCATTTATCCATCATAAAAGGTCATCTATATCCATCATAAAAGTGCTTATCTCCATCATAAAAGGGCATCTATCCATCATAGAAGTGCATCCGTCCACAATAAAAGTGCTTCTCTCCATCATAAAAGTGCATCTATCATCATAAAATTGCATCTATCCATCACAAAAGTGCATCTATCCATCATAAATGTGCATCTTTCATCATAAAAGTGCATCCGTCCATCATAAAAGTGCATCTATCCATCATAAAAGGGCATCTATCCATCATAAAATGGCATCTGTCCATCATAAAAGTGCATATCTCCATCATAAAAGTGCTTATCTCTATCATAAAGGGACATCTATCTATCATAAAAGTGCATCTCTCCGTCATAAAAGTGCTTCTCTCATCATAAATGTGCATCTATCCATCATAAAAGTGCATTTATCCATCATAAAAGTGCATCTATCCATTATAAAAGTGCTTCTCTCCATCATAAAAGTGCTTATCTCCATCATAAAAGTGCATCTGTCCATCTTAAATGTGCATCTATCCATCATAAAAGTGCATCAAAAAAGGGCATCTGTCCATCATAAAAAAGGGCACAAAAGGGCATCTATCCATCGTAAAAGGGTATCTGTCCATCATAAAGGGCATCTGTCCATCATAAAAGTGTATCTATCCATCATAAAAGTGTATCTATCCATCATAAAAGTGCTTCTCTCCATCATAAAAGTGCATCTATCCACATAAAAGTTCTTCTCTCCATCATATAGGTAAATCCATACAGCTCTGGGTTAATAAAGGCCTTCTTAAGCGAAGCCATTCGTTTGTGTAAGAAAAATATACATATTTAAAACAACCAAACCAATCCACTCTGCATATATATATATATATATTTATATATATATATATATATACACACACACACACACACACAATTATTCATTGTCATTGTAAAGCTAGATCGAGCCAGGACATTTTTTAATATAACTCTGATTGTATTCGTCTGAAAGAAGAATGTCATAAAAAGAAGAAGTACCATGTAGTACCTTAATGGTGTTATAAATAACCTTTTCAACAATGTTTATTTTCATTTATATTAGTATATTATTAATATTACTATTATTAAAAGTAATGTCTATTGTTTTTCAGACTGTATCATAGTGCTGAGACAGCTCTCATTCGAGTAAAAAATGATCATCCGATCGTGGTTGTATCTCTCTAATTAATGTTACTTGATCTTAGTGCAGCATTTGATGCTGTTGACCACAACATTCTTTTGAATAGACTCGAAAATGATGTTAGCATTAGTGGTTCAAATCATACTTATCTGACTAAATGAAGATAAGTAAATGAAGTGATGTCATATCGATCACAAGTTCAATATGGTGTACCACAAGGCTCAGTACTAGGACCGTTGCTGTTCACTCTGTACATGCTTCCCTTAGGAGATATCATTAGGAAACTTTATTCCTAATTAGCATTAGTTTTCATGTTTATGCTGATGATACTCAGCTCTACTCTTCTTCAAAATTAATGGAATGCGTAGCTAATTTAAAAATTTGTAAAACGAGTTTCTAATTATTGAGAAAAAACTCTGGAGGTAGTAACCTACTGTCTAACACTTGATGGCTGCTCTCTTCGTCGTCGGTTAGGAACCTGGGTGTCCTCTTTGATACCAATCTCTCATTTGGAAGCCATGTTTCTAGAATCTGTAAAACTGCATTCATCCATCCTAAAATCTAAATTATGACATATGCTTTCAATGACACATGCGGAAAAGTTAGTTCAGGCATTCATGAGCTCGAGGCTAGACAATTGTAAGGAGAATTTTTTTATAGAACTCGACGGGAAATCCGTCTGGTCCCGGGCTTTACCACTCTGCATATTGTAATGCTCTACTGGGTGGTAGCCCTGCACGCTTAATAAACAAACTACAGCTGGACCAAAACACAGCAGCTCGAGTTCTGACCAGAACCAGTAAGTATGTCCATGTTAGGCCGGTTCTGTCAATATTGCATTGGTTCATTAAGTTTTTTTTAGTCCTTTATCTGCCTGGTCTTATATCTTGTTGCCTCTAGGTTAAACTGGTAAAACAATAATTGGAAATCCAATGAAGAGATCAGATTAGTGGTCTCATCTGATTGATTCCTTATGAGTCTGTTTATTAACCACTAATTTAAATATTGGGAGTGACCAGTTGCCCCTCGATATCTATAATGGTAGTGGTATGGTAATATAAATTTGAGTAATTTTGAATATATTTAAAATATTTTCATATTTCACTAAGACATATTTCAAATACTACAAATTATAATTTTATTAATATTGTTTAGTGCCTTGACATATAAATCAAGCCATACTTTATTAATTTGGACAAGTACCTAAGCCTTTTTATTGTGATTTAGTTTTTAGGCCAAGTTTAAAAGCTGAGAGGAAAAATTATGCTTCTAATGAGAAGGATGCTGCATTTTCTCCATTTGAAAGAGGCTTCGGGCCAGTGAACAGCTTCTAAAGATAGAGGGAAAAATTGCCTTGTATGCTACCGACCCAAATTTAAGACAGACGCACCTCAACATCGCTCATGACTCCAATGTTTTACGCGCGTCATGCCAAAAATATGTTCTCAGAGGTTGCTTGAACTAGGTCAACTGACATCTTTTTTTGGATCACAGAGAGAGAAATTGTGCCATCTAAATGATAGCAGTATCCTTAAACCCAGATGAACAGCAATAAGCCTTCCCCGACAGTTTATTTGGGTCAATGACAATACCCAAAAATAACAATACCATGGAAAATAACCAAAATTTTGTTATTGGATGAAATATAACTGTAATTCTTCTTGAATTGGGTAACATATTTATCGAATGACAATTTAAGAGAAATTATGATTATACTCTATAAATATATATTTATATTCCCGAAGTTCTGAATCTTTCTCAAAACATTTTTATTGGTCATATACAAAATAAAAGAAGCTGTAATTCAACAAACATACATTATATACAACAGTACATCAATAAATTAGCCACATCTGAGAAATGGTTCAAATCCACAGTCATTAAATAGGAATACAGTGTTGTATCTAGATTGCAAAAAAGTACAACAATTTAATCAATAAATAGTTACAATTTACCCAATGTGTTACTGTTTCATACAAAGCACTGCAATATATCTTATTACAACCCATTGAAAAAATAACCAAAACATATTCTATCAATGTTCACATATCATAAACTTACATTTCATAGCTTTATTTGATGACTCACAAATCTAGTGTCAAATATAAAAACCTGTACAGTCACTTGCTTACCAAACAACGCGATGAACTATTAGACTAAAGATTGAGGACATTGCCATTAATGTGCTGACTGAAAAAATTTTTAATTGGATTCATTGATCATCCAAGACCCATTAAAACAACGGCAGGTCCTGTTGCATAGCCTAACATTAAATTAATATAGTCACACAAGAATAATATAATAGCAACGACAATAGCTCTGTCCCAAAACGTAGTGAGCTTCCATGCCACCTGCTCACACAGGCATCTTGTTACTGATTTGACACAAACGGTGCTTCTCACAGTAGGTGTGCAAGAGTCTCTGTTACAACGGATTCTGACATTAGGGCCTTTTTCACTTTTCCATTGTTTTCCTGTTTGACCATTGCACTCGCATCTTTTGCAGCGTCTCGCAGATGACGTGCTGCTCTAAAACCACGCTACTCAAGTTAAAACAAGTTTTAAAAAACAAGTCTTGAAACCTAGTGCTTTTTCCAAATTCCAATGCCAGTGTATTGCTAGCCTGGTTAAAACCAGACCATTCTCAGTTGTATCTGAGTTATGGTCTGGCAAAGCGTCATAGAGTAATCATTTCCAGAGGGCCATCACCAATGGACATCGCAGGTAGACCTAAAACCAATCAGAGCAATGAAGGAGATGACATAAGCAGAGCGGCGGCCGTCGGAGAAACATCTCCAAGTGTTGTTCTTTTCTCTCGGGTTTTAACAAAAAGGAAACGTTCAAATCGCTTAAAACAGACGCGATAGCTGATTCCAACGAGAGATGTTCTACGGCGGCATCCATCTTTGTAATGTAGGCTATAAAATCTGCTTCAAAATCCCAGAGCTGCCGTCATCGTGTAAAGCCCGCCCCAACGCTTCTGATTGGTGCCGCGATTTCGACGGATTGGAAATGGGCTAGAATGAGCTCTTTGCCAGACTAACTTTCGGAGCAAATTTGCTGGAAGTTGTCTGGGTTTTCCCAGGCTAGCGTATTGCATTTTTCAAAGCATAAAGGCATTCTTTGTGAATGGCATTTACACTGTTTCTACACCAGATTAGACAAAACACAATAGAATGCATTATAATCAGTGATGCTGTCTACACTGGATGCGACGGAAAACGTCTCGGTTACGGATGTAACCTGAGTAGGGAACGGAGATGTTACGTCAGGAGTGACGGAGAATGGGGGTTTCGCATAGAAAGCCAATCATCTTCGAGTATTTAAAAACGAGCCAATGGCATGAAATGCCTTGGGGCTGCGGAAATTTGCATAGCGTAACTCCGCCCCATCCCGTGGGTATAAAAGGAGGAAGTGAACGCAACCGCAGTATGTCTTCGCTGAGGAGCCGAGACTGAACTCAGGCGTCTACCCAGCAGTACAGTAGAAGTGGCAAGGAGACGTACCGTCTCCGTTCCCTACTCAGGGAACGAGGGTTACATCCGTAACCGAGACGTTCCCTTTCGTAGTCACTCCGAGTTACATCAGGGGTGACGGAGAATGGGGGTCTGTGCCATCACGCCATCTTCATAGCTGTCTTCCAGTGCCCTGCGAAAGTCTGGACTCCTGAACATACCTTATAACCAGGAGTTCCTACATTAACACAGGAATACCAAGGTACACTGGGAAGAATATCCCTGGAGGGACATGCAACCAATGCCTACCGTAGGGAGGACTTAAGAATACACATATGGCCGTGTTAGGGACTACATATGGAGATCACTGGAGCGCCAACCTAAGGGTGGCTAGAAACTTAGCTCCAGGAGTGGCAGATGGCTTGCCAAGGGAAGACACATGCTCAGAGAGGCTTACAGTGGATAATACACATGTGACAGTTACCGGAGGGAACCGTGCACACGGTGGCACCTAGCCGGCACCAGAGCAAGCGCAGTGGTGCCCGCATCCTGAGTGCTGGAGGACTCAGGGCTTCAACGGAAGACTCAACTGAGGAATATCGCACTTATCCAGTCCGGGGAGTGGAATGGCGAGCAAGCGAAGACACCTAAGTGGGTCCAGTACTGGCGGGAGCGAGTACGCTAGAGGACACCGGCTCAATTCGCAGATTATAGAATCTTGTGAAGGTGTTTGGTGTCGCCTAGCCTGCAGCTCTGCAGATGTCTGTTAGCGAGGCGCCATGCGCTAAAGCCCAAGAGGAAGCCACACTCCGAGTGGAGTGGGCCGTCACACCAAGGGGGCACGGTCGACCTTGTTGGTAAGCCAAAGCAATGGCGTCCACTATCCAGTAAGACAGCCGTTGCTTTGAGAGAGCCTTTCCCTTCTGGCTCCCCCCATAACAGACAAAGAGCTGGTCTGAGGTCCTGAAACACCGTGTTCTGTCGACGTAGGCACGGAGCGCACGTACCGGACAGAGCAGTGCCAAGGCTGGGTCTGCCTCCTCCAGAGGCAGTGCTTGCAGGTTCACCACCTGGTCCCGGAAGGGAGTGGTAGGAACCTTGTGCAAATATCCAGGCCGGGGTCTCAAGATCACGTGAGAGTAAGCCGGCCCGAACTCCAGGCACGCTTCGTCAACGGAGAATGCGTGCGGGTCCCCTACCCTCTTGATGGAGGCCAATGCAACCAGGAGCACTGTCTTCATGGACAGGAACTTTAACTCTACCGATTGCAAAGGCTCAAAGGGATGCCTCTGCAGAGCACTTAGAACTACTGAGAGGTCCCAAGAGGGCACGAGGGGAGGACGAGGCGGATTTAGCCTCCTCGCTCCCCTCAGGAACCTGATAACCAGGTCGTGCTTTCCGACGGACTTACCCTCTACTGCAGTGTTTCCCAACCCTGTTCCTGGCGGCACACCAACACTGCACGTATTCTTTGTCTCCCTTACCTGATTCAACTCATCAGCTCATAATCAGATGGGTTAATGAGCTGATGTGTTGAATCAGATGTGTTTGATTAGGGAGACAAAGAATACGTGCAGTGTTGGTGTGCCGCCAGGAACAGGGTTGGGAAACACTGCTCTACTGCATCATGAGACGCGGAAATGGCTGCGACATAAACCTTAAGGGTGGAGGGCGACAGCCTGCGCTCCAACCCCTCTTGCAGGAAGGAAAGCACGACACCGATCGAAGATCTCTGGGGGTCTTCTCCGCGGGAAGAGCACCAGTTGACGAAGAGGTTCCACTTCAACACGTAGAGGTGTCTCGTGGACGACGCCCTAGCAGAAGTGATGGTTGCCGCCACCGTAGGTGGCAGCGAACTCAAACCTGCCTCAAACCCGTCCAGGCGCCACACGTGTAGCCTCCAGAGATCGGGACGAGGGTACCACAGGGTGCCCCGTCTCTGAGTGAGTAGATTTTGTCTCAGAGAAATAGGCCAAGGAGGTGCTGTCGCGAGGAGCATGAGTTCGGAGAACCACGTCTTGGTGGGCCAATACGGGGCTACCAGCAAGACCTGCTCCTCGTCCTCCTTGATCTAGCACAACATCTGTGCAAGAAGGCTCACTGGGGGAAACGCATACTTGCGTGGGCCCCGCGGCCAGCTCTGCGCCAGTGCGTCTGTGCCGAGAGTGCCCTCGGACAGGGAGTAAAACTGGGCGCAGTGGGATGAGTCCCGATAGGCGAACAGGTTTATCTGTGCCTCCCCGAACTGGTCCCAAATCAGCTGGACCGTCTGGGGATGGAGTCGCCATTCGCCGGAGATAGGGCGGACCCGTGACAGCTCGTCGGCCGCCAGGTTCCGGTCTCCCGGAATGTACACTGCACGAAGGGACCTCAGGTGCTTCTGACTCCATAGCAGAAGGTGGCGAGCGAGCTGCGACATCCGAGGCAAGCGTATACCCCCCTGGTGGTTGATATACGCTACCGTAGCGGTATTGTCTGAATGGACAAGTACGTGTTGACCCCTGAGCAGTGCTCGAAAGCGGTGCAGGGCCAGGCGTACTGCCATCAGCTCGAGGCAATTGATGTGCATGAGGCGCTGGGGTCCTGTCCAGGAACCCGCGGCTGCAAGCCCATTGCACATGGCACCCCAACCCGTGGTAGAGGCATCCGTGGAGACAACGACATGCCTGGAAACTTGCAGAAGGGGGACCCCGGCCCGTAGAAAGCTGAGGTTCGATCACGGGAAGAAGGTCTGGCGGCATGCTGGAGTCACTGGAACTCGGAGCGAGCCGCGCTGCCGTGCCCACCTCGGGACTCGATCGCGAAGCCACAGCTGAAGCGGTCTCATATGAAACAACCCGAGCGGCGTTGCCGCGGCTGCGGATGCCATATGCCCCAGGAACCTCTGAAAAAGTTTCAGTGGAACCGCACTCTTGCCCTCGAACTGTCGAAGACAAGTCAGCAGTGAGTGCACGCACTCGTTTGTGAGCTGCACGGACATGGCGACCGAGTCTATCTCCATCCCGAGAAAAGATCCTCTGCACGGGGCAAAGTTTGCTCTTCTCCCGGTTGACCCGAAGGCTCAGACGGGCTAGGTGCCGGAGCACCAGGTCTCTGTGTTCGCAAACCTGTGTTATCAGTGTGCTAGGATCAGCCAATCGTTGAGATAGTTTAGGATGCGAACCCCGTGTTCGCGAAGGGGAACAAGGGCTGTCTCGATGATCTTCGTAAAGACGCGAGGGGACAGAGCTAACCTGAATGGGAGAACCGCGTACTGATATGCCTGGCCCTCGAAAGCAAACCGAAGAAACGGTCTGTGTCGAGGCAAAATGGACACATGAAAGTACGCGTCCTTCAGGTCTATCGCTGCAAACCAATCCTGATGCCGGACGCATTCGAAAATGCGCTTGGCTGTGAGCATTTTGAACGGCAATCGATGAAGAGTACGGTTCAAAATGCGCAGATCCAGGATCGGTCGTAACCCACTGGTCTTCTTGGGGACGATGAAGTAGGGGCTGTAAAACCCTGACCTCATCTCGGCTGGAGGGACCGTCTCGATTGCACCCTTCACCAGCAGGGTCGCAATTTCCGCTCTCATGACCGGGGCATTGCCACCGATCACTGTAAAGCGAACTCCCCTGAAATGGGGAGGAGACCGTGCGAACTGAATCGCGTAGCCGAATCTGATCATTCTGATGACCCAGCGGGACAGGCCGGGGAGCTCTAGCCAGGCTCCCAGGAACTGAACCAGCGGGGTCATGCGAACAAGACGTCCCCCCGGGGGGGGGGGGGGGGGGCAGCGAGGCGGGGAGACCGGCATGCGCACAGGAGTTACCCCGTGCGGGTGCACAGTTGAGCCCCGTTCCCCGACAGAAGAGACCAGGGAAGGACCAGCGTTCCACGGGGGTCCACGTAGTCGGGGGACGACACATGCTCCCTTCCACACCCTCAGAGACAGAGGGGAATGAGTGAGGCGACGCGCTGTGCCGTCGCGTACACTCATTCCTGTCTGTTTGCTCAGTGATGATGTCAAGTCTTTCTTTAACCAACTCAGGGTGCTGCCCATCCGTGGGTGAGCAGCGGGGAGCTGAGAACAAAAGATTCTCCCCCAGCCCTCCACCGGGGGAAGGAGGGGGCCTGCTACCACCTCCTGGTAAACACTCGACTTCACCACTGAGCAGCCCGTCTCAGGAACGCCGCTTCGCCTGGCGTTTAGCGGGGCGCGCGGCCTGAGGGGGCTGTGACGCTCTTCTGCGGCCTCCTCCACGCCGCGACCCAGATGAAGGCTGCTGCTGGGGCCGCGTGGGAGGGAGGGGAGCCGCAGAGGAGCGTCCTCGGCGGCGAGCAGGCGGAGGCGTCTGAGCCGACGACTGGGTGGAGGCAGCAGCTGGTCGTCGGGGCAGGATGTGTTTAATCGCCTCCGTCTGCTTCTGGGCAGTCGAGAACTGCTGGGCAAATTCCTCGACTGCACCGCCGGAAAGGCCAACCTGGGAGAGGGGGGCATCGAGCAGACAAGTCCGCTCGGCGTCCCGCGTGTCTGCCAGGTTGAGCCATAGGTGACGCTCCTGGACCACGCTAGTGGCCATCACCTGACCAAGGGAGCGAGCGGCCACTTTCGTCGCCCGGAGAGCGAGATTGGCAGCCGCTCGCAGCTCGTTAAAAGCCACTTGGTCAGTCCCCCCTTCGTGCATATCTCTGAGCAGTTTGGCTTGGAAAACTTGCAAAGTGCTCATTGTATGCAAGGCGGAAGCTGCCCGTCCCGCCGCTCTATAGGAACGCGCCGCCATAGGCGACGAGAACCTACAGGCTTTGGATGGGTGCTTAGGAGTACCGCGGGAGGACGTGCTCTGCGGACACAGTTGCATCGCAACAGAGCGCTCCACCTGGGGAATCCCAGCGTACCCACGGGCAATCGCGCCGTCGAGGGGAGGAAAGGCGGGGGAGGCTGAAGCGCGCTCTCGGGAAGTCAAAGGAGCCTTCCAAGTGCGCGTCAGCGCTGTGGCCTTACGGCGGCAGCCTTACCCAAAAACCAATTATCCATCCGTGAGAGATCGGGACAGGGCGGAGGGTTCCACTCTAACCCGATGCTCACAGCGGCCCAAGATAGCATGGCCGTCATCTCGGGATCAGACACGGGCAACGCTGGCGCTCCCGAAGGAGGCAACGCAGCCGCATCCTCACTTCCCGAAGAGTCAAGCCCGCCTTGTGATGCTGCGATCGACATCGCATCATCCTCTGCAGCGCCGAACGAAACAGACGGTGCCTGCGAAGAGGCAGCCGTCTGAAGCGATTCGGCCCTCGCTGGCTCAACCACTGGAACGGTGGGTGTGGCCCGAGGAACTAGCTTCGGGGGTTTATTCCACACAGTCACCGATAAATCACCCTGTCCGCGAATCGAAGAGCTTCTAGAAGAAGAAGCAGAACGAGTAGCGGACACGGGGACTCTCACTTTTGTCAGATCATTGAGTCTAGATCGCAGTGTAGAGATGGTCATGTTCCCACAGAAGGAACATGAGTCATCCACGAATGCTGCTGCTGCATGCTGAATGCCCAGACACACAAAGCAGCGATCGTGACCATCAGAAGATGACATGAATCGTCCGCACCCAGAAGAACACGGGCGAACCATCTTAAAAAGACGTGCCACGTGCAGCTCTTTCAATGGAGAGGAGGAAATTCACTCTTTCAGCGCTGAGGCGTCCAGGGAGAAGCGCAAAGTCTGGCAGACCACTGCTCAGATCGCAGGCAATGTGGAATCTCGCTGGGTACCGCCATCACACCAACACTGAAGAGGACGCTCGTCTCGAAGAGTTTGTCTCAGTGAAACTGGCTTTAGGAGTGAAGAAGTCTCTTGGCTCCGAAGCGAAAACATACCGCGGTTGCGTTCACTTCCTCCTTTTATACCCACGGGGTGGGGCGGAGTTACGCTATGCAAATTTCCGCAGCCCCAAGGCATTTCATGCCATTGGCTCGTTTTAAAATACTCGAAGATGATTGGCTTTCTATGCAAATCCCCCATTCTCCGTCACTCCAGACGTAACTCGGAGTGAGTACGAAAGGGAACAATAAATCCCATTTGCCCCGTTCAATTTCTCATGTACTTCACGCACTCGCGCTACTTCTGACATAAGTTACACCGACTGGACGCGACTCTCTAGCCGCAACACTACAGTTGATGTAGTTGACGTATGTACGTGTATATATGCGTGATGTCAGCTGTAGTGTTTCTGAAGAGCATTTTTGAAGCCCAAAGTGGGCGGAGCCGGCCGTCACCATCTTGGCTGCGCGTCACTCCCGGATAAACGAAACTGGGCAAAGAGGCGGATTAGCTGAGGAGATGTGGCGCTAAAAGACCCCAGAAAATTGGCTAGCAGTGACATCAGCGACAATCCACCTGTCACTCAGGTGGCCACACCCTTAATTATGCAGAACTTTAAGGCTTAGTATAATCTAAACAAGCGAGCAATACAAAAATTCACCCCTCTCAAAGTTCTCATGAAGGGCAAAATTAGATATAGACCAAAACCACTTTTTGCACCATGGCTGTTAACATGTATTTTTTTTCTGCTGTAAAGTTAGGATTTTAACATGGGGGTTTATGAGATTGCCTCTCTTCTCTAGTGGCCAGTCGATGAAATGCGGTCAGAAATAGACTGAGGCATCAGTTTAGTCTGGGATTTGTTGTGTTGCCACATCCAGTGTAGACAGCATCACTGGTTATAATGGGTTCTGTCCGCTGTTGTCACCACTGTCATTTTCTAGTGTAGACACACTGTTAGAGCCGGTTCAGTTGAACTCCTTTTAACTTGAGTATTGCATTTTTAGAAAGCATGCGTGAGTCACTGCAAAAGATGAGTGCATTTTTAGGGTGTATGCTTTAAGTGTGATGTCCACCATGTTTAATTCTTTTTTTTTTGACTGAGCTTGTCAAAATGCATTTTGGGACTGGATATGCTGTATTTGGTAAAATCAGGTTGTCGTTGTTGCGTACCTCTTGAAACAGAGTCAGGAATGCGTCTAAAATAACACAAGCTAGGGTTTGGAATAGAGCTAATAAACACGCTTACAGAACATTTACCTTCGCAGTGGTGGTGACTGCATCTCACTGAAATATCTTTGTCCTCAACAGTTATTTTACAATTGTGCTAAAATACAACCACAATGATAAAAAAAAAAATCAATTCTACAGTATATGAGCACATAAGTGTACAGTGTGGCACTTACGTCCTTGGGTGTCTTCAAAGGCGCTCTGAAATAAAATGTATTATTATTATTATCCAAGAACTACATGAAACACCACAAAGAAGTTCTGTGTGAAACAAGTGTGCTGAAAACCTCAAAAAAAGCTGCTTTTCAGAAAGAGTGGATGTGGTGAGTGCAATACGTGAGCAGTGAACTCTAACAACAGTCATCAAACTGTTGAAAACGTTGTTTCCAGACTGGTGTGGCCTTGAGTCTGTGATGTGAGGTAAGAGGGCAGTGCATTCATGTCACAGTGAATCAGTTTCAGTCAGTTTATTTTCATCTTAAAGCAATAGTTCATCTAAAAATGAAAGCTGCCATACTTGCCCTTCTGTCGGTCATGACTGGAAAATAAGGGCGATCAAGATCAGGCGCCAGTTTCATAAACACAGGCATTATGTTAAGACTTAGGCCAATCTACTTTGTTACTGACTTAAAGATAAAAACAATCACAAACCACAAATAAAGGTGACCTGACTCAAATTTGAAATTACTTGTATTTCACCGTATAGCCTCAGATGACTTGGAATATAGAGGCACAAGTCATACACACTATTCTTTCATTATAACTTCATAACATTATAACTTCACAACATTATAACTAAGTGATTTTTTCCTTTTTGGAGTTTGGTAGTAAAAAAAAAAAAAATCAGACAGTGGTTTGGATCAACATGAGGTTGGGTGTATGGAAGTTTTCATTTGCAGGTAAACAATCACTTTAAATCAACTACAGTCAATGATCTGAATGTTCTCAGGGTTTTAACAATTTGCATACATCAGGGCTATACGTAAGAACTTCTGGTGCTTTTTGTGTGTGTAAATCACACTGAACATTTGTCCTGAGAAAACAATATGAAAGAGCGTCTAAAATAAGCCCATTTCATTTGTGCATTTCAAACGTCTGTGCATTCAGTAGTTCTGCTCTGAGTCAACATCTGTCCATCAGATCCAGAACATGAGGAAGACAGAGTTGACAATCACATAACGTTTGAAATATTATAGCTCTGTTCAAAACCCTAGATCTGAAAGGCAGCCTTGAACTGATCTGTGCTGACACGCAATTTGGAGAATGGATGGATAGATTCTTTTATTTTTCAGTGAGCTTGTTAACTGTCCATGAAGGATACATGCAATGCTTCTTAATTTGGTGTTATTTCATGTTGAGGGCGCGTAAACCAGACAGAAACCCATTATAATCGGCGATGCTGTCTACAGCGGACAGCATCAGTTATAGACAGCATCTGCATCTATGCCGTCTACACCACATGCGGTGCAACACGTCAAGTTTACGAACCTTCCGAATCCTTTTCCACTTCGGAAAAGGATTCTGTTCAAGTAAACACACGCCCTTTTCTGAAACCAGACAGAAACCCATTATAATCGGTAATGCTGTCTATACCGGATGCAGTGTGACATGACAAACAAGACAGAAACCCATTATAATCAGTAATTGCTGTCTACACCAGATGTAGTACGACACGTCAAACCAGACAGAAACCCATTATAATCGGTGATGCTGTCTACACCAGATGCAGTGCGACACGTCAAACCAGACAGAAACCCATTATAATCGGTGATGCTGTCTACACCGGATGGAGTGAGACACGACAAACCAGACAGAAACCCTTTAT
The DNA here is from genome assembly GCA_038021265.1 of Cyprinella venusta. Classification (NCBI taxonomy): domain Eukaryota; kingdom Metazoa; phylum Chordata; class Actinopteri; order Cypriniformes; family Leuciscidae; genus Cyprinella; species Cyprinella venusta. The sequence continues at coordinate 13,522,015 of CM075863.1, forward strand.
AATCGGTGATGCTGTCTACGCCAGATGCAGTGAGACACGACAAACAAGACAGAAACCCATTATAATCGGTGATGCTGTCAACACCGGATGCAGTGCAACACCACAAACCAGACAGAAACCCATTATAATCGGTGATGTTGTCTACACCAGATGCAGTGCGACACGACAAACCAGACAGAAACCCATTATAATCGGTGATGCTGTCTACACCGGATGCAGTGTGACACCATAAAACCAGACAGAAATCCATTATCATCGGTGATGCTGTCTACACCGGATGCAGTGTGACACCATAAAACCAGACAGAAATCCATTATAATCGGTGATGCTGTCTACACCGGATTCAGTGCGACACGACAAACCAGACAGAAACCCATTATAATCGGTGATGCTGTTTACACCGGATGCAGTGCGACACCACAAACCAGACAGAAACCCATCATAATCAGTGATGGTTTCTACCCTGGATGCAGTGCAACACCACAAACCAGACAGAAACCCATTATAATTGGTGATGCTGTCTACACCAGATGCAGTGCGACACCACAAACCAGACAGAAACCAATTATAATTGGTGATGCTGTCTACATCGGATGCAGTGAGACACGACAAACAAGACAGAAACCCATTATAATTGGTGATGCTGTCTACACCGGATGCAGCGCGACACGACAAACCAGACAGAAACCCATTATAATCGGTAATGCTGTCTACACCGGATGCAGCGCGACACAACAAACCAGACAGAAACCCATTATAATCGGTGATGCTGTCTACACCGGATGCAGTGCGACACCACAAACCATACAGAAACCCATTATAATCAGTGATGCTGTCTACACCAGATGCAGTGTGACACGACAAACCAGACAGAAACCCATTATAATCGGTGATGCTGTTTACACCGGATGCAGTGCGACACCACAAACCAGACAGAAACCCATCATAATCGGTGATGGTCTCTACACCGGATGCAGTGTGACACCACAAACCAGACAGAAACCCATTATAATTGGTGATGCTGTCTACACCAGATGCAGTGCGACACCACAAACCAGTCAGAAACCAATTATAATCGGTGATGCTGTCTACACCGGATGCAGTGAGACACGACAAACAAGACAGAAACCCATTATAATCGGTGATGCTGTCTACACCGGATGCAGTGCAACACTAGCCTGGTAATACCAGACTCTGCTACTTCACTTTGCTTCGTAGACAGAGTCTGGAATAGCATAATAGAGAAGTGTTTCCTCTCTCGCAAGGGGGCGCTTCTCTGAAGTTTAAAATCATTGGTTACCCGTAAGCCAATCAGATAAGTTTATTTATGACATATTTTATGCGCCGACACAGCCGCATCGAGACATTATACATCGAACTCAAATCTATGATCGAACTTCCACTGTAAACCGGGAGCGGCGCTTTTGTAAAGGCTGCAAAATGTGTGCCAACCGGGAATGAACAATTCACAAACTAGGTTATTTATATGATTTACTGAGTTGCCGAGCCATGACTGATTTAGCGTCCGCCGCGCCGCGAGGGCGAGCCCTGCTCTCGCGAGTCATGAATAGGAAGTTCATTTTACTGATTCTCTGAGTCATTTCGTTTATTTAAGTGGCTTAATGTTATAATTTTAACAGCCAAATTCCCCGATCACATCCACCTACGCAATGTTGATCATATTCTGAATTAAGAAATCATAATGCAGTAAAAGATGATTTACAGAGAACATAAATAATCACTTTACCTTCCGAGTCTTACGTTCATTTGTCACAAGACATACGTAATGAACAGATTGTTCATGAATCACATATCTGGGACTAATGCAGCAGGATGTCGAAACGAAATATGGTGGATTGTTGTTATTATTATGATAATAATAATAATATGATAATAAGAGCGTGCCAGGAGAGTTCACAGCCGAGGAGACCGAAGTTATTGTCATGGCCGTAAAAGACAGAAGTGACGTTGAATGGGGGTAAGTTATGTCCTTATAGTTATGCATATAGTTATGGCCAAACAGGTCTGATCCGTCATTACTACAATTAGCCTGAAAAAATTGGGTAGCCTAAATACTAATCTTGAAGTGTTAATATTTTTCCTTGTTATAATGATTTGCAAAAATAAAAACGGCTGCATCTGTGTTGATGAGAGAACGAAAGTGTATGTGCGTTGTGCAAGCTACATAATTTATTAGCCAAGCGTGCTGGATTTTGCTGGTATACGCTGCAAATAGAGGGGCAGCAAAATTGTTTTTTGCCTAGAGCGGCAGAAGTGCACGCGCCGGTCCTGGCTGTAAACACTTGATAATGTGAGCGAAATACCGGAGTGAACATGGCTGTAAACGTCTTTTGCTTCAGTTTGAAAAACCCCGGAATGTTCTCCATAACAGAGCGAATTGCATCCCGTGTCTTGTTTCCCAAATCTGCGGTCGTTTCGGTTTTCGATTTCTCTAACCTACAATGTAAAACTCGGCGCTTAGCGTCTACGTCACGGCTCTCAGCCCGCCCTCTGTTCGTTGATTGGCCGGCTGTTTTCAGGCCGGTGGAAGACTGAAAGATAGGCTGCTATTTCAGACGGACTACAGGAGCGAAATGAAATTAGCGGAAGTAGGAAGTCTGACGTAGTCAGGCTAGTGCAACACCACAAACCACACAGAAACCGATTATAATCGGTGATGCTGTCTACACTGGATGCAGTGAGACACGACAAACAAGACAGAAACCCATTATAATCGGTGATGCTGTCTACACCGGATGCAGTGCGACACCACAAACCAGACAGAAACCCATTATAATTGGTGATGCTGTCTACACCAGATGCAGTGCGACACGACAAACAAGACAGAAACCCATTATAAACAGTGATGCTGTCTACACCGGATGCAGTGCAACACCACAAACCAGACAGAAACCCATTATAATCGGTGATGCTGTCTACACCGGATGCAGTGTGACACGACAAACAAGACAGAAACCCATTATAAACAGTGATGGTGTCTACATCGGATGCAGTGTGACACGACAAACAAGACAGAAACCCATTATAAACAGTGATGCTGTCTACATCGGATGCAGTGTGACACGACAAACAAGACAGAAACCCATTATAACCGGTGATACTGTCTACACCAGATGCAGTGCGACACAAGTTTCCGAACGGTAAATGTATGCCCTTTTCTATTCAAGCATTGTGTGTAGACAGTGTTAAAATGCTGCTCAGTTCACTAGGTTTTGGAACAGATCCACATCTTCATCGCTTTGCGGAGGATTTAAACTTAGCTCTTGCTATACTTGTTCAAATGTTGTTTGAAAATATGGATAACTTGTGTTTTTCCAAACCCACTGTGCTGGAAGTCAGCTGGAGTAAATTTTTATCATTCAACAAAACCCATATGTTCTGAGATATGGAAGGAGTCAATATAAATGTACAAGGTCTATATTACGTTATAATATTCACTTAAAGAATACAGCAGGACACTTACACAGTGAACAACACTGTCACCTGACCACATACACACAAAGCACGCCCAATTGCACGTGTCTATTTACTAGAAAAGCAATCAGACTTCAATAATAAGCCACTTTTGGTACAATAGCAAAATTTATATCAAACTATTTTTTTGTTCATATAAATAATAGTTTTTTTTTCTGTTTTCGTTTTCCGGAAAGAAAAACAACGTTTTGTTAGTTGAAGTAAGACATCGGAGACCATTTGCTAACGATTCAACAATAAAGCCTGTGTTAAGTTGCTTCTGGAAATTAAATGCGACCAGCCCATCCATACAAAGCACAGAACAACAAAACTACAGCTCTACGACTGAACAAAGCTATGATCAACACTTCACCAACACGGTTCACCAACTAACAGCAAATAAATGCCTCATCTCTGCCATGTTTTTGAGGAAAGGCTCTTTCTCATAAGTCATGTCTGCAAAAGATGAACGTCACCTGCCAGACAGTTCAACTGCTCTCTCATGCATAAATACTGTAGTTTATTGCCTCTCCTGCTCATATTCCTCAGAATATAACTTGTAAACATCATTCCACTAATGGAACTGAACTCAACAGGAAAGAAATTTGATAACTGAAAATAATTGTGAATTACAAGATCCTTCCTTCTTATACCATTTCTGATAGAACAGTGAATACGTTTATCCCATCAGTATATCAGTCAGTGGACAATAACAAAGCACAGGCGACTTAAGTTGGATCTCAAGTGGACACAAAAACTTAAAACTTTTCGCTGAATGTCCTTTTCCATACGGTGAAAGCATATAGTTACCATATCTCACATAGCCCTAAAAGAATTTAAAAAAGTACCATGAAAGGATATGACTTTTGCATTTGGTTATTCATTAAATACTCCATCAGCGCTTGCACATTAGAGGTCTTCACGGGTCAACTTTGACTGGATAACCCGAGGTGCGACCCGAGACTCCAGCGGGTTCGAGTCCAAACCTCTGTCGAGAGCCTCGGACAAGGGTCAGGTCCGATCAATGTGCTTTTACCCGAATAGACCAGAAAAGACTAAAATTCTTGTAAAATGTGCCCAATTTCCATAAATAGTTTTGTGTGCTTAACAATATTTTATTATTTAAAAGAAATTCTATGTTACCCAGTCAATCTGTTCTTCTGTGTAAATGCCTATTTCCTTATTAACAGTAATATTTTGTGCAATATGGTGGTTTATCTACTTGCTGGCCCAAGCGAGATACTTAAACTGTTGCCAGGTATTGATTACAAAAAAAAAAAACAAAAAAAAAATCTAAATGATTGCAAACAATTAAGCCATGACTGTATGACTTCTTGTTTTTCTTCAAACAAAACAATGTGTGAAATCCCCCAAAAACATACTCTGCACATTTTTGAAGTATAGGCTACATAATCTGGGAACATGGCTTATGTAAATGTTGCACAGATGATTGGAGAATTAATTGAGCTACAAATGTTTCTTCACTTTCAACCTGTCAAAGATGAAGTCACCACTAGCCAATGGCATACAGGGATGCAACCATGTGAAGCCTTCGGCTAATACTATGGGGGCACTGGATAGGTTTTTCTTTTATTTTTTGATGTATTTATGAGTGTCGTTTTTGGGTAGGGAGTGATTCTGGTCAATCCATGCCGGCTACAGATCATGAATGAACGAGGCTTTCATTACTGTACACCTACAGCGCTTTACCATCATATCAGGGACCCGGGAAGATCTCTAATGCACATCTTTGACTTCGGTGTGCCTAGATGCTCCTCGTCAGGACAAACGGTATCAGTCGTGTGTCTCCAGTCACAGGCTCTGATTGGTCAACTGTATGCTTATTTTGTATGGAAAAATAAACCAACACATAAAAGCTCTCCTTTGTGTTCTATGGACCAGTAACACGGTACCAAACAACGGTGATAATTTTTGTGTTAAGCTCAAGTCTGTGTAATATTGATACAAATTGAATCTCAATATTTTTTTTAAATCTTTTTCGGAGAGATTTTAGAGTTGTCTGTTTACACTTTTATAATCAAAGAGTAGATTTCTGAATGTTTTAACGCGAGTATCATTATCTGATTAATGAAAAGTTGACAAAACAAGGGTTGCGATTGACAGGTTGAGCTCTGAAAAGAAATGATAAGTGCTTTATCTTCTGAGAGATTCGGTTTACACTTGTATAGAGTAGATTTCCAAACAGACTTTAGCGTGAGTAAACCTGTGATGGATACGCTTGCAGAAGTGCTCTGGCTCAGGGCATTAAGAGCGCGCTTGTGTTTTGGACTTGACGATGGTGATGACGCTGGTGGTGGCCACTTTAGTGACGGGACCCCTGTGGGCCACAGTCCTGGCGAAGCTCTGGAGAGCCTCATATTTGGAGCGCAGCAGCTCCAGCTCGGCTTTGATGCTGGCGTTCTCCGAGACCAGCTTCTCCACCTCGTGCTGGAGCTCGATCTTCTGCTTCTCCAGCTCCTCCTTCTGCGTCACGCGCTTCACTCGACAGCTGGCGGCGTAGCCTCGGTTTTTGAGCGTGCGTCGACGCTGTTTCAGCTGCAGGATTTCATCTTTGGTCAGGCCGCGCAAGTGCTGGTTCAGCTCTCGCACAGACATGGACACCAGTTCATCATCCGTGAGACTCGTGCCATTCTCACCTGGCTCTCGCTTCACCTGCAGACCAAGCCAAGACACCTTCACTTATACAGCGCTTTCAACTATATAGATTGATTCAAAGCAGCTTCACAGCGATAATAAGTCATTAAAGTAACAGAGATTGCAAAGTTAGTTGCATAGTCAGTATAATGTCTGTTAGAGGAGCATCACAATAAAGAGTTAGCAGATATTAAGTAGAGAGTCTACTAATACTCTAACGAGAGTTAGCTGACATGTAGACTCTCTGCTTAATATCTGCTAACTCTTTATTTTGATGATCCTCCAACAAACATTATAGAGGGTATCCTGCAGTTCCTCACAGTGAGTGGCAAAAAGACTGAGCGGCTGTATTTGTTTTCAGCGTGAATGCCTCGATAAACAAACACAACACATATGTAAAGACATAAAGTGGGAAAGAGCTTTGTGATTGACTGAACAACTAGATTTGACAAAAAAAAAAAATAATAATAATAATAATCGGAGGTACATTTTTACAGACTGCTATAGAAAGAGGAGCAAATCGATCAAAACAACTGGTCAGCGAAAGGTGGATTTGCAGTTATCATTTTGTCAATATGCTGAATTTAGGTGGAAAACCATACCCATATACTTTGTATTGTTATATAATAACTCATCAATTAAATATTTATCATTGCATATTCTGCATTATTGGATGTTTTTTAATAAACACAGACCAAAAAAACTATAAAGTTTTAGGGCTAGATGATAAGATGATATAGGCTATATATAACACTGATATAAGTGATCACCCGGATTTAGACCTATCTATATCATATATCATACCCACTTGTAAGATCAGAAAAACGAATGTGCCGAAAAATTGAGAGCAAATGGCGAAAAACAAATCTTCAAGTTCATTTTGATGCCTATAAAGAGAGACTTCGCATTTATAATCTGGTACTTAGAAATGCAAGACGGTCTTTCTTCTCTGATATTATTGCTAAAAACAATAACAATGCACAGGCTTTGTTCGCTACTGTAGATAGACTAACAAACCCCCCTATAGCAGTAGCACCTGAACTATTATCCACCAAAGCTTGCAATGACTTTGCCACATTCTTTAGTCAAAAAACTCAGAGAATTAGACAATCAGTTGGAAATTCAGTTAATGCCTCCCTATCATGTGTAGATCATGTACCACTGAACCTCTCTGATGAAATTAACTACCATATGACAGACTTTCAACTAGTTAACAAAAATAACTTGGAGGATATTATTCAACATTTAAAAACTACGTCCTGTTGCCTTGACATCCTGCCGACTGATTTTTTTAAAAATGTTTCAAACTGCTTACTCTTAGATCTTATACAGATTGTTAACATGTCTCTTCAAACAGGTATCTTTCCTCAGGCCCTAAAAACTGCTGTAATCAAGCCACTCTTAAAAAGAACAACTTAGATAAGTTACTAATGGATAACTATAGACCAATATCAAACCTTCCATTTTTAAGTAAAATAATTGAAAAGGTGGTTTTTCAACAACTAAACCTTTTTTTATCCCAAAACAATATTTTTGACATCTTTCAGTCGGGTTTTAGACCACATCACAGCACTGAGACAGCTCTTGTTAAGGTCTTTAATGACATCCATCTAAACACAGACTACGGCAAATCTACAGTACTAGTATTGCTAGATCTCAGTGCTGCTTTTGATACGGTCGACCACGACATACTTTTAAACCAGTTGGAAAACTGGTTAGGTCTCTCTGGTTCAGTTTTAAAGTGGTTTGAATCCTACTTAAAAAATAGAAATTACTATGTGTCCATAGGCAGTTTTACATCTGAGCACCTAAATATGACGTGTGGAGTTCCCCAAGGCTCCATCCTAGGACCTTTGCTGTTCAATATCTACATGCTTCCTCTAGCTAAAATCATGGAAAGACACAATGTTAGTTATCACAGTTATGCCGATGACACACAAGTTTACATAACTTTCTCACATGGTGACTTCAGGCCAATCCAGGAATTGGCAAGATGCATTGAAGAAATTAATTATTGGATGTGCCAGAACTTTTTAAAATTAAATGAGGATAAAACGGAGGTGATTATTTTTGGAGCTAAAGATGAATGCCTAAAAGTCAGCACCCATCTCCAAACAACAAATTTTTTTAAAACTACTGACAAAGCCAGAAATCTTGGCGTAATTATGGACTCAGACTTGAGTTTTAACAATCACGTTAAGGCTGTAACAAGGTCTGCCTACTACCATCTTAAAAATATAGCAAGGGTAAAAGACTTTATGTGCAAACATGACCTGGAAAAACTTGTCCATGCTTTTATTTTTAGTCGACTGGACTATTGCAATAGTGTTTTCATAGGCCTCTCGAAAAAATCTATCAGACAGTTGCAGTTAGTTCAAAATGCTGCTGCTCGGGTCCTCACAGGGACCAGGAGAATGGATCACATTACTCCGGTTTTGAAATCCTTACACTGGCTTCCTGTGCCACAAAGAATTGACTTTAAAGTACTCCTGCTGGTTTACAAATCAATAAATGGCTTAGGACCTAGTTATCTTTTGGACTTGCTTGTAAGCTATGAACCATCTAGACCTCTTCGATCATCCGGGGCAGGTCTGCTTGCCGTACCCAGGGTTAGAACTAAAAAGGGGGAAGCAGCGTTCAGTTTTTATGCGCCACATATTTGGAATAAAATCCCAGACGATTGTAAGTTCGCAACAACGCTTAGTTCTTTTAAATTAAGGTTGAAGACCTATTTATTTAATGTTGCGTATTCTTAATTTATTTTTTTTTATTTTTTTCATTGTATTGCATTGTATATCTTTTCTTTTATTCCTGTATTTTTAATGTTGCTTTTGTGTTTTTATGTTTGTACTCTGTAAAGCACCTTGAATTGCACTACTGCTGAAACGTGCTATATAAATAAACTGCCTTGATTTATATAAAGCATTCATAGGCATTTGCTTTATGTTTAGGTCTATTGCTTTTATTTCCCCGGTGTGGAAATCAGGCAAACATACATGTCAGGCAACACGATTCCTGGCTGCATGTCAATATCCATGGATAGCTAGATCTTTAGTAAGTTGTAAGGAACACTATATTGAGTCCAATATTTAGTTTAAATTGATCAAATTGTTCGTTTTAGTCGCATTTTCGCAGTTTCCCCTATTAAATCCAGTCACACAGCAGATATTTTGCCACTCAGTCAGGCTGAGGGGGGTTGTTCCAGCGGGAAAGTGACGTCAATGCATTCCCTCTATTCTAAGAAGACTATTAAATCACATAATAAATCTGACATGACACCTTCATAACCGTGACATGACATGTCTTGAATATGAAGGAAGTTTTATGCATGTTTATGACTGTTGTCATTAAGTGTCATTCGCTCAATTATGATATTTTTAATGCAAATATGACATTGTTTGAGATGTCTTGATATAAACCAATACATCATAACCTGCAGTGTCTTTGTCATGAAAACTTGACATTACCAAGACAACATAAATTGCCATAAACATGACAAAGCAGATTAATGATCAATCTTAAGAGGGTTAGTTCACCCAAAAATGAAAATTCTGTTAGTATTTACTCACCCTCATGTTGTTCCAACCCCGTAAGACCTTCGTTCATCTTCAGAACACAAATTAAGATTAAGATCACTCCTGCATGCTAGTCCATAGGCTTCTTGAGGGAATGACAATTTCTGGCCTCGAAAAGTCATTAAAGACATCGTTAAAATAGTCCAAGTGACTACAGGGGCTCAATCTCAAAGTTTATTAAATGACAAGAACACTTTTTGTGCACAAAAAACAACAAAAATAACGACTTTATTTCAACTATTCATTTATTTCTCTCTCTGCCTCGAGTCAGGTTACTAGTTTAATAGCGTAAGCTTCTGTTATTGTACGTCACACGCATCACACACATGACCAGCGTCGGCCAATAGTGAGCCTACGTGTGACGTAGCTCTACGCAATCACACTACGTTAACTGACTACAGGCCCATAGAGAAGGAAGTGAATAGTTGAAATAAAATCGTAATTTTTGTTTGTTTTTGCGCACAAAAAGTATTCTCGTCGTTTGATAAACTTAAGATTGAGCCCCTGTAGTCACTTGGACTATTTTAACGATGTCTTTAATGACTTTTCGATGCCAGCAAGTGTCATTTCCTCAAGAAGCCAATGGACTAGTATGTAGGAGCGATCTTAATATCCTAATTTGTGTTCTGAAGATGTAAAAATGTAAATTCTGATGACCCAAAAATGTAAATTCTGTCAGTATTTACTCACCCTCATGTTGTTCCAACCCTGTAAGACCTTCGTTCATCTTCGAAACATGAATTATGATATTTTTGATGAAATCTGAGAGCTGGATCACTCCTCCATAACTAGTCCATAGGCTTCTTGAGCAATTGAAGCCGTACTCGAAAAGTTATTAAAGACATCGTTAAAATAGTCCAAGTGACTACAGTGGCTCAATCTTAAGTTTATCAAATGACAAGAACACTTTTTGAGTGCAAAAACAAACAAAAATAACGACTTTATTTCAACTATTCATTTCCTTCTCACTGGGCCTCGAGTCAGGTTACTAGTTTAATAGCGTATGATCTGTTGTACGTCACGCACACGACCAGCGTCAGCCAATAGTGAGCCTGCGTGTGACGTACGCAATTACACTAGTTTAACTGAATAGAGGCGCAAAGAGAAGGAAGTGAATAGTTGAAATAAAGTCGTTATTTATGTTTGTTTTTTGCACACAAAAAGTATTCTCGTTGTTTGATAAACTTAAGATTGAGCCACTGAAGTCACTTGGACTATTTTAACAATGTCTTTAATAACTTTTCGAGGCCGGCAAGTTTCAATCCCTCAAGAAGCCTATTTTAGTATGGAGGAGTGATCCAGCTCTCAGATTTCATCAAAAATATCTTAATTCTTAAATCTTAAGTCTTACAGGGTTGGAACAACATGAGGGTGAGTAAATACTGACAGAATTTTTGGGTGAACTAACCCTTTAAGCTTTGCATTGTGATTTGTAGACACTTGCATTTGAAAGCTCATCTTAACACACAGTACCTTGAGTGCTTTGTTTCCCTTGTTTGTAGTAGTCATGCCACGAGAACCGCTCTCCACTGCCCCGCTCGACAGGTCTGAGAACACAACACACACACACATGCTTCTCAGGTCATCAGGCTCACAACTCACAATACATGCAATGAATTGCTATGTTAACCTAGAATATGTTCATTTCAAACAAAGTTTGAAACAAGAAACAAACAAAAAACGAGGTTTTCTACTTTAGTGCAGTTCTATTATTATTCGATAAATGAAAAAAAAAAACCTTAAGTAAACATCTCTTCTCAACAAGCCATCCTTCATGTCAAATCACTAACCCCAAGTATGAGCAACATTAGAGGTGGGTATGATATGACCAAAACCTTACATCATTATGATAAACATTGTTATTTTTGCTTTAAATACAGTTTTAATTGTCAAAAATTTTAATATCACAAAAAAACGAATACTTAACGCATAACCATGACGTAGCAGTACCACATAAAACAGACCGGCAAGATATAATGTGGGCCTGAACTTCGATAATATGTACCGTTTCAGTTGCTTGCCTTGAGTAGCATTACTAAAGACACGATAAAACAGTAGAAATTTGTTAAGCAGTATACATGTTTGATTATCGCATGATGTTGTGGTGTGCCATCACGAAAATGTCTTTTTTGCATGCGTTTTAAAACCTTGCGGTTTAAAAACAAGTGATTTGAATCCTCACACACGCAATAAGCAGTGAAAGCGAACTCATTGGGTATATGCACTCTGAGAGATGCCTGAGAGACGGTTTCTGAGCACACAAACACCCGAAACCTCGCACATAACTCACATAAAGAGTGCTGAAATGAGCTCTGGTTGGTGCCTTATTGGGTTTGAACTGAATACAAAAACGTATGTGTCAAAATGCCCATCATGCGAGTATCCTGTAAACGCAGTCATGTCTTATTCGGATATAAACAGTACATGTGTATCAGTATATTAGATCAGTGCATTAAGTCTTAAAGTGACACAGCCTAATATACCTGTGAGAGAAACTCTCTCACTGCTCTTGACGGGATTCTTTTCATTGCAGGATTTTTTTTTGAACATTAGATTGCTTTATATAATTTAGATCTTGTTTCTAGTGCTTGAAGTTGAATCTATTTCATTTGTCTTTGTTGTTTTGTAGTTTTTTTTCCTTTACAGTAAATAAGAATTGCCTCAGACTCCTTACTTTCAACAATATTTACTTTTAACCAAAGGACTTTCATTGCATTGAAAGGTACAGATTTACATTCTTATCAGTTCATGCTTTTCCCTGTTTTTTTAGTTCCAATATTGATTTTACATTTATTTGACAGACAGGTACGAGTCGACAAAGCAATCCCAAAATTGGAATAAACAGGCAAAAGACAATTCTCAAATCAAACAATCTCAGCCTGCAGGAGCCAATGAGATGTTTTTTCCTAGACACACAATCCCCCCCCAAAAAAAACAGAGACAAAACTATAGGGTTGTAACAGCAAGGCACAGCAATAAAAAAGCGGTTATTGCAAACAACCAAAAGTGTCTCAGAAGCACCACACTGCTGCCATCTGGGAAGATAACTAAAAGCAACAACACACACACTGAACTGAAGCACCAAGAGTTTACTCATCGTGGATTACACTCTTCTGTGGGGATGAAACTGAAGCAGATGTGTAACAGTGGGGATGTTATCACACGGGCATAGACAGCAGCATCTATCAGACATGCTTCACTCCAAACACACACACACACACACACACACACACAGAGAGACATTTTGAGAATAATAATGCCTAAGCATAACAACACCGCAAGTTTGACATTGTTTGGATCAGAAATGCAAAAGATATCAGCAAATATATCGGCAAAAGAAGCACACACTGAAGAAGTTTCGATGATGTGGTTTAAAAATAAACATTCTGACATAAACACTCTGTCAACTAAACATTAAGCCATGCACAAATAAAAATGTCATTGAACTTTTGCTGTATAATTGTAACAATGAGCACTCACACCAAACAAACAATACAAAAAACGCACACAAAAAACAGATTTCGCATGGGCATTGCATTAGCGGCAGTTCATTACACAGCAAGTGTTAACCATTGTAACCCGTTTTTAGTTGTATAATACACACTATAGCATCTACTTCCAATACAACACCGCTTCCACTTCAGCTTCTCTGTCCAAAAGTCCCAACATGGATAGCGTTGCTGATGTCACAGTCCCTATATGATCATCTTATTAAAAACAAATGCAAAAACAGATTAAAATAAATAAATAAAATCAGAGACTGGAACTGTTATTTTTTTTTTGGTAACACTGTGCATAAGACTGACATGACTCTTTCATAAACATGACATGAACTTAACCTCAAAAGAGAAAACGAACTATATCAGCACAGAGAGAATACACAAACACACAACAGGAGTCTTCACAACTATTACAACTTTGAGTATTGCCACCAAGACTCTTCTGTCTCAACATTTGGCTAGTGCATGTGCCGTTTTACATGCGCCATTCGTGTGGGAAAAAAATTGGGCTACATGTGGGTGTATATCTGCGGACCCTCCTGATGATGGAAATTACAGCAAGCTGACGGTTGCAAAATGTGGAAGGTTGAAGTATGCTTTGTGCTTTAATCACTTGTATTTTACTTATCTTATAAACTTTATTTATTTTACATTCATTGTATTCATTTAGTAGTTTGAGTCTTTAGGCTCATGGCGCCCTAGACACAAATATCTCATATGATTCTGGGATGAAGATAAAGGTTACGATTAGGATTTTTTCCCCCGGTCATATTGCAGCGCCCTGTGTTTATTAGCACAGTGTGTTGTTTGCTTTAGGAAAGTGATAGAATGCTTGAAAACCTGAACGAAAACACTGAGTTACGGCATTAACAAGAGGGCAGGTGAATAGATGAAGAGAAAGAAACAGAAAGGAGGAGAAATAAAAGAACAAATAGAGCAAGGGAACATGGGGGGATGGTTGGAGGAAACAGCCTTGTGAAAAATGCATCCTCTGCACATTTGGGCTAGCTTGCAAAATGAGGGGTAAAAACCCCTGATCTCAGCAAGGTCCCCAACCAAGGCACCAATTAGGAAGTTGTGTAGCTGAACTTAAAATGACTAGGGCGTTCATTTCCAACCTTCAAACCCTGGCAGCATTCATAAATTTAGAGGATGCAATGATACATAAATTACAGTATGTATACATATGATAAATGCTGAGCCAACAAAAGCACTGTGGCCTTGTGCCCTTGTGTCATGTGTTAATGATTGCTTTCCTTTACCGAGGCCTCAGGGACTAGGTCTAGTCCACAGATGGATGCCGTTCGGCCGGGCTATGCTAAAGAAACACTGACCTGCCCCATTTACCTGTCCTCTACAGCACAATGTGACCTATCAATACAATAAAACACTCAAGATACACACTGCTCTTTGGAGCACCTGATTTTTTTTGTAAAGCATATCGGTAACATATTATAATAACTACACGCTAATATTCATTAGTTAAGCATGAGTAAACGGTTAATTCATCATTCATAAAGCATTAATAGACATTAATAAGCAGTTTATAAATACAGCTATAAATGCTTTCTTCTTGATTTAAAAGCATATCTATAATTTGTTTAATAATTGTATTTTCATCATTTATTAATGATCAATTTATCATTTCTAAATGAAGAATTGCATTTTTTATAAACTAGTTATTTAAGAGTTGTCAGTCATTCATAAGATTACTTAGAGCGTCTAAGCAAATGATTAATAAACTATTTAAATGTACATTAATACATTTTATTATTGAGACATATAGTGATGGTTACTGAGTGTGTTAATAAATGCTTTATTAACATGTGTTTCTGCTGTAATTCAGGGTTAATTCGGGTAGTTATAAAGCATTTAGTAATGGTCAGTTAACTATGTTTGTGAGCTCATCTAAAGTGAGGACTATTCATGCCTTGTAAAGGAGATTTAAAGGATGTTAAATATTTCTATGTTCTGTATCACTGTGTTGTGTTTGTTACGTTTTACTGTTTAGAGGATTGATGCCCCTTTAAATCTCCGTTATAAATGCTTTACAAGGCATAAATAGTCCTCACTTTAGATGAGTTCACAAACATAGTTAACAGACCACTACTAAATGCTTTATAACTACCTGTATTTACTACATTTACTTACACTTTTTAAGAATGACTGACACCTTCTAAATAATTGGTTTGTAAATAATGCTATACGTCATTTAGAAATGATAAATTGATCATTAACAATGTATGAAAATACTATTTTTAAACGCATTATAGATATGCTTATAATTCTAGAAAAAAGCATTTATAGCGTTATTAATAAACTGCTTATTAATGTCTATTAATGCTTTATAAATGATGAATTAACTGTTTACTCATTCTTAACAAATGATTAATAGCGTGCAGTTATTATAGTGTTACCAGCATTTATTTATAACAAGCTTTATCCACTTTCTCATATCACTCCATGATTGCTTCTCACACAATAAATAAAGGAGCATGAAACATAATTCTTAGCATATTAATAAATAATAAAATCATTATTTGATTATTGCTGCTTTGACAATCTGTATCTCTAAATAAAGGTGACTTGACATACTAACGTGAAATCGTTTTATAATATTATTATTGTTAAATACTCAATATTATAATAAAACATGACAACAACAAAAACACAAACTATCCTGAAACGTTTTTTTAACAGCCGTTCTTAAACAGGTTCTGCTCCATCTTCACTAACATTCTCTGGGTTCGATTCGGGCTCAAATTTGTATGGTTTTATTGACGCCATTGTTTATAATAAACAAACCACCGGTAAAGGTAAGGGGCGTGACGTTTCCGAAAAACGTACACCAGGCGGTTAGCGAATCCAGAACCATATAGAGAGATCTGAGCGAATCACAACACACTGGGCCAGCGAACCAATCTGAGCCCATTGTGTATTTTTGAGGGATTGGCTTCATAGAACCTAGAAACCATCAGACTGTTTTTACAAGGAGGGACAGAGCAGTGTAGAATAAATATATAATATATGAAAAATAATGACAGTTTTCAAAAACTAAGCGTGAACACGTGTTACAGTGCACCCCACAAACACAATCAAACCTTTGAAAAAATGTGTTTTACCACCCCTTTAAACCATTGAGCTTTTATTTTGGCGGGAAATACAGGAGGAAGACCTTAAAGGGTCATGAAACCCCAAAACACATTTGAACCCCAATGTTCAGGCTGCACATCACTGAAAATACTAAAAGCACTCATCCATTTGATTAATAAGTGTAAATTGCTTTACAACCCAGACGAATGAAATTGCTAAAAAAATAACAACCAAAGTCGAAGTCACGTCACAAAATGTGAGGTAGTAGCGTGCCACCTGGGTTTGAGCCATTCACTGCATTTATTCATGAGAAAGAACTCGTTCAATCCAATTTACGCATCAGATCGCATTACAGCGGCACACAAGAGTAGTTTCTGCAAGCAAGCTCTAGGCCTATGATGATATCCAGCAGGTGAAAGAATCCTCTATGTGTTGGGATTTATCTGACCTCAGTGACGCGAGACAGCTCGCAGACGGTCAGTTTAGCCAGTCTGTCTGCTTCCTGACCTGAGCCCCAGGTAGTCAAGGTTCAACTTGAAGACTATATGCCACATTACTAGAGAGAAGAGCGGCACAGGTCAGGTCTGCCCCAAAAACTTTTTTGCTATTGTCTATGAATCGTACGATATTTTATGGACACCACTTAGACAGCCAGCCAGCCATTGAGTGAGGACAGTCTACTAACTAACCCATCACTCCTGCGAACAGGAAGAGGGCCAGTGCAAATTACAGTGCCTGACATCGTACTTGCAAGTTAAAATTAATTTTAGTGATCTCCGACTGACGAAGTCAAACATCACTTCTAAATTTGCTGTGATATCAGGGACTCTATCTCCCAGCAAACATGTGACTATGAAGGCTGGTGTCTCTATTTTCACGATCCGTGTAATAGAATCGCCAATAACTATAGGGCACATTCAACAGGATTATCAGTGGGTGTTTCACTGAGTGGGGAGAACCGGTTTAATGTTGTTATTGGAACGGAAGAGCGGTGTTTTACCCAGTGACTACAGCGTCTCATGGTCACCCAGTTGCCCTGCTGCGCGGGGCCTAGAGACAAAAACCGAACAATGTACAGTGTTCACTAAGCTAGTCACATCCAAAGCAGTATCTAAAGCCCTTGCATTCTTACTATCCTCGATTAAAGTTTGGATGTGTGTCTCTAGTTCTGAAATCTTCTCTGTCAGCCTGTCGATTTCTTTGCATTCATCACATGTGTAGCCCTCACTGCTAAGAAGACTATACTATACATGTGGCAGGCAGTGCAAGAAGTGACAATAACAGGAGAACACATGACTCAAGCTAACAATATCAGATTAATGCGACACTCACCTAAAGAATTATTAGGAACACTTTACTGTGTTTGACCCCCTTTCACCTTCAGAACTGCCTTAATTCTACGAGGCATTGATTCAACAAAGTGCTGAAAGCATTCTTTAGAAATTTTGGCCCATATTGATAGGATAGCATCTTGCAGTTGATGGAGATTTGTGGGATGCACATCCAGGGCACGAAGCTACCATTCCACCACATCCCAAAGATGCTCTATTGGGTTGAGATCTGCTGACTGTGGGGGCCATTTTAGTACAGTCAACTCACTGTCATGTTCAAGAAACCAATTTGAAATGATTCGAGCTTTGTGACATGGCACATTATCCTGCTGGAAGTAGCCATCAGAGGATGGGGACATGGTGGCCATAAAGGGATGGACATGGTCAGAAACAATGCTCAGGTAGGCCGTGGCATTTAAACGATGCCCAATTGGCACTAAGGGGCCTAAAGTGTACCAAGAAAACATCCCTCACACCATTACACCACCACCACCAGCCTGCACAGTGGTAACAAGGCATGATAGATCCATGTTCTCATTCTGTTTACGCCAAATTCTGACTCTACCATCTGAATGTCTCAACAGAAATCGAGACTCATCAGACCAGGCAACATTTTTCAACTGTCTTCAACTGTCCAATTTTGGTGAGCTCTTGCAAATTGTATCCTCTTTTTTCTATTTGTAGTGGAGATGGGTGGTACCCGGTGGGGTCTTCCGCTGTTGTAGCCCATCCACCTCAAGGTTGAGTGTGTTGTCGCTTCACAAATGCTTTGCTGCATACCTCGGTTGTAACGAGTGGTTATTTCAGTCAAAGTTGCTCTTCTATCAGCTTGAATCAGTCAACCCATTCTCCTCTGACCTCTAGCATCAACAAGACGTTTTCGCCCACAGGACTGCCGCATACTGGATGTTTTTCCCTTTTCACACCATTCTTTGTAAACCCTAGAAATGGTTGTGCGTGAAAATCCCAGTAACTGAGCAGATTGTGAAATACTCAGACACCAACAACCATGCCACGCTCGAAATTGCTTAAATCACCTTTCTTTCCCATTCTGACATTCAGTTTGGAGTTCAGGAGATTGTCTTGACCAGGACCACACCCCTAATTGCATTGAAGCAACTGCCATGTGATTGGTTGATTAGAAAATCTCATTAATGAGAAATTGAACAGGTGTTCCTAATAATCCTTTAGGTGAGTGTAGATATATTGTGATGATATATGAAATATAAACAGCAAGGAAAGAAAGAAACAAGAGATTAAAACAAAGCTAGGTTAGGCCTTTATGGAGCAATCAACAACAAACCCAATCCACTTAGGAAGACAGGAAATCAATGTGCAACAGAAGAAAGGAAACCAAAGAGTTTTTAATGACATGAGTGTAAGTAAATGATGACAGAATGATCATTTTTGGTTAAAGTAAGCCTTTAAACCCCATTAGCCAATCCCTAGAGCTGCCCATGATACATAGCACAGCTAGAGAGAAGTACAGTGAACGATCATTATGGAAATTGAAAGCCATCATCAGGTTTCAGGATACTAATGTGCATGCAAGTAATTTTCTAACCTGCTGACCTCTCAGAAGCCCTGATGCCCCTTATTGAAGACTGGCTTAGAAACCCTGCATTTCATTTCATGCATGATCAGCACCTCTCTCTGATCTGCCTCATCAAGTTCAACTAGAAAAGATAAAAAGAAGAGGAAACGAGTAGTTTTATGCAGATCTAATCATCTCTCCCTTCAACGGAGTCAAGTCAATTATAAAACAAGCTCCGTGTGTCGAAGCACAATTTAACTGCAAATTAAAAATCAGACTCGGCTGATGGCTAGGGTTGTGTTTCCTCAAGACGGGCATCAATTTATGCACAGAGGGCAGGGAAGCCATAAACTAGCGGCTATTCAGAGCATGAAAAGGAGATGCAAATTATTCTGAAGTTTCAGCGGTGAAGAAGTGACGACGCACCATTAACAGTCAATAACCCCGCAGTAGCATTGCTGATAGATAGACAGCGATAGAGGAGTGAGCCAAAAACATCTCAAGAAGTGTTCTCTTAAAGTCAACCCTGCTTACATTGCAGGAAAAAAGCCTCATTAGTCAGATGTAAACACAATGGAGCCCAACTTTTGTGAAGAGATTGAATTTGAGAGCTCAATGAAAGGCAGATTCATTATTGACATTTGGAGTCCCCTCAAACATTGTAAAAAAAGATTCAAGTCTCTATCTAATGCCGAATTGATTTTGCAAAGCCGCATACATGGACAAGGCTTGGAATGCAAAACAGCTTTTATAACCTATAAGCTAACATTTATTTCCTGAGTTAAAATACAGGGCAGAAGTTTGCACTTGAAGTAAATCTGGCAAATATATTGAGTCACAGGGCCAAAAACCTGAGTTATCAAATAAATCAAATGTACACTGTAAAAATGAATGCGCTTTATCTAATCAAAAAATTGTGGCAACAGATTACAAGCAATATTATTAATTCAATTTAACAATAGAATTGAGTAATAATTAATCAAATTAATTCCTTAAAAGTTTACCATTTAAAATGAGTAAAACATCCAAAAAAACAAAAATCATACACACTGTAAAAATGAATATGCTTTCTCTAATCAAAAAAAAAAATTGTGGCAACAGATTATAAGCAATATTATTAATTAAATTTAACTAATTAGAATTGAGTAATAATTAATCAAATTAATTCCTTAAACGTTAACCATTTAAAATGAGTAAAACTTACAACAACAACCAAAAAACCCATAAATTGAAGTCACCATTACGATGATCGGTGTTTGATTTAGGTTTGTTTTAAAATTCCGGTTTTCTCCTGCAGCGATTCTGCGTGTTAACATCAGGTGTCTTCAATTTTGGCAATATAAAATAAAGAGCTCTTAATTACGTCTGTCTGTTAGTGAGATATTTTTGTTAATTTTTTTGGTGTAAACTTTACTCATTTTAAATGGTTAACTTTTAAGGAATAATTGTATGAATTATTACTCAATTCTAATTTGTTAAATTTAATTAATAATATTGATTGTAATCTGTTGCCACAATTCTATTAATTAGATAAAGCATATTCATTTTTACAGTGCAATCAAGTCACCATTATGGTGATCAATGTTTGTTTAAGGTTTTCTCCTTCAGTGATTCTGCTTGTAAACATCAGGTGTCTTCAATGTTGGCAATTTAAAATAAATTAAAATAAATTACGGTCTTATTCCAGACTAGTTAAAATTAGAATATATGGCAGAAATAATAAAACTTGAAAGTTATTTGTCTTTAAACCCAGTTGTTTGTTAAACTGGTGCTCTTTGATGCAGGCTTATTCTACTTTAATTCTACCATACATTAACATCTTCGAATAAAACACTCTTGCACAGTGTTACGTTTCAAAGAAAGAAAGAAAAAACACATAGCAACAGCAAGAGAAAGACAACTGCGGTAAAAAAAAAAAAAAAGACTCTCTCACTTACACTGAGTTTCATCAGACACCCCTCCCAACGCCCCCCAAAACCCTACTGATCTCTCCTGGAGTCCCGAGCGCTGCATTCAGAAAACACAGAAGGACTGAGGGACTCGTTTCTGCAGAGACCGCATTAGAAACGGAGCACCTCCTCCACACATTACACACTTTCTTCAGGTTGCATCAACTCCTGTCCCAGCAAACCTTCAGCCGATGAATTGTAGAGCACTTCGAGCAGAAACACCAGACAAAGGGAAAGCTGGAATGATGGAACCACAGACCATAGGACATCTTTCAAATGAATCTAAACCCCTGCTGCTTGATGAAGCGCTCATCTGTTCAGGTGCCATTACATTCAGAGAGATGGGGTTTATGACATGCGTATTAATGCCAGGCAGACTCAGGCTTGCCCAAAGTCATTGCTGAGTAGGTCAAAAGTCTCATTACACAGATGTGTCCAATTGCATGAATGTGCGCCACACACACACAAAAAATCATTTTTTGTTGAAGATGTGTCAAAAATCTTCATATAATAGCCGTTTATTGTGCGCACAATAAAATCACAATAGCGTTTGAATATAAGACTGAACTGTGTTCAAGACATTTTCATATCATTAACAGGTCAGGGCAATTTTGTTTACTATTTCAGATATTACAGTTTATATTTGACAGTTTATAAATGATATTAAATTTGTATTTATGATTGTCATGACTGTATTACTGAAAACCCTACGGTTGAATGACGATTCAATTGTTACATCTTACATCAAATAGTGATAACACATACGGTATTGGCCATGTTTTTAAATTTGATTTTTTTTTTTGTAGCAATACAAAGCTACACAAAATATAATGCCAGATTAGGGCCATGTTCAAATATTTAACTCATATACTGCAAAAATAACCCAAAATCTAAAAAAATACATGCATTTTTCCATGCATTTTCCATTTTTTTACATGCACAGTCTCTAACATCAGCTCAATACAGATCCTTATTTCCATAATGAGTGCAAGAGATGCTCAGATACATGTTTTCACATGCATATCATATTATAAAGTCAAGCAAATTCAGAAAAGCAGCCTTAGATAATTCTTATTTATCAAAAAAGGATAATCTAAAATGGAAATCAGAATTAAAACTCTGCAAACACACACATTCAAACAGGTCTTTTTAAAGGTCTCTGAACAAGGTTTATTAATCGGCACGATATCATCTCCCCTAACAATAATCATCAGTGTTTTAAGTGTCATACAATAAAGCACATGACCATCACGCTGACAAATGTGGGATGTAGATTACTGAGCTGAGAAAAATTTCAAAAACCGAGCAGCATTATTATGATGAATCAGCATCTACGGTGTCTGATTAAATCTTCTTTCACTCCGATTTTTACCTAGATCTGAAAAACTGCAGAGTAAAAGAACAAATTCCCCCAATCAGAGATCAATATATCTCATTATTGCATGTAAACACACGCGCCTTACCTGGTGCTGAAACTGCGCCCTTATGATGAAACAGCAGCTTTGCGCTGGTGTGTGTGTGCGCGCGCGCCAATCCACACATTTCAGCACATCCCCCTAGCTGTCACTATAATACCTCTAATTCACAGCAACACACACAGGGAATCCCCATAGACGTACGCGCCTCTGATTCCAATCACGCTTATTAAATATGTTTACGACACGACACAAAGCAGCTCGTTAGCAGTTGTGAATCAACATGCGCGTGCGCTTATATATTTCTGCTTTAGGTATATGCTATTGATAAAATATGACAGCAAGTGGGAGGCGTGCATGCACACTCAGCACAACAACACTCTCACACATTTCATGAAACAATAATCGAGTCGACTCACCCGAACAACAGAAGCCTTTCTCTATGCGCGTGTGGAGTGAGTCCAGAATCCTGAGTGTGTTTGAGTGAAATCAGACGTGTGAATGTGTTATTGTTGCTCGGATTCTCTTTCTCTTGTACCGAAATCATCAGACGTCATGTGATGTTTGATCACGTGGCTTCATTCATGTAACGTTAGGCACTACGACACCGCTCATTTAAAGGAGCAGTCTTCAATAACATTTTAATCATTCAAATAATTCCTCATTTATTATACAAGGAGGTGCTTTCTAAGAAACATCTCGACAAACCAAAACCTTTTTTTCATTAAAAACACATAAACGAGTGGACAACATGTTACATTAAGTGGAAAAGTGCATCCATTTATTTTTTATTTATTTATTTTTTTTTATTCCTGAGAGATGTTTTTAAAGGGTCATTAAACCCTAACCCAAATTTTCTGAGATTTTAACAGAGGTTTAGTGTGTGTTGAACACCATTGAAGACAATGTTAGCATTTGTTAGATTTAATAGTAGGAGAGAATGTTGCCCAGCTTGCAGGGAACATTCTCAGAACATTGGCTAACATTCTCTATTTGGTTAATGTTCTAAAGAAATGTTCAAAGAATGTTTTCTCATTTAAAATAATGTTTCTATAAGGTTAAATGTAAACTAAGATATAACGTTTTAACTGTAACATTTTGAGGATTTTTTTGAAAAGTTGTTGAGATAAAAGATTATAGTGTTCCATTATAACATAGGAGGAACATTATCAAATCAACATTCATAAAATGTTTTGAGGATATCACTGAGGCCTGATCATGACTGAATGCATTCTATAAAACGTTCTTGTAATGTGACTTGTTAAAGCAAGAATGTTATCCACAGCAAAAACTCCAGTGTTAAATTAACTCTCCTGGGAGTTTATTTGACTCCACAATCAAAGAGTTAAAGTGTTCAAATATGAGTGTTAAAATTAATTTGATAATTATGTTATTAATTGTGTGATGATTGATCATTATTGAAGACACCTGATGTTAACAAGCAGAATCACTAATGGAGAAAATCTAATTTTGTCACCATAATGGTGTGTGCTTTAGTTGGGCTCTTGACCCTCAAATTATTAACTTTAGATTTTGTTTGGCTGTTATAATTGAGTTGTAACTGCCACATGAACAAAGAGAATGGTGTTCATGTGGTGATGGTTATGTTTAGCCATAATCATCATTTGACTTGAATCTCTAAACATCATTTACGTTTAGCAGATGCTTTTAACCAAAGTGACTTACAACAGAGGACTGCAATTTAGATAATTAGGTTTACCTTGTTGATTACAGCAGCATGGTGATTCTACAACATACAATTTGTAGCATTTTCTATGGAATCCTAAATATTATTAATATTTCGTTCAAAAAGATTTTGATTTTCTTTATTAAGTCACACAGATATCAAGATTCAGCCTGTGAATCTCAACAATGGTGACGATAATAAACCATGTTGCAGTGCATTCTGGGTGTCACCAATCAAAACTCATTCATGGCTCCCATCATGCATTGCAGTGTGAATAAATTATGATATGAACTGTCCTTTTCCTAATTAAATATTTCACCATTGTCACCATTGTTGAGATTCATACACTCATGCTTGATGTCTGTTTGTACCTACACAATTTTTTTCATTATTTTATCAGAACAAGTTTTAACATTCTGGGAACCAAAATAAAACTACCCGCTGAAAACATTATTGGAACTTTGTGGTAATGTTCCCTGAACGTTGCACGTCGCCCAATTCACGTCATTCGCAACGACCAGCAAGAATGATGCCTCTATTCTCGTCGTTGTATTGACTTTGTATGTAATCTACTCGCGCAAATAATTCAATTTCGCGTTCGGTGTGAACACACCATTAGTGCGTTGATGACTCATCTGTGTCTCATAATTATTAATGAGACTGAGTTTTCATATCCTATGAGAAGACACTGTCTCTTAAAGGGGCACTAGACAACAATGCTGTCAAACAGCAACCCCTAGAGTAACTGTGGAGTACTTGCTACTGTCATATATACCACTCACGGAGGGCATGTTACATAGTATACAATAGTACATTGTGTTTAATTTGTCATTTAATGAGATCTAATATATGTTGTTGGTGGTGAGAATTTTCACGTGATTAAATACATATCCCCATGAACTTTAATGTTCCAGAGGAAGAACTTTTGCCATTGTGTCACAGGTTCTGGGTTCTAATCCTTACTAATAGTATAGTTTATTTTCCTCATCAACACCGATTGTATCTTAGTGGCTGTATTTCAAGCAGGGACATGTTTTTTGTGCATTGTGTTTTGTGATTTCACCGTAATGACTCTTTTAGTCCCCGCAATGAAGCAATGAGCGCGCGTCCGTTTGAATATCACAACAGAACACTGAATCCACTGAAACTGATCGCAGCGGCAACGAGCACTTTGGTCACTTGAATTCAAAAACAACTCATTTCAGATCGCCTATTATTTAACAAACGAAATAAATGAATGCTCTACTAGAGTTACCAGGAGACCTGGGGGGGTGTCGAGACGCCCACCATTCAACCCGAAAGAAGTCATATAACCATTTCAATAACTCTGAAGCTGTTAAATTAAGCTAAAATATCTGCATAGTGTCCCTTTAATTAGTCATGACACCACGTGGATCTTTCCAATGACAGACACATAGATATGATGTCTATGGACAGACATGTCAAACTGTGATATTGTGTAGTAGATGAGAGAGCCAATCATGGGACGCAAGTGTTTGTTTTTGTGGTGCAGAAGTTCAAGTGTCAGGGCCAGACTGTGGCTCCGGGCAGTTGGTTGGCCATCAACCACTGACTCATCTAAATTATATGTGAGCAGCAAACATGTTTCTCGAGAGAGAGCTTCGAGAACTGGAGAATGATGGACTTCGGACTTGTTGACAACCAATGCAGGTTGCGTCTTGCGAGTAATGCGGTACCTGAGGACATTTCTATCCCTTCAGAGGTATGTGTGTGTGTCTAAAATATAACCATGATCGTTTTACTTGCCTTTTGTTAAAGGGGTCATGAACTGGCTTTTTAAATTTTAGACATTTAACTTATGACGTTCGCTTGGTTTTTGCATTCAAAAACATCAAAATGAATAACTAATAAGCTATTTTGTACCCAAGTTTTGAGCCTACCTGAAAAACGCTGGGTTTTTATGGGTGTCTCGCACTAAAGACTTGGAAGTAAACGCCCACTGCTGTGAGTGGATAACAGTTTTGCATATTATAATAAGTTTCAACTCACCCGTCGGTGCACTTGGGGGAAATTGTTTTGAAAACGTCCAATGTTGTAAAATGGCAACCGGAATGATTCGCCATACATGTTCGACCCAGAGTCCGTGTGTTGCACCATTCCTGTCAGATCCAATATAGATGGCACAGCACCGTTCTTTACTCTTAATTGGTCTGCAAATCCAGTCTTGTTTACAATCCTCAGTGAAATGAAGTGAACAGACGGTTTACCCTCATCATCTGGAACGTCATTAAAAAATAAAGTTTATCCATGCAGTCCTATTGGAATCCACAGGGAGCATTTGCAGTGACTGTCTTCCTCCACAATCAGACAGACACTGCACAATATTTTGCATTGCTCGCTAGCTCGATCCGGTTTGTCATCACGAGGTAGGCATCTATGGTATGCGTGTAATACGCGAATCGGTGGGCGGGGCTAAACCAGCCATGTTGAAGTAGGCGTTGACGTCATAGTTCCCCACTTTTAAAAACGAGTCGTTTTCAGAGGCTGGTGTCAATAAATGCTTTTATTGGACTAACAAGAATGTTTTCAGTTCTGAAACCTACAGGATATTCTTATTATATGATGACCTCTTAGATGTCAAAAGCTCAAAGAAAATTTGATTTCTCAGTTCATCACCCCTAAAAACTCGTCAATAAAATTTGAAATATTTCGGTAATACCTCAATTGTATGCTTAATTTGTGTAATTAAATACTGTATATGTCATTGGGGTTCAGGTGGCGCGTAGATCTCTAGGCTATGCACAGAACGTTTTAATTATTTTCAAATATATGCATTTATAGTGTGTATATAAACAACTACATATTTTATAATGACATATAATTAGACATGTATATTAATATGTTTTAAATAGAATTATGATTACTGTAAGCTAATATATGTAGCAGGGCATTCAGTTACTTTTGAAAGGACAATAATAAAGTGTCAGTGTATTTCATTAGACACAGCCATCCACGCCCATTTAAGTTTATTTTTTCAAAAATATTGTGAGCTAGACTTGAGCTGAAAGAGGGGGGTTTCATGACCATTTAATGGTAAATGGACTGCGTTTATATAGTGCTTTCATAGACCCTATGGCCACCAAAGTGCTTTACATATTGCCTCACATTCACTCACTCATTCATACACTGATTAATATTTTGTATGGTTACACTTTATTTCGATAGTCACTTTAGACGTTCTACTAATTATAAGTAACTTTTCAACTACATGTCAACTAACTCTCATTAGAGTATTAGTATATTATAGCAGACTGTCAGTAGACTGTTAGGTTATGGTTAGGTGTTAGGCTTAGGGTTAGGAGAATAAGTTTATTTGTAGTCGACAAGTTACTTATAATCAGTTGAATGTCTGTTGGGGGACCAACAAAATAAATTGTTAGCAGATATTAAGCTGACAGTCTACTAATACTCTAATGACAGTTAGTTGACATGTAGTTGAAAAGTTACTTATAGTCAGTAGAATGTCTAAAGTGGACTATCAAAATAAAGTGTTACCTTTTGTATTATAATTTATACAAACATTTATATATGAAATGACACATTAAATACATACTGTGCAAATGTCAGTGTAATTGGACTGTCGTTTTTATACAGACGATTGAAGTGTCACGAAATAGTAAAGTGACAAAAAAATTACTAAAAAAGACTACTAAAAATGACAATTTTTTAAGTTAAAAAAATAATCAGCGTTTGTTAAAAATGACAATTCAAATTAGCTTTCTAATTGCAAACTATGGTCGCAAGTTCCGTCGTTACCAATAGAGTTCAATGGAAATTGCGACCAACTTGCGACCATAGTTGGCTAACGATGCTTTCGGGAAATGCACCCCAGATCGGTTAAGCAAAAAAAAAAAAAAAAAAAAAAAAAAAAATTGGGGTAAGCAATTAATTTTTTTAAATCAATGGCGTAGCTGGCATACCTTCCTTCAATATGTGTCTTTTTAAAGAATACATTGTTTTCTCTGTCCTTTTAAACATAAACTCGAACGTTTCTAATGACAGAATAGTATCATCTAGTTTGTGCAATTCCACACACACACACACACACACACACACACACACACACACACAAATAGTTTCTTCAGATCAAGCAGGACTCTTAAATTGAAAGCAACTTTCTAGTAGTTTAGTTTGCTGCACTGTAAAAAAAAATCCTAATTTCACAGAAAATAACTGTGATTTTTGACGACCATTTTCTTTCATTTTAAATTGTACTCAAAACACTGTAAAATTACAAATAATATCTGCAAAATAAAAATGCAGCTAATATTTTAGGTATTGTTACATTAAAGACAAATTCCAGTCATTCACATTTTTTACAGAAATTGATAGTATTTTCCATACAGTATTTTTCTGTTTTCTTAATTTACATAAAAATATATGTAAAATTACACATAGAATCTGTAATTAAATGGTAACAAAATTGTTAAATGATTACATGACTGGCAGCTCAAAAAACTGTAACATTAAAGTAAACCGTCATAAATTAAATAAACTGAAATACACTGTTATTTACAGGTATTTCCTGCATTATTATGATCAAATACCTTCATTGTAAAAAAAAAAAAAATCATAAAAAATGGTCAAATGACTGGCAACAAAGGCTGCCAAACAAAAACCATAAAATTAAAGAAAAATATTCAAATTTAAATAAACTGAAAAAACACTGTTATTTAAAGGTATTTCCTGCATTAATATGATCAAACACCGTCATTGTAAAAAAATCGTAAAAAAAGGGTCAATTGACTGGCAGCACAGGGTGCCAAACAAAAACCATAAAATTAAAGTAAAAATATGTTAATTTAAATAAAAACTTGATATCACCATGATTGAGATCAGTGTTTGCTTTAGTTGGGCTCTTGACCTTTATTATATGCTATTAGTTTTTCTCTGGCTGTTTTAATTATGTATTCAACATACATAGCATTGAAAGCAGGAGAAAATATCAGTTGATGTTGCTCATTTATTGGTGATGTCATAGTCATCATATGATGGCCTGATTCACTGATATGACAGAGAAATACCCAAGTGTATCTGTTGAAATTACATTATAAATAGGCGTACTTAAATTTTAGATTAAATCTATGATTATCATACTTTTCCCCATGAACCTTGAAATAATGAATTAATATTAATTAATTGATTAAGTTAGTGATGATTGAGCATTATTGAAGACACCTGATGATATCAAGCAGAATCACTGAAGGAGAAAATCACAAATTGTAAGTCACCGTTATGGAGATCAGTGTTTGCTTTAGTTGGGCTCTTGACATTTATACTTTCACTTTAAATTTTGTTTGTCTGCTGTTATTGATTTATGATAGTCAAATGAACAAAGAAAAGTGTGATCTGATAGTGTTGGTTATGTTTTGACATAATCATGCTGTGATCTAAATGAAATCTATTCAGATTATTGGGTTTAACTTGTTAGCAATAGTTTAGTGGTTCTACAGCATATGATAATCTGTATTTTCCTTATAATCCAAAACATTTAATAAAAAATTGTTCTGATCAAATCACTTTATCTTTATTTAGAAACACAGACATCAATAATCAGCCTGTGAATTTCAACAGTGGTGACATTAATAATCATTGTTGCCACCAATCACAACTCATTCATGGCTCCCATCATGCATTGCGGTATGAATAAATTATGATCTGAATTGTATATGTAATTTACTTCTCCTAATTTAATATTCTGCTCGCCACCATTGTTGAGATGCATTGTGTGAATCTTGAGGTCTGTGTGTGCCTAAAAGACAGACTTTCTTTTTTTTTACTTTTAAGAAATCCATATATCTCAAATTCTGGGTATTTATACAGAAGCTCAGTTATAATGTAACCAACAGCATAAATCACAAACATTAAGTTCAAATGATGATTGTCATAATATAATAAAAAACATTAGATAGTATTTTTTTTCTTTGTTCATCTGGCAGGTTTCACTCAGATGCAACAATCAATTAAAATATAAAGTTATAATATATAATATAAAGTGGGTCAAGAGCCCAACTAAAGCAAACACTCATCTCCATAATGGTGACCTGAAATTCCAGTTTTCTCTTTCAGTGATTCTGCTTTATGTGTCTTCAATAATGCTCAATCATCACTCATTTAATGACTTAATTATCTCATTAACTTTAACACTATTGAGTGTGGACTCCTGTATCCCAGGAGTGTTAAATTAACACTGACTGAGTTTTCGCTGTGACGAAGAGCCGTAGTTAGCTGACAAGCTGAGCCATATCAATCTGATCCATATTCATATCAATAAAGCATTCAACTACATGATGAACATTACCACAAACACTGATCTTCATCATGGTGACATCAAACTTTATTATTTTACAAAAAAAAATCAACTTCTAAACAGCTGTTAATTCTCAGTAAGAATGTTATTATGCAATAAATAAAGTCTGGAGTGTAATAAGTGAGGATGCAGAGATCTTGAGAGATCTGTTAGTGTTTAATGTTCTGTTGGGATGTAAATTGTTTCTATGTTGTGTTTTGTGGGTCACCAATGTGTTGAAGAGTAGAGCCTGTGCTTCAGTTCAGGATGAGCAGAATAACACTGAGGAAATGCTGCTTGTTCCTTTATTTCACTGACAGTAACTGTGTAGTTGCTGATGCAGTGATTTATAATCACAGTAAATCATACATCACTTACATGTTTCTTAATAAAAAATTCTGGAAATATGTGAAATAACTGTTTCTGTTAAAAGGCTTAATGAAGATTTCTACTTTTGCACTTATTTAAATTAGGCTATTTTACAGTCATTTTATGGTTTTTGTATGGCAGCCATTACTGACAGTCATTGACTGTTTTTACTATGAAGGTATTTGATCATAATAATGCATTATTTTTACAGTTAGAGTGTTTGATCGTAATAATCCAGATAATAGCTGTAAAATAACAGTGTTTTTCTGTAAAACATTTAAGAAAAATATCTGTAAAATGTTTTTTTCGCTTAATTTAAATTGAGATATTTTACTTTATTTTTACGGTATTTGTTTGGCACCCTTTGCTGCCAGTCATTTGACCATTTTTTTACGATTTTATTTTTTAGTGTGCTTCCATCTTCACATCATCACCTAGAACGAACCACAACACTCCATGCTGACAAAAAGTGCTGTGAGCAGAGCTGCCTCCATAACATGCAGAAGACAGAAAAAAACCCTTAAAACCAGTTCAGTCTGTTTCGAAAGATGCTTACTTTGGACCTTTGGTAGGAAATATACACACAGTGAAAAAATTGAAAACCATCACCATTTATTATTCCAAAGCTTTATGCATGGAACACAAAAGAAGATATTCTGTAAAAATGAGACAGAAGAAAGAAATGCATACAGGTTTGTAACAAATTTTGAGAAAATTATAACAAAAATTTTCATTTTCCCGTAAACATTTAAGGCATGTAACTTAGCAGTAAGGACTTAGAAGTAAAAATAAAATAAAATAAAATTAAAACTTTAGAAACAAAAACCTGCACAGACTAAAACAAGTAAGAAAAAAATAAATTGCCCTCCAACCTTATTAGTAGATTTTAATTTCCCCAGAATCAAGTCCTCATGATATAAAAAAGAGCTACAATAAATTATTTGCAGTGTCTATAGACAAGATCTTCCATTTAAAGTTTTACTTTGAAATACAAATCTCAGTTGATATCTATATGTATTAATGATATCTATGAGGGAAATACAGTAAATTCAACAAAATATATAAATATATCAAGTTCACTATCACAGTGAATAATAAACTATTTCTCACTATCAATGTACAGTGCTGATGTTAATTTATAATAAAATGGCTTTTCAGCTACACAGGACATGAATGTCTACTACACCTTAAATGTAATTTGCACCAAAAGACAGATATTGGGCCCTCTGCCTTGTCTATCCCAAACGTACATAAGTTTGTCTATGTTTGTACAGTAATGTTGTAAGCAACAGGTCCTTTAAAAGTGAAGCCCAGGTAAAATGTGACATTCTCATTGTTATGGGGTATTGAGGATGACTTGAGAGCTGGGATTTGAAATTTCATTCCTTTGGGACCCTCTAGAAAAACCTTCTCATCCTCCGTCCAGCCTGTGACAGATCTCAGCAATTTAGAGATTTCTGGCATTTTCCATACTTCTCCACTAAACCATTTCATGCGTTTTTCTGAAATAGACAGCAGTTTTGTGATTGTTTCAACCTTGCTCTTGTGGACAAACTTTTCAAATCCAGTCCCATTTCCCAGGAAGAAATGAGTGTAGATCCTCTTTTTCCTTGGAGGGATGTCCTTCAGTTTCTTGTTGTAGTTTCTCTGGAGATGCTCAACAGCAGAGAGAACAGTTTCATACTTGTGTTCTTTCTCCACTTCTGTGTCATGCTCTTCTGGCCAGAAAAGTAAGACGAGTAAGAAAAGAGCACTTGGCAAGCATCTCAGTTTCTCTTTAGGGAATTGGTGACTCAGTCTTTGCAGATCCTGAAATGCAGCCAGCTTGGAAGACTGAGTTGAGAGGCAACTTAAAGCAAAATGCGATGCTATGTACTTGACAAGGTCCGCTGGTAGCATCTGTGCCCTCATAGGATTGCTTGGGTAAAGTGAAATAATTTTCTCCAGAACACTCACAGGGTTACCATCTTTCTGGTTGGTTAGGAGGGAAAAAATTGTTGTGATGTTTCCACCGCCATGATAATAAATCAACATGCGTTTCATGAGAGGACTTAAGTACCCTTGGTTTTGATCTGTAATAAGAGAAGCACCACTGAATAATTTGCCATAAGCAAAAGACTTATTCACCAGCCAGTGCATTGGATGCTTTATGGTCCTCTCAACAGTGTCAGATGTCTTCTCCTCGTCGGTGTTCAGGTCAGTCTGGAAGTAACTCAAGTCTTCCGAAATCCATTCCAGTGCTTCCAGCATTAGTTTTTGGAGGTTTTTCAGCTTCCAATGATACTGTTCCCATGGTTCTTCTATCTCAACAGGGATGTAATCTGTAAGGAGGTATTTGATTAACTCTGAAGACTTTCTTTTTGAGAACACATGAAGAGTGCGCATTAGATTCAGCAATGCACATCCTACCTCTACTACTCCAAAAAAGCCAGCATTGTTCATAGTCTCATTGTCCTCAACTGCAGCATTCTTGCATTCCTGGAAACATTCAATGGCTTTTAGTGCCGTTTCCAAAGCATCTACTGTGTTTTCAGGTGTTTTTTCATCCTGCTCCATGGCTTTACATTTAGCTGCAAACCACTGCCTGTACACCTGACCTCTGGTATCAAGAATATAGGAATTCTTTGGCCTTTTTTCTACTGCAGTTTTGGCCCACTTTTCCGCTTCTTCAAATCTGTCATGTTTGTAATTGAGTCGAGCCAGTTGCTGAGCAAATAATGCATCCTCGTTAAAACGCTTGTAAGCCGCTTTAAGAAGCTCAATGGCTTTATCTGGACACTCTTTCTCTCTCACGTGCTCAATTAGGGGAGAGAAAAAGCTGTCAAATTTATCACCTTTGCTTATCCTTTGGCGTGTCATGAACAGATCTCGCAAGAACTTCATGTACTGATCTTTTCCAAACCTGTGCTCAAAGAGCACATCATTGTTGAGAAGATCCAAAGCAAGATCACTTTGTTGTTGTTTGTCACCCAAAAATTGGAGTATTTCCTTTGCAACCAGTGGATGAATGATTCTGACGGAGTTAATGTAGGTGTTTTCATCCCTCAAGTGTATTAAGACCAATTTAGCTTGCTCACTTAGAGAAGTCTCAAAGGCATGCCGTCGAAACCTATCCACGCAGATGGACAGAGCTAGGAGAGCTTCGCAATGTGACTGAGAGATGAAAGAGTTCTGCACGTAAGTGTTGAGCAATGCCACATACAGAACAAGCTTAGTAACCACAGACTTGTGGTCAATGTCTTGCAGTAAATGCTTGACAAACTTCTTCACATATTCAGCAATTTTGTGGCTTTCGAATTCCTCACTCATCAGGACAAAAGTTAGAATGAATTCTGGCTTGAACTGCTCTTCAAGTCTTTGTCGTTTTTTGGAAAACTGCTTTTTTTCGGTCTCAGAAAGTTTATGAGTAATAGAAACATTCTGTTGAGGTGATTCCTTACACATCTTCTCTGGATTGTGAGATCGCCTACAACTTAGCAGAATGAAGCAGAGAGTTCCACGTGCTATTTTCTTGGTATTTACAGCCACTTCCAATTCATTCTTTACATCTTCTAAATACTCTTGATCACAGTCTTCAAACAGCAGGAGAACAGGGAGGCATTTTTGGGGATCTTTTTCTTCATATTCCCGAAGCCAAACGGCATCTTCTGAAACAACCGATGCAGATTTTGAATGATTTACAACGGCACACCTTAGATCCCTTCGGTTATTCCACAGTACCTGCCTTGCCACTGTACTGCCACCACTGCCAGGATGATGGTATATGTTGATGCAGCTGATGGGTGCCCGATCCAAACTCCAACAAAGACAGTCTTTCAACATATTGTTGACTTCATTATAAGCATCTCTTTGAATAACCTCCCCAATGATTTTTTTTTCTGCAAGCCAGAGATTCATCCAAGTTACTTTTCCTCCATGGTAAAACTGCTGCTCAATCTTCTCCTTTTCAGATTCAATGACACTGGGACTAGTTTCTTCACAGTGGTTTAGACTCAGAATCTCCAACGAACATCTTGTTTCCTCCTCTCGAGTTTCAAGGAAACACTCGCCTTTGACATGGATTGGTAATCGTTTGGTGGCCCTTGTAGTGGTAGGCTGGACCTGTTGGAGGGTTGCATTTACCTGACTTATTGTCATCCCAACAACACTTGAACTGTTTACTGTTTCCATGTCACAGGATCCTAGAGCAAACCTTTGCCAGTCCTTGAAATTCTCCTCTGATTCAGCAAGGCAGATAATGTCTTCATGTCCTTCCATATCAGTGAAGAACTCATAGAACGTATTGAGGAATGGTGTGTCAACCGGGGAAGTAAGAAGGAAGATCACTTGAAAGGTTCCTTTTGGCAAGATATCTTTGCAGATCAATGACACACAATCTTTTAGAAGAGTTCTTTTTGTTTTGACCCAGGTCTTTTCATCACAGGGAGGCTCATTGCCTTTGTAATCTCTCCGTCCATTGCAAAATATCCAGCTGGTTTGATCAAACAGACGCAGATGACTCTCCAAGTCTCGGATGCTCAAGCCACTGGGAATTTTGTAGTTCTGCATGAAATGGCGGTTCACTACATGGTGCTCATTGTATGCTTGGCATAACCCAGACACATTGGAATCTGGATCAAAGTCAAACACACAGAAGATGTTCATGTTCAGCAAAAAATCAATGTGTTGCAGATCCTTCTCCTGAAATCGATTAGTGACAAGTATGTGCCATTTTTCCTTGTCCATCATTTTATTTCCACCTGTTATGAGCATTTTAAGTTTTTTTCCCAGGTTCTGGCACAGTTTTGGTGCTGTGAAATGATCAGTTTTCTCTGCCTCTTCTCTCTGAGCATCCCTAAAATTGATCTGTTGGTAGAACTCATTCAGGTCAGCCACTGGTTCTGTTTTAGAACCCACTCTCCGATATGCGGTTTTCTTCTCAAACTGAACTTTGTTTGCCTTCTCATTGAAATTTGGCAGGCTAACAGAGAACACCTTATTCTTCACTATGCTCACTGCTGGCTTAATATCAACCTCCACAACATAGTGTTCCACATTGCTGTTTGAACCAACTACTTTAACAAACTGAGGTTCACCAATACATAGTCTTACAAGTTCGCTATCAGAGCTAGAGAAACTCCTCTCAATGTAATCTAATGAATCATAGTACACATCTTTTTCCTCGACAGGAACACCAATGATTTCACCATGTACATAACCAGTGTCCCCTCTACTGTCCATGACACCAAAATGTATTGTGCCATTTGTACGAACATTCATACAACCAGTAGCAAACTTCAGCACTTCCTTTGCGAACTTGGCCTGTAGTCTTTGGCGGTCCAGTTTTGCAGCAGTGGCAAATGACTTGTACTCATGACATGGAAAAACAAAATCACTAACCCCTGATTCTGGTAATAGTACACTGTTCTTAACATATGTAAAATCAACACCTTTCATATCAAAAGGTCGTGGTTTTGAATCTCTCTTTGTTGTTACCACAAGTACAGAATCTTCTTCCTTGTTCTCTTCATTGACATCGGCTCTTGTGTCAACACTTTTAATTGCACTTGCTCCATGGTCATTTTTTTCAGAAGACTGTTTGTGTAAAGTATCATGTTGTCGTTGGGCTTTTTGTGAATTATTTACTAACTCATCTCTTTTTTTGATTATCAAAAGCGCAGGCCCGGATTTCATTCCAGTCTCTTTTTTCAGATATTCTTCAGATAGTTCACGTAGGATCCGACCATCTACTTCCTCTTCATGAAGTTTTTCAATATATGTTTCTTTGATTCCTATCGATCTTAACCAGATGCTCACCATAGACTCATTCCATGTCTCCAGCGGAGAATCCTCTGGCTTTTCTGCAAACCAAAAAATAGCCCAAGGTGAGATATTTTATTTTAAAACAATGACTGGTAAGTGTTACAAAAGAACATTATACTTGCCCATTGTTTAATGTCTTCTAATGATCATTCACAGTACAAATGCAGACACCTTTACATTGCAGACCTTGAAGAACAAAAATGACTGTTAAAGCAGAGACATTTTAAAGCCATCAACAATACATTTTTCTGTATTTTGTCCAGCAAAACTGGGATGCATTTCAGATTAATTTAATTTTTTGGAGAACAGAGATGCTACATCAGAACTTAACTGAACTGATAAATTGGGATCTCGTCTGAGAGCCCAGTCACCTTTGAGTGTAAACAAAACAAGCCAATGAACATTAGCGAATGAGACTGCCGAATGAGACCCCGCTCTCGTGGTGGGTCCCGTCCATTCAGCAGTGAAGCAGCAATTGTGGTGTTGGTACGAAACGTCTCAGTTCTGGAGTTATAATATTAATCAGTCAGTCAAGTTCAACGTTACATCGGAACTGAACTGACGATCTGCAAACCCTACCAAAACGCCACAATTTCTTACCCTTCCAGTGCCCTGAGTAAGCCTCCTGTACCCCCCTCACCTTTTGGGACGGAAGAAAGCACAGAGCTTTACGCGGAGATAACCAGTCACTGCTGTTCCTTTGACCCACACAGTGAGACTATTCCAAATGGAAAGAGATGCTATGCAGACCACATCCTACCTGTAGGGAGGTAACATGTGGAGATTACACATATGGACTGGCCATTGTCGCAGTGCTATACATGGAAGGTCTCAGGGGTAGAGCAAACATGGCTAAAGGTGGAAGTCAATACTGGCAAAGCGAAATATGCCAAGGGAAAGACACAGGCTCACCAACAGGGGAGCCGTACAGTGAAAAAATACAAATGTGGCACGGGGAATCGCAAGATATGGGCAGCTAGTCTAGTAAAGTCATACAAATGAGTGCTAGACCCAGCATCAGACGCCTCTGCCGCATTTAACTGCTGAGGTAGCTGGAGGACCTCTACCAGGCTTAACCAGGGAACTCACCTGGGGAGAAATATGGGCATTTGTATCCCGTCCTTGGATGGGAATGGCACAGCAAGCAAGACAGAGTGAGTACCCTCCTCTACTAGCTACTTGTAGCCAGCACATGGGATGAAACTGGCTCTAAACGGAGACTATAATCCCTCTTCAACAGGTTAGGTGTCGCCCAGCCTGCAGCTCTACAAATGTCTGCTAGCGAAGCTGCGCCAACGTCCAGGAGAAGGCAACACTCTAAGCTGAGTGAGCCCTCACTCTGAGGGGACACGGCTTATCTTGATCTTGATACGCTAGGAAGATGGCATCCAGAGGGCCAACCTCTGCTTGAAGACCTTTCCCTTCTGCTGTCCTCCGTAACAGACAAAGAGCTGGTCTGAGGTTCTGAAGCTCTGCGTGCGGTCCACGCACAAACACAAAGCAAGAATGGGACACAGCAGAGGTAAGGCTGGGTCTGCATTCTCCAGGGCTAGTGTTTGCAAGTTCACCACCTTGTCCCTGAAAGGAGTGGTGGGAACTTTGTGCACGTATCCATGTTAAGGGACAGGATATTAAGCTCTACTGACTGCAGTGGCTCGAAAGGGCACTCTCTTGCAGAGCTGCTAAGACCAAGGAGAGGTCTCAAGATAACATAAGGTGAGGCAAAAAAATCTCCTCAGGAATCTGATGAGCAGGTTGTGCTTCCCAAAAGACTTACCCTCTACTTGTGATGTGCGGCAATAGCGGCGACATACACTTTCAGGGTTGAGAGAGAGGTCCTCCGCTCCATCCCTTCTTGCAGGAAGGAAAGCACAGAGCATTTCCAGGGGGGCTTCTCGGTGAACACCACTCGATGAACAGGTTCTTCAAAGCATAAGCTTCATGGAGGGTGCTCTGTGGTAGGGCTGCACGATTATGACAAAAATCATAATTGCCGATTATTGCCTTGAAATTATAATTGTGATTATTAATTACGATTATCACAATTTACATTGAATGATGTTTTGAACAGCTTTGTGCCATTGTTCGAAGTGACTGCATGCAAATTGTTATATCAAAATAAAACGGCTGAAAACTCCTGAAAAACGTTCAATGCTTTTCTATGGTTTAAAGCAACACCAAGTAATTTTTCCTCTTCGGTCGCCCTACTGGTTAGAAACGAAATTGTCCATTGCCGCTGTCGTAAATAATTTAGCCTACCGCGCACGCACGCTCACTGTTTATCCAGCACCAGCTTTAGAATGAACGATGTCCACAGACAAGGTAGAGTATGTTACATGATTTCATGAAAGGGTGATGTATTGCGACATCAGAAACGAAGAAAAACAAAATAACGATTATTATAGTGCTTAATGTAAAGCAGTCGAACTTTGTAGTTCCTTTTGTGGTCGGGTTCCTACCCGAACCCCCAAGTTACATAGTGCCAGTAAAAGTGACACAGACCCCGTCAGGCGACGGCAGAAGTGCCTTTCACCCTGTTACGACTTGATGAACCACTGATAAGATTTTGGAAACATTATTTTAAGTAAACAATGTTAGATAGTGTTGCTTTAATGCTAATTACAATTATAATGTTACACTAACTAAAATTAAAACAATGGGGAAAAAAAATAAGCTGTAAAAAAACACATTTTAAGCACACAGAATAATGTAAGTGGACTTTTTATAATTGTGCCTTTGAACGATTACATAATTGTGGCATCCATAATTGTAATCACGATTACAAATTCGATTAATTGTGCAGCCCTACTCTGTGGTGGTGTCAACTACTCATGGGGGTAGGTCAAATGAGTCCTTCGGGTGCCCCATCCCAGAGAAAGTAGCTACTTCCTCAGGGGAATCTGACAGGGAGGGCTGTTAAGATGAACAAGTCCGAGTGGGCCAGTAAGGCGCAATCATCAAGACATGCTCTTCGTCTTTCATGACCTTGCACAGCATCTGTGCATGCAGGCTAAATGTGGGAAATACATATTTGTGTAGGCCCCGGAGGGCTGGCTGTGTGCCAGCACACGCATGTAACCTTGGTTCCCTGAGATAATGCGAATGAGTATTGAGTAGACAGCCGTGCTATGACGCACACTCCTAGGCGTTGGTCGATTCAAAGTAACCTGAATTGTATGGCGAAATGAGGTGATTATATATGCAGATGGCTCGCCCTCTTTGACGGGGTCTGAGCTCAGTTCGGCGGGATGCGCCACAAGCCAATGCCTCTTTGCCATTGGCTTGTGCAGTTCCCACTGCTCAGCCAATAGGCACATGCAGGTCTCAGCATGGCAGTACAATAGCACTGCATTATTGAATAAAAGGATTAAATAAATCAGAGAAAAAGGAGTCCCTATAGCATCTAGCGGCGTAATACTTGTTCCTGTTATTTCATGAAACCGAGGTTACGTTAGTAACTGACATGTTTCTGCTTGTCTCTTTTTTTCTGTTCTTGTTGTTCCTCTTTCCTTCAGTGATTCTGCTTGTTAACGCAGGTGTTCATCACTAATGCACAACAATCACTTACATATTCACATAATTATCTAATTTCAACACTACATCAATGTTACTTTTGCTGTTTGTAGTTTGAATCACTAGGACTTCCCTGTGTAGTTGCTGATCCAGTTAAAATATCTTTATTTTCAACATGACATCATGACTTTTGCGTAAACATACCTGCCACTTTCGAGTCAAGTGGCGTGTTATCTCATTTTGAGCTATCCACGTGTATCCGCGTGTATTTGTGTATGTCTACACCATTAATATCAGAGTAATTCCGCGTGTCTGTACACGCCGTCAAATGTCCGAGCGAAACGAAGCAAAATGTAAATCTACATTTGGGGAGTGATCTTTTTTTTTCCTAGGATGGTAAGGGAACACTCATAAATGCCATTAACCCCAGTGACGGGTAAGTTTAGGGACGGGGTTAAGGTAAGTCATATATTTATATATACAGTAATAACGTTAAGTCAACGGCGTTCATAAACACGCTGAAAAGTGATTATGCGTGTTGATAGCATGCCAAAAATGGAAATACAAATTGGCGTGTCATACACATGCTACTTCATGAGATAAGTCTCTTTTTTTTTTTTAAATGTTGCAATAGCCTTATACACTACTCGTTCCCTCATCTCATGGAACCGAGGTTACGTTAGTTACCGAGACGATTTCCATAGTCTGATTGGGAACCTATGCTCTCGAGGCAAATATGGTTCTTCCACTGAGTATGTGATGCGCGTTTGTGACTCTCCTGTTCGAACTGAACCAAATGACTCGAAAAAAGATTTGTTCATTTTGATGAAAGAGTTTGAACAGGAG
Organism: Cyprinella venusta; assembly: GCA_038021265.1. Taxonomy (NCBI): domain Eukaryota; kingdom Metazoa; phylum Chordata; class Actinopteri; order Cypriniformes; family Leuciscidae; genus Cyprinella; species Cyprinella venusta. The sequence continues at coordinate 13,563,068 of CM075863.1, forward strand.
AATCATGAATGTGCATCCCAGAACAGAGCAGGCGAGCTTTTGTGCTTATAAAACTTGAAGTTTTTTATTTATTTTTGAAATGACCACTCGTTTGGCTAGATAGGACCCTTATTCATCGTCTGGAATCGTTTAAAGCCATTTGAACAGTTTGCACTGAAACTCTCATTTGGACCTTGAACTGTTTGGTGCCCAGTGAAGTCCATTATATGGAGAAAAAACCTGGAATGTTTTCATCAAAAATGATCAAAAATGAATCTTAATTTCTTTTCAACTGAAGAAAGAAAGACATGGACGTCTTGGATGTGAAGTGAACTACTCCTTTAAATTAATACATTGTTTAAATTAATAAATTATTTGTCACCTGTGTGATTTGATGTACATTTTTTAAATACATCATTGATCACTATAAATTGTAGACATGCATTAAATCTGTTTTAAAACACTTGTGAAAATAGCTATTTGCTACAAATAAATGTACTTTTAATTAAATTTATAGCTGGTTTTCAGTCACGTGATTATGATGATAACGTGTGGAATTCAGATGGAGGGCATTGAGTGAAGAGCGCAATGGACGAGATGTAGGAAAGTCCGTATACATAGTTCCCACATGACGTCACAACATACGGCCATTTGCCAACCCAGCGCCATTGCTGAGGGCAAAACACTAGAAGAGGCAATATGAGTTGAACGAAGTGAAATGAGTTTCGTGCTATAAAGTGAAAATGGTCATCTCCTGCTGGGTCAATGGATGATAAAATCGTGCCGGAGGTTCAGTTAAATCGGGATTTTACACTATACCCGTCATTAGATTCCATGGATGTGAGAAGACTAAGCTTTTGTCTGAACAACGACGGAGATTATGGCTGGCGAGGATAAACAGGAAAGAAACTCACTCAAAACACGCAAGAATTTGTTTGACAAAAGCACAATGTTGTGTTTTATTGCGAGTGTAAACAAATATATGTTAACACATTGCAGTTTGAATAATGTCCTGTATGATCAAAATGACGAGGTATTAAAAACATAAAAAAACAGCATGTCCCTAAAGAACCCGCGTATAATGTAGTTTCGCATTACATTAATTAAATTGCACGCAAGTTATTTATTTTTATATTCATGCAACGAACCATGACGCCCGCAAGTACATGCATATTACAGAAAGTACCGGTGACTGTTTTAAGGGGAACATAGGAATTAAGTTGTGCAGGCTATGGCTTTTTAATAGACAGATTAGCATCATGCTACTTCGCTATGATGACTAAGTTACTTTTCCATTGATTGCACTTGAGCAAACTTCACCAAACCAAAGCCACGTCAATCTGATCGTACACCTCCAGTGATTTCCAGACTCGGTATTGCTCACATGTGTAAAAACTCCTCACCAATACCAGATAATGGTACACATGAAAATACTGTATCTGAAGCAATGCTGCATAATCATTGCTCAGTGCTTCCTTCGTTACTGCATACGGATCCACACCATTTATGAATGAAATTTTCGCATTGTACCTCTCTCTGTCTTGTTTTAATAGTCTCTTTATAATCTATATCACTTTGTCTTTTCGTGATTTGCATAACAATATAAACAGAAATAAATATTTGTTTGTAAAACGACATTCTCTGATAAAACTTTGTAAAAACCTATGGTAAACACAGCGGTTTTGCCCTCAAAGATGGCGTCTCCGGGGAGGTCACGTGACATTAATTCGCCTGTGGGAACGCTATTGTAGCCTACTACTTTACACGCCGCTATTACAATAGAAAGATATAAACAAAACATCAAACATATGTTGGACGTGATCCTTAAGTTATGAAGAGGAGTGATTTTTCAACTGAATTGAAATATTTTCCTGCCATCGAGGCTGTAGATATCAGCAACTACCTCGTCTTAGAGACATACTTTGAATTTACAAAGTTCGGAAACATTACACGTTACACAAACATAGCCACTTAAGTTGTATTAACTTCCCTTTGACGAAGTGATTACTAAAGTTACACACACGAGCATTATCCCATTCGGCTCCTCCCGACCGCAGACATAGGTTTGCAAGCCGTTTTTCCAGAGTTTTTCGATCAATTAATTCCTTGCATTTTCCCCCCTTATGAACAACAACTTTTGGTACACGATAAAAAACTCCTTGGGGTTTGATTGATTCAAGTAACCATAAATGACTGACTCAGTCAAAACAGGGATTTTGAGTTTGTTATAGTGCTTTCTATATACATAGTTCCCACATAACGTCACAACATACGGGCATTTGCCGACCCGGCGCCATTGCTGCGGGCAAAACATTAGAAGAAGCAATAAGCCGCGTTTCCACCGCAGGAACTTTCCCCAGGAACTAGGAACTTTGGGGTGGTACTCGGTGGGTGCTTCTCATTTCTTATTTGTGCATCCTCGTTTCCTTTCCTTGCTTCCTTTCCTTGCGTCTCAGCTCCACCCCCTGTAGGACGCGAGGGAAGGAAGCAAGGAAAGGAAAGGAGGACAGAGGAATCGAATAAAAGCTTTTTTATATACATTGGAATACTTGATCACTCGAAGCGTCACTCCACAGTGTCATCAGCAGCGCTAAAAGGATCTGCCCTTATGTTGTTGAAGTTGGTTTTTTTTAATAAATTCATAATAAATAATAATAAAGATAGGCTATACTGTTGAAATATATGAGATGTGTGGTTTATATAAACTGCAAAGGTAAAGTATAAATTAAAATGATTGTGATCGATGTGAAGGGGGAGGAGAATTTGCACGTGCGTCACGTTTAGTCAATATAACAGTTCCGCGTAGGATGCACCTGTGTATCCTCGCTTAAGACTCCTCAGGAAGCCTCCTATCTCCTCAATCCTCGACTCCTCACGGTGCAATTAGAGAATTGAGATGTCTTTCAAGATGGCTGAGCTCGATCGGTTTCCGGGTCATAGGAGGGAGGACGGAGGAGCGAGGAGACGAGGAGGGATATTGAGAAGCACCCGGTGTGTTTACACCGCAGGAACCAGGGCCTAAATGAAGTTCCGGGTAAAAATTCTGCTGGCGAGGTAGTACTTTTTCAGAGTTCAGGAACTTTCGGGGTGGGACTTGTTCACTGAACATTCTGATTGGTTCTTACCGCGCTATTCTTTCTGCCCGATGGCGCGCGTTCGTCCCATTCATCGGTCAATGTCCGCTGATAACAAACGTCTACTTATAATCTATACAAATATCTAGCATTACGAGCTTTCTGAATACGCTTTGGGTGCTCTTCTCTTTTCTGCCATTTTGTTACCTCGTTAGTAAACCAATCGCACACAAAAAAGCAGCAAAGCTTGAATTTCCTCCATACAAAACTCAAAACAAACACGCAGGCTAGAAGAGCAGTCGCACGCAGTTCAACGTCATCTTCCCGCCCCGGACCGGTACTTTAGTACGCGGTGTAAACGCAGTAAGCAAGCGGACTGGGGAAAAAAAGTTCCTGTGAAAAAAGTTCCTGTGACAAATAGTTCCTGGTAATTGCGGTGGAAACGCGGCTATAGGAGTTGAACGAGTGAAATGAGTTTCGTGCTATAAAGTGAAAATGGTCATCTCCTGCTGGGTCAATGGATGATAAAATCGTGCCGGAGGTTCAGTTAAATCGGGATTTTACACTATACCCGTCATTAGACTCCATGGATGTGAGAAGACTAATGGTGCGTTCTATTATTCATCCGTCTCGGAGATCCGAATCGGACGACAGACGTTGCCTAGCAACACGCCCCCTTTCCTCGAATTTCTCCTCTCGGACGTCGGGCCACCGTGAGGACACCGAGCAAGAATTCCGTTTCGGAATTCAAGATGGCTGCGCCCTGTGACTTGTACGAATGAATTGTTTTCATTGTTTTTGAACTGCTTTGGTATTTGAAATGACGGTTATAATCACTCGTGTTACTGCGTCCCCTGTGGGTATGGGAATCGGTTGTTGTGAGTGCAATTACTAACGTTGCTAGCGTTGTTAACAGAAGATTAACATGAAAAACATTAAATAAAGTGAACATTTTCAAGTTCAAATGGCTGCGTTTTGATAAGGTGTAGTCATAATATTTTTTTTTTAAATGTAAGTGCCTGGTACTCGGCCAGTGCTACCATGACAACAACTCTCTCCGACTCGGACACGCAAAACATAATAGAACGCTTGAAGTGTGGACGTGACGTCAAATCCGAGGTCCGAGACGGTTCGTTGGGTATAATAGAACGCACCATTAAGCCGCCTTTCCACTGCACATGACAAACGACCGCCGTCGTACCGGAAGTCATTCATTTCCAATGGAGAGTCGTACGAGAGCTGCGGGGAGTTCCGATCATATGCGTATGCGGGAAATTCGGATCCGATTTGAGCTTTGGATCCGTTGAAATATCTGAACTTCTGCGGCTAGACCGTATGCGACCGGGCAACCGGATGTGATGTATTCTAATAAAAACTATGAGCGCGAGGCTAGAATTACAAATATTTTAACTCTTTAATGTTTTTCTGTAAACGCTTTTTCTGTAAAATATTGGTTATAAGTAACTATAGCAGAAAAAAATATTTTATAATTCCTAAATCAATATTTATATTGATTAGCTCTATAAAATCTACTATGTTTTTATTTGAGATGTATTACGGGTCATTCGTTTTGTGTAGATATATTTATGCATGCATTACATTAATTTTACCATTGTGAATATCCGAGGGTAACGGTTGCTTCACGACCAAATTCAAAGTTCCGTGCGACTGACACTAGGGGGCGAAATACGACTATCGTATGCGAAGGTCGTGTGCAGTGGAAAGGCGGCTTAAGCTTTTGTCCGAACAACGACGGAGATTATGGCTGGCGAGGATAAACAGGAAAGAAACTCACTGAAAACACGCAAGAAATTGTTTGACAAAAACACAATGTTGTGTTTTATTGCGAGTGTTAACAAATATAAGTTAACACATTGCAGTTTGAATAATGTCCTGTATGATCAAAATGACGAGGTATTAAAAACATAAAAAAAACATTGTTTCCACTGTTTTATCTCACATTCCAGCAGTGCAATTTCAGATTATGTCCCTAAAGAACCCGCGTATAATGTAGTTCCGCATTACATGAATTAAATTGCACGCTAGTTATTTATTTTTATATTCATGCACCGAACCATGACGCCCGCATTAGTACATGCATATTACAGAAAGCACCGGTGACTGTTTTAAGGGGAACATAGGAATTAAGTTGTGCATGGCTTTTTAATAGACAGATTAGCATCATTCTACTTCGCTATGATGACTAAGTTACTTTTCCATTGATTACACTTGAGCAAACGTCACCGAACCAGCCCACGGCAAGCAGATTGTATGCCTCCAGTGATTTCCAGACTCGGAATTGCTCACAATGTGTAAAAACTCATCACCGATAAATACTGGGTCTGAGGCAAAGCTGCATAATCATTGCTCAGTGCTTCCTTCGTTACTGCATACGGATCCACACCATTTATGAATGAAATTTTCGCATTGTACCTCTCTCTGTCTTGTTTTAATAGTCTCTTTATAATCTATTTCACTTTGTCTTTTCATGATTTGTATAACAATATAAACAGAAAAAAATATTTGTTTGTAAAACGACATTCTCTGATAAAACTCTGTAAAAACCTATGGTAAACACAGCGGTTTTGCCCTCAAAGATGGCGTCCCCGGGGAGGTCACGTGACATTAATTCGCCTGTGGGAACTATGTATACGCCTTATTCACGGCAGCGCCATCTTTGATTTTTAATGAGAATGAAAGCGAGGCTGTGAGGGATAGACATGCATCTCTTCAATGGGCTGTACTGTTATTTAATGTGTTTTCGGGCTGTTCTGCTTATGAAACACTGGAAAAATATCTTTCCAAGAAATTTCAGTTGACAATAAACTCCCGACAATGTAAGCAGTGGAAAATTGTAAGTAATTTATGAGCTTTATTCAGCTTTTTACAGCGGATGCCATAGGAAACACGGTAAGTCTATCCCTCACAGCCTCACTGTCATACCTGTCATGGCGCTGCTCTGAATAAGGTCTATACAGCAAATTACTTCCTGCCCTCCATTTGCATTTCACACCATGGCAACGCAGTGACGTCATATGAAAACAAGCTTTTGAAAATATTATAGACCTTATTCAGAGCAGCGCCATGACAAGTATGAAAGTGAGGCTGTGAGGGATAGACTTACCGTGTTTCCAATGGCATCTGCTGTTAAAAGCTGAATAAAGCTCCTAGATTACTTACAATTTTCCACAGCTTACATTGTCGGGAGTTTTTTGTCAACTGAATTTTTTTTTTCCAGTGTTTCATAAGCAGAACAATCCGAAAACACAATAAATAACAGTTCAGCCCATTGAAGAGATGTACGACTATACCTCACAGCCTGAGATATATCCAGCTGCAGACCCGCAGCACCACCAGTTTCAGAACCCCAGTTTCAGAACCCCAGCGCCAGAACCGGAAGTGAGGGTGGGGCGGAATTATTATTATTGCATTATAGTTATTTTAGCAAGAATGTAAGGACAAAATGGCCCTGAGAGTGAGTTCCTCATTTGATACATTGTAAGTTAAATTTATACAAGATTGTTGTGATAAAATAGGTATAGGTTTGAATTGGTCATTTTGTATACATTTGTATTGTTTCGTTTAAAACAATGCCGAATTTTCTCTGTGTTTTTTAGATTTTGACATTATTATTTTACACGAAAAAAAATGCATGCTGCACATGTTCTTGTGAAATAAAGTATATTTTATAAAAAATACCCATACGTTTTTTTATTTTATTTTTTTTATTAAACAATCAAAATCATCTCACAAATACATATCTTCAATATCAAAACAATTTAAGATTTTTGTAAACACAATAAATAAATAAATAAATAAATAGAACATAAATATCACAGGTCTAATCAGTTATCAAATTGTGTATAATTTTGAAAACCTCCAATGCTTGTCTTGTTTTATATCTTTCAAAGCTTTATTATACAAAGTTAACTCCTTCATAAAAACCAAAAAAACAAAGGTCTTACCTTCATAAATCTACACGTATGTATAAACTGCTTAGCTAAAATTATTGAACTGTTATACATTAAAATGCCCATAAGTTTCAAGTATTATTTTTTCACCATCAAGATCAGGAAGTAACTCATAAAAGAAACGGATAACTGAAACTATATACAATTATATTCCACAAAATCAATGTTTTAAAATGCTTTTTGTACTGTTATGTAGCATCATAACATAGCCTACATACGTAGAGAGTAGGACGTTTCATGTTCAATAAAAGCTGTTTCATGTGTAAAATACCCTCCGAATTACGTTAGGTGGCGTTATACGCACAACCGGCACATCCGGGAACTTAACTGTCAATTTTGTCCCCGCCCCCTTTTGGGGGAAAACAAACTAGACTCCCCATAGACTTCAATACAAAAAAACAGCAAAAACTAACGTCCGTACACAGCTTACAGGCGTAAATAAGTTAAGAAATCATTTATATAAAACATGTCAAGTAATTATATGTCCACTCTGCCTGCCATAGTGCGTGAAAAATACATACACAAACTTAATTTGGCCAATTTAAAAACATGTCCCTTTATCAGCGTCAAATTGGGGTAACAACCCCACCCAGTGGCCAGAGGTGTCTTACCCGGACATTTACTTTTACCTCGTCGAGTCACTCACGAGGTAAGAGAGTGAATGATTTTATTTCGCTTTTTAAAGTAAAAAAAAAAAAACCGTAATGTATATCTCATGAATTAATGATTATGATGGCAGGTAGCCTGGGCTAGTTGATAACGGGCATAAAATATGTATTTTTCACGCTCTATGGCAGGCAGGCTGGACATCTGGTGTATATAAGTGATTTCTTAAGTTATTTACGCCTGTCGGCTGCCTACGGACGTTGGTTTTTGCCGTTATTTTGTATTGAAGTCTATAGAGAGCCTAAGTCCCGCCCCTTCCGGTCAACCACCATGGGACCTTACTTCGGAAAAATATTGAATGGTAGTCAATGCCATGGCGAGTGACAACTTATTTTTTTATTCCATCTGAACTGTGCCCTCAATTACACATATGATGTTTGCCAATTTAAAAGATACATTTTAAAGTAAAGAAAGTCGCAGTTTGATGTAAAAGCGTTGAGGTATAAGACTGTGAAAATACGTAATTACAAAGACTACAAACCCCAAAGGCGCACATTTTCTCTCAATGACTGAAGCTAACTTTACTGAGGCTGTCTGTCATTGTTTCTACAGCCTTACGTTATAATCGTAACGTTACGCCGTCCTACCTGAGTGTTTTGTACCAGACTGCACACACACGAGCAGCGGATCTCGTTTCGCTTCCCGGGAGATGTAGTTCACAGAGCGATTTTCACATAAAACTAAACGTTACTCTTCTGTTGTATGACAAACTGCGACGTTTTTGACTTTGAGAATCATCTTTTAAATTGACAAACATCATATGTGTAATTGAGGGCACAGTTCAGACGGAATAAAAAGATAAGTTGTCTCTCCCCATTGACTTCCATTCATATTTTTTCCGAAATAAGGTCCCATGAGCCGGAAGCGAAGGGGCGGGACTTAGGCTCTCTATGGGGAGTCTAGTTTGTTTTCCCCCAAAAGGGGGCGGGGACATTCTATAATGACGCAGCGCCGGTTGTGTGTATTAGGTTTCAAATCTAAGCTCCGCCCCTCACTTACGGCCCTGGTGCTGGTTAGAACGTAAGCCCGCCCCTTACTTCCGGTTCTGGCGCTGGGGTTCTGGCGTTGGGGTTCTGAAACTGGTGTGCTGCGGTGTCTGCAGCTGGATACTATAGCACAGCCTCGCTTTCATTCTCATTAAAAATCAAAGATGGCGCTGCAGTGAATAAGGCGTATTCATGTAAAAGTCATTAACAAGTTTAAATGTCACTTGACAATGCAGTGGAGAGAAATCACAGACGAATTTACATTTATGAAGCAATTTCAATCTGCGTCATTGAAACAATGGATGATAAACAATGAAACAATGATGACTACAAAGCAAGGGCGTAGGTTTGATTTTGAAATTGGTAGGGACGGGGACAAAAATTTTAGGGCTGGGTATCGATTCACACATGTTCAATTTCGATTCAATTTCGATTCGAAAGCTCTCAGATCAATTCGATTTCGATTCTCGGTTCAATTTTCTGAATGAATATAGATGTAATACAAATCCTTTATTTATATTAAAAAGAACAGTGGACATAAGTTTACTTGTGGTTATAATACAAAGAAATTATTATTGAGAGCCACAAACCTGTAAATAAAACTCTTTTTATTTTAGTTACACTATACACTAAATGCATATAGACAGGATTTTAATGCAAGATGCAAAATTGATGCTGAAAATTGGACACGTCAGAACAGTTGTACGCCTTGATCAAACATGATCAGGTTATTTTATGTTTACGACAGATATAGATAAATATACAAAATTAGACATTTTTTTATTACATTGATGATCTTACCTAAATGTTTAGGCCTATGTAGGCCTATATTTTTTGTGGTTAAGAGTTTACACATGGAAGCTTGATTTCAATCTTTGAATTAAATTGAAAAAAAGAAGCACAAATAAATGCAACAGAATAAAGACAAAATTAAAGAGACATTTTGGGGTAGTTTTTTGGTATGTTAGAAATACTACAGATACTGAATAAAGTAATCCAATGTAAAATAACACTGGATAGTCTTTATAGTCCAGACTGAATTGAATACATAGGCTATTAATTCTGATTGCTTACAATTAATGCTATATTATGTTGTTATGACAACTGAATTAATGATTGACACAAATGGCTGCGTTCACTTTAAGAACTGTCTATGGCACGGATCCATTACTGTCTGTCTGTCAGACGCGTACGTTTAATGCTAATTTAAGACATAACCCACTGTCTTTACAAGGTTACTCACCAAGACCAGAGTTTTGACATAATGTGGCGTGTTTTTAACTGTTAAGGCGATATAATCCATTGACAAAACTTTTGTTTCTGGCGAGCTGTTTGTGAGGCGGATTTAGGCTTTGCACACAGTGAAAGACATCTCTGAGTGTGCGCGAGCACGGGATGGTTTAACATTGCTTGGGTGTTTAAACTGGTAAAACTTAAAAAGACGTGACAATGATAAATGTTAGTTATGATTATACGATACGATGCAACGCTGGCCCGAGTGTGCAAGTGAATTCCGTCATGTTCCGACTCCTAAATGCGAGTGTGTATCGTGTGTATCGACGACTGCTGCGCTGAGCGCTTGTTGCCAAGAGAGAATTGACGTAGCACCGCGAGCCGTGAGATTGTAGAAATCAAAGCGAGATTTTAGAAAAATACATCATTCGTGGCTGTTGAGAATCGTTTTTTGCCTAGCCCTAATTCATTTATAAATATATTTTAAGGTTAGATCGAAATTATTGCTAGGGATATATCAGTGTCACTGGATATTGGTAGGGACACGTCCCTAGCGTCCCTACTAAATTCTACGCCCCTGCTACAAAGCACTACACAAAACCAGAACCAAAAGCGCATTAATGGTAGTTTTTTGAAGTTGTATTTAGCCTGTTGATATAATAATCAAACTATCATAGTTAAATGAAGCCCAGGCGTCTCCAGCCCTAGTCACCTTCATTTATAGCTCTTTAACGATATAGATTGTTTCAGAGCAGCTTTACAGTGATAACAGGAAATGAAATCTTAAATTAAATACTAAGCTTGGTAGGCTGAATTGTATTTTAGGATATTTTGCGATTAAACAAACTCACAGTTGTCGAGTCTCTCCTGCACTGACCGGAGTTCAGCCGCTCCCTCACAGCCATAAAAGACGAATCTTCCAGAGGGACAAACCTTTGTTTGAACAATGTAAAGCAAGGTGTAATACGAGAGTAAATAAAATATATCTTATACAATTTTTAGATTATTTGCTCATCACAAGATTTACCCATTTTATCACACCGACGAGCCTGCAGTGGGCGGGATTTCTGCTGAACTGGTCAGGGAAAACTTAACTTTCGATTGCCCGGGAAACGCTTCCTGTATGGGCTATGAACATAATACACTATAAACATATAAACAACAATTTAAAGTAATGACGGTAATACAACTATGAACCGAACAGAACATTAAACATAGTAAATTAAAAACAAATAAATAAATAATAACAATTAAAAAAAGCCCAACCATCAAGCATTGTTTGTCCAGAAGTTTTGTTTAGGCTACACTTTGTAATATTATGCAGGCCTATAGGGTTAGGACTATTCTAGTCGCATGTAATTTGCACCATTTACTGTCCTTTAGTAAATAATTTGTATGCACTTTAATACATACATTTTTTTATCTTATTTTTATATATATTTTTTTTAAGTTTGATCAACTTTTTATCTTTTGTCAAATTAACTAAAATCATTAATATGGGTCAGATAACATCATATTTCGAGTTTCTGTTTATTAAACCAATCACGATTATTTTATTAACTCATTAAATATTTTTCACAGTGTGTTACTATAGTAAGTGCATGTAATGTAAGAAGGACATTGTAAAACAAAACTTGTTCAGATTTATGGCTTCGATTTTCTAGCACTTTTAGAGTTAAACATGTTTCGTAATATATATATTGTGTATAAAATATTGTTCATTAATCATTTTCATAAACTTAAACCTATAACTTATTTTATGTCAACAATAATCTGTCAAGGGTCTTCTTTAAAATGAGCCCAAACTTAAGTCTATGCTCCCAAACTTCAAAGTCTGATGACAGTTTTTGACACAGACGTTTATCCTCTATGGACATCTAAAGTGCATCTAAATAATGGTATTGAGAATTCAAACATAGTTTTGTGTAAACTCACTGTAACTACCAGTTTAAAACCGGACAGCTAATAATCTCGGTGTATTTCAGGATCAATGTTTTGTGCTAATAATACTGTTTTATTTTACTAGTAAACTGCAACGAGGTAATGCAAACTGTTTACAGTATACACAGTGTGTAAACAGAACATGTCATTTAAACTAAAGGTCAGATATATGAGTAATGGTGGGTGGAGTGAATAATACAGTTCCGGAGGATGGTAAAAACTCATGTGGCTTTGCACAATAGCAGCTTTTATTAACACTACATGTGAAAAGGCATTGCATTTTAATCATTTCCCCATCAAAATGTGCCATTTAAAAATATATACTGAACATTAAAAAACATGTAATGTTATAAAAGCTCCATCTGGGATATTTCAGTTCAGCATTTCATGTCACCATGCCGTATGCACTGCACATCTGCAGGAGAGACGCCTTCATAGCACTAGGACACTAAATAAAGTCTTTCCTGGCATTTCCTAACAGAAAGCCCACAGTTTTTAAATCAAGAGTCCACTAAAACCAAGAAAAATAGAAAAATTATTCTCCATTATTTAAGAAAATCACCTGAACGCTAAAAAAATGCATCCGCACTATCCAGAATCCAAGGGAATGAATTCATGTTTTGTTAAAAAAAGGCCAACATATTAAAGTGGATGACTGAAGTTATGAGCAGGATAACAATAACTAAGATTGTCATGAAAATACATCCAGAGCTTTTGAAAGCGTAATACCTGCAATGTCATACAGTTGGTTTTATGTTCGAGTCATTGAAGGAAAAGCTCACCCAAAAATCAAACTCGTAGTTTCAGACCAGTGGGATCATACAATAGTAGCGAACTGTATTTAAAGTTTCCTGAAGCCAAACGATAGCAGTGAATAATGGCTTCAATCTGGATGCGATCTTCAGAACACACAACTTTTATGATTATGTTTGGTCATTTTGGGGCTGTAAGGAAACTGGTTGATCTATTCCTTTAACATCTCTCAGCAGCAAAAGCATAAAGCAGAAATCACTCACGTTAGACTCTCTTCAGAACCGAGACACAGTGTCATTTAAAAAAAAGGCACAATCAATGGCCACTTCAACCGATTATAAATGACCCAAATATGTACAAAAATATATATATATTCAATAACATGTTCTCTCTCAACATTGCACAGTAGAATTTCTTGCGTTCACTTCAAGTGTTCCACAACACAATCGCTCCACAGAAGGAAGAAGGAATGACTACAGCGTTTCTCCTCCAGCGATGATCTCGAGCATGTAAGGCACTGAAAGATGCGATGGCGTCCTCTGCGAGACACAGCCCAGACACTGCAGGCCCAGACCGCGCACACACATACACACGCACACTCATCCCAGGAACATTTGTGAACCGGTCATGTGACTCTACGAATCTCCAGACTCCTTTGGGTCTGTCTGTATGAGCATCACTGTGCTGAGCTCAGGCTGAGTGGGCAGAGTCTCTGTTGGCAGAGTCTGTGTGGGAGGGGTTAACTTTAACCTCTCTGTGGGAGGAGTCTCTGTTGGAAGAGTCTGTGTGGGAGGGGTTAGAGTGGGCGGGGTCTGAGGTGGCAGAGTCTGTGTGGGAGGGGTTAGAGTGGGCAGGGTCTGAGTGAGCAAAGTCTGTGTGGGAGGGGTTAGGGTGGGAGGAGTCTCTTTTGGCAGGGTCTGAGTGGGCAGGGATTTTGTGGTAGGAGTCAGTGTGGCCAGGGTCTCTGTGGGAGGAGTCTCTGTGGGTGGGGTCTGAGCGGGAGGAGTCTCTGTGGGCGGGCTCAGAACGGCAGGAGTCTCTGTTGGTAGGGTCGTTATGGGCGGGGTCTCTGTGGGCGGGGTCTGAGTGGGCGGGGTTTGAGTCAGTTCAGAAGAGTGATAGTAAGGCAGGAACAGTCGCTCCGCTGCACAGGAACGCATGGCCAGATGTGTGTGTAGCAGAAGAAGAGGGAATCTGGAGGTGAAGTAGGAGACAAACTCATCTGGAATGGATCCCAGCGTTTCCTGGACTTCCTCGGGTAACTCTCGGTAATGGTGTTTCTATAGGAGACAGAGATTAAAGAATTCAGATGACGCAAATGTTTTTTTTTTTTTTTTTTTGCAACATGGATGTAAATTGTAAGTTTAGTTGTGTATTCAAATCAATTAATTATTTAGTAATTATGGTAACACTTTACAATAAGGTTCACTAGTTAACATGTATTAAAGGGATACTTCACCTCTGGAAAGATGGATGTGTATTTAAAATGGGTCATTTATGTAGAAGAAATGTGAAATTATTTTTGAATTTGGAGCTTTCTAGACTGAGAAAAGCCAGAAAATGTATTTTTGGCTTAAGTGGATGAAAGACAAACAACTCCCAGAACGCACTTGCTTCGCTACCCTAGGAGGCTACGCCTACCAGTAACAGAGCACAGTGGTTAAACAACAAGTCTAGGCTACTAGTGAGTCTCCGTGGTGAGTCTGCCCAAACCGAGTGAGTCTTTAGCGTCTTTAGGGGGTCTGTAGTCTTTAGCGATGAAGCAAAATGACAATTTTTGCGTCATCGGAGGATATTTTCCAGACAAAAAATACATAAATCTCTCGTCAGAGTGATATCAGAGGGTGGAAAGCACGGTAATTTGAAAATACTACAGGTTTTCTACTAATACAAAGCTTAATGCTAAATCCTGAAGTATCCCTTTAATAAACAAGAACTAACAATAAGCAATACATTTATTACTGAATTTATTGTTAACACTTTACAATAAGGTTCATTAGTTAACATTAGTAAATGCATTAACTAACGATGAGCAATGCATTAGTTACAGTGTTTATTAATCTTTGTTAATGTTAGTTAATACAAATACAGCTGTTGATTGTGCGTTCATGTTAGTTCACAGTCCATTAACTAATGTTAACTAATACAACCTTTGATTTTAATAACGTATTAGTAAATGTCGGAATTAATATTAACTAAGATTAATAAATGCTGAAGAACAATTGTTCACATATTGTACATGTTAACTAATGTACAGTAGTTAACTAATGTTAACTAATGAACCTTATTGTAAAGTGTTACCTAATGAATTAGTAAATGTTGAAGCTTAACTAAGATTAATAAATGCTGTTTTAGTATTGTTCATTGTTAGTACATGTTAACTAAGGCAGTGTTTTCCCAACCCTGTTCCTGGCGGCACACCAGCACTGCACGTATTCTTTGTCTCCCTAATCAAACACACCTGATTCAACTCATCAGCTCATAATCAGATGTGTTAATGAGCTAATGAGTTGAATCAGGTAAGGGAGACAAAGAATACGCGCAGTGTTGGTGTGCCGCCGGGAAACACTGAACTAAGGTAACTAATGAACCTTACTGTGAAGTGTTACGGTAATTAATGTACCTGATGGCTTATTAGCAACTATTTGACAGAAAAGCTTAAAAATTAAAACAACAAGACACTTAGAAACAATTAGATACAATGTATTTAGTAAGTTGTTGAAACTCAACCAGTACAAAAATGATAATAATCCTTTCCAAAGGTACAGTGTGTTACATACCTTATTCCTCATGGCACGTAACAGATCTCGGACCGATCCGCCTTTGTACGAGCGAAATCTGCGCAGATCTGTGAAAAGAACACTATAGTTTAATGGTTTGCAGAGCAAAATGTTCAACATTGACAGGGCTCCAGACTAACTTTTTGCCTTGGTTGCACTGGTGCGCCTAACTTTTTTATTTAGGTGCACCAGCACAAAATTGAGGTGCACTCAAATTTTTTTCGTCTCGCATCACATTTAACGCCACAATTTCAAGGTCACCTTTTTATCACGCTCCGTATATTCATATATATTATGTAAATGCTTTTAAAAAGAATAAGATGTAGTTTTTTTTGAAGCACAATTATATTGTATATAAAAATATAAATCTTTAAAAAAAATTAAAAATTTAAAGTGCTGTTTTTACATTGTTCAATTAAGGGCAGGGTATTGACACCAATTTCACAATTCGATTCAATATTGATTATTTTGGATATCAGGTACAATACATGGCAAATTTTCTCAAGGAAAACAAATCTCAACTAATGCTGTAAACTGGGAGTCCGTTGTAGCCCATATGCTTCATTAGCCTACTATAATATTGAAGGTAAAAATTACCTGATTTGTACACAAACACTTAAATTACACTTTTATTTATTTTTATAATAATAATGTAATATGAAATATAAACATTTAAATGGTGGCTACATAAAAGCTTGTCAGATTTTTTTTTTCAAACAACATGCATTAAATATTGAAAAACGTTAAAAATTATACTGAATATGTAATATGGTGCATATATTTGGCAAAATGCTGATCTAGAGTTAATTTTTCTAGCTGGCTAACGAGTTTATGGTCACTGGATTTTATTTTTTCTCTGAGGTAAATGTGACGTTACATTACATTGTTTACACGCCTTTTACTGACGCGGTTGAAATGAATCACTGATTGAGCGATTCTATATGAAAGATGCGGATTTCGATAAGTTGTACTCTATCTTTTAACACACTTTCAGATGCTCGTTCATGTTTATTTCACGCTGTAAATGGTTTTATTAAGGCGGAAGAGAAGCTCGTGTGCGCTCCGCGCTGCTGCTTCACTTGAGCTGAGTCAGAGCGATCTCACGCCACAGCGTCAATAGACTACACTATTTATGTTCTTGAATTTCATAAGAAAACGGACCTAATTTAAAATCTGAGACTTTGTTTCATACCAATAGTAACAAAGCACAAAGATTATTGCGATGTATTGGATGGGATGCGCGTTGCGCGCTACAATCTTCCGTTCATTCATCAACTGAACACAGCATAGCCCAACGGGTTCGTAAAATGAGAATTAGTTTTTGAATATGAGAATATATACCTAGCCATAAAAAGTAGCCAACATTTTTAAAACTTTCTTCGTCGTCTGTTTCTTCTGCTGCTGGTTGCCGTTACTGATTCTCTGGTGTTCACGTTCAGGTCGCAATTTATTTCGTATCACACAACAACGGAGCATTTTACTATACGTGCAAGGAGAAAAACATTTTCGTTTGGGGAGAGTCAGCGGATGCGATCATGCGAGAACGTTAGGTGCACGGGTGCGACCTAGGAAAAATTTTGGTCGCACCTTTTCAAATTTTGGTCGCATTTGCGACCAAATTGGTCGCACTCTAGAGCCCTGATTGAGATTCAAACAAGAACTAAAACTAGACGATCATGGCAGAAGTGCATGTGGTCAAACACTTAGAATAGTGAATCCAGTAATCCATATGCATTAGTGCTCACCAGTCTGTAGAGGAACTGTGATATGATCCCTCCAATCAGCTTTGACCACGACCCGCCCTCCTCTCTCCAGCTGCCTCACGATTGGTCCATCTAACGGCTCCTTCTCGATCCTATCGCTCACATCCTGCGAAACAACACAACATATGCCATTTACCGCCTGCAGCTCAAAACTATATAGATATGAAAAAAGAAATTCTATTCATCAGCAAATAAAAGTTAATAAATTATTTTCACCGCTAGGTGGCGCCAGCGGGCGGTACACTCCCGTTAAGAGGGACTACTCGGCACTCGTTAAGAGTTGATCAAAGAGTTTCGATGCTTTAACAAGCTGAGATTCGAAGCTTTAAGATGATGCATATTGTGTTCCACGTTTGGAAACACAAACAGACGTTCCGGGAACTTTGGAAAACACATTGCATCCCGGAAAGATGACAGACATGTTTTTTAGCCAAGTGTGCATCCCTTCGTGGGGAATATCTCGTGATCTACCAATGGATCATGTTGTGTTTGGGCTCTTTCCACAATTCAAGCATGTTTCATGGAGTTATGAGCTAAAACGTCAGATCAACCCATCTATACACTTCATTGGATATGACCCTGTGCGGCTTCATGTGTTAGGAGTCCATGAAGAATATCTTCAGATCTGAGTGATGGGTTATGCTGAGTTTGGGCTCTTTTTAATTATATCAATCTGTAAATAATGAGGTGCCATTTTCCACAATTTTTTCACAAAGTTTTCATTGAACAGTGCTCCATCTCGAGGGGCTTCTTGTACAAAAACTCGCTCAAGTTTACTAGAAAACCTGAAACAATTATGCTTGCTGTATTCAACTCATTGAGACCTTTCAAATGACATGACACAACGACTATCCAAGCTGTATGATATATTTGACATATTGCAGTACGTTGTACAAAAAAGTTTTTCAGTATATATGAAAACATTTTTTTTCTATTTATCAGCAATAACTTAGCACTCTCAGGCTACATTCATTGTTAAAGTCCAGACTCTAAGCTTTCAAATGACACCTATTTTGAGTTGATTATCGTAGTAGTTTAGAAAAATATGATTATAATTTAACAATCAAATTAAAAAATAATTTTTATGGGGGATGTACAGTTTAAGGAAACCCTTACTCATTTGGACAGCAGTGCCTGCTGGGTTGGAGAGTTTATAGTGCAGGGCACTGTTCGCAAAAGATGCGTTTTCCCTGATAAATATAAGTTTGTGTAAGTCTCAAACCTGGAAGAAGTGCAGCTGTTTCTCCAGACTCCAGAAGAAGGGGTGTTTCAGCACTCGCTCGGACGAGGGCCTCTTCTCCGGATCATTGCTCAACATCTGCTCGATCAGGTTCCGGCACACAATACCCTCTGCGTCAAACAGCAGGAACAGTCACATGATCAGAAACCTGTCTGTGACGGACATTCTGCCCCAAAATGAACTGGTGTGTGTTGGGCTGGTGTGTGTTGGTCAGGGTGTGATACGAGTGTGTGTGTGTTGGGCTGTAAGAGCTTGAGGGTGTGAGTGTGTGTGTGCTGGTATCTTGTTTGTTGGTCAGGGTGTGATACGTGTGTGTGTGTGTGCTGGTACCGTGTGTGTGTGAGTGTGTCGGGCTGTAAGAGCTCGAGGGTGTGAGTGTGTGTGTGTGTGTTGGTCAGGGTGTGATACGAGTGTGTGTGTGTGTGTGCTGGTACCTTGTGTGTTAGTCAGAGTGTGATATGAGTGTGTGCTGGTACCGTGTGTGTTGGGCTGTAAGAGCTTGAGGGTGTGAATGTGTGTGTGTGTGTGTGTGCTGGTACTGCGTGTGTTGGGCTGTAAGAGCTTGAGGGCGTGAGTGTGTGTGTGCTGGTACCTTGTGTGTTGGTCAGGGTGTGATATGTGTGTGTGTGTGTGTGTGTGCTGGTACCGTGTGTGTCGGGCTGTAAGAGCGCGAGGGTGTGAGTGTGTGTGTGTGTGTGTTGGTCAGGGTGTGATACGAGTGTGTGTGTGTGTGTGTGTGTGTGCTGGTACCTTGTGTGTTAGTCAGAGTGTGATATGAGTGTGTGCTGGTACCGTGTGTGTTGGGCTGTAAGAGCTTGAGGGTGTGAATGTGTGTGTGTATGTGTGTGTGTGCGTGCGTGTTGGTACTGCGTGTGTTGGGCTGTAAGAGCTTGAGGATGTGAATGTGTGTGTGCTGGTACCTTGTGTGTTGGTCAGGGTGTGATACGTGTGTGTGTGTGTGTGTGCTGGTACCGTGTGTGTCGGGCTGTAAGAGCTCGAGGGTGTGAGTGTGTGTTGGTCAGGGTGTGATGCGTGTGTGTGTGTGCTGGTACCGTGTGTGTCGGGCGGTAAGAGCTCGAGGGAATAGGCCCCCAGCAGAATGTTTGCCTGTCGCTGCAAGGACTTCCCGAACGGGTGCTGGCCTTCAGAAAGCACATAGTAAAACACACATCCTGCAGAGAAGATGTCCACCATGCAGGTCTGAGGAGAACAACAGGACGACATATCAAACATGTGAAACACATACAACATATCAAACACATAAGACATATGAAACATATGAAGCGTATCAAACGTATGAGACGAGCCTGTAGAGATTAGCACGGCCCCTACTCTCTCTCTTCTAAAAACGTCCTGTTTTCTTCAGTATATTGATTTTTTTCTTTGCTTGGTTTTATTCATTTATATTTGATTCTGTTTTATGGTTAGATATGTTGCACTTAGTTTTATTTGTTGATATGCATCTTCTTTTAATGTTGTTGCTCTGTTGGGTCAGTCCAGTGGCTGTAGTAAATGTGCCATGTACATAAAATTGATCTTGAATTAGACGTGGGATCTGTCCGCCTCGAGTTTAACGTTGGATCTGTATGTCAGCACTGGGGAATAATCTCGTGCATGAACACAGCCTCTGTGTCTTCATCAGCTTCATCACACACACTATATTGGCCATCACAAACACGAACCTCTCCATTTCTGTAACTGTATTATGATGAATGAATAAGATCATGGGTAATACACTGCTCTTCCAGCAGTTCCCAGATGTGTGTTGAACCTGAACTGAATTTGTAAAGCGAAATGGTAACACTTTACAATAAGGTTCATTTATTTAACATTAGTTCATGCATTAACTAACATGAACTAACCATTTGTTACTGCATTTGTTATTCTTTGTTAACGTTAGTTAATATAAATCTAGCTGTTCATTGTTTGTTCATGTTAGTTCACAGTGCATTAACTAATGTTAACAAGACTTTAATAAAGTATTAGTAAATGCTGAAATTAACATTACCAAAGATTAACAAATGCTGAAGAAGTATTGTTCATTCTTTGTTAATGTTAACTAATGTAGTAACTAATGAACCTTATTGTAAAGTGTTACCAGCGAAATAAAGTGGAACAAAAATGTCCTGTCGAATATAACAGGTTGACTTTGGAAGCGAAATCTGAAAAGTGAATATGAATTATTGAATCTTATATTGGTGACACTAAATGAGTTAATTACATCTCATGAACTAACACTTCTATTGCACTTCCTAATCTTAGTTCATGATCATTTTCACATTCAGTACATTTCAATGTCTCCCACTTCACTTCCTGTCGATAATCTATATATCTTTATCTTTAAAATAACAAACAAAACTTGTATTTTAAACGAACACAGTCAAACAATAAACAAAAGTATATTTATAAATGAACAATAACAGATTCGTATGAATAAAAAATGTGTTATTGATCCATCATTTCTAATAAATAAGGCTATGAAATGAACCCATTCCCAGGGTCCGGCAAAGGTTAGTCATCTCTCTCAGACACACCCACCCACACACACACACACACACTCACACACACTGATACCAATGAACTGTTCATCGCACTTTAGAAGCAAAGCTCATGGAAAGGAAAGCTCATCTTATAAATGAAGCACAAAGGCTTAATACAAAATAACGTTTATAAGGAGTAAAATCATAACTAACAATCTTATGATGAACCAGTGTCACTTTACCACTGATAAAGATGTCTCACTTTAATTTATCAATTTAAATATGGGGACTATTTTTCATTCTTTTAGACATGTTTAACCCTTGTGCAACCTACTGGGATTTTACTATTTCACCCGCATTTCCTTTCATAAATCTATTGAGTCCCTGGGCCATTAAACTATAAATTATGTAATCTTTGTCAAGTTGCTTGCATTCTGTTACCAAGAATCAACATTTTAATTTTCAAAATCTCACTTTTTACAATGTTCCCACCAGATGGCGCCATTTCCTTAGGTCTATAGAGCAAATCCTGCTTTATTCCTGTTTATATGCTCATGCCAATTGGCTTTATGCCTAGCTAAACTACTTCCTGAACTTCAGCCAGCTCTTTGTTTCCTGTCTGCCATTATTGGCCAAATTGATTAATTCAGGTGTGTCTGATTATTGTTGCCATGACTACTGAGGTCAGGCACACCTGAATTAATCAATTTGGCCAATAATGGCAGACAGGAAACAAGGAGCTGGCTGAAGTTCAGGAAGTAGTGCGGCTGTGCATAGAGCCCATTGGATAAATGATGCGGCTATAATTGTGTGTCAGAGTGAGTTTTGTATGCATGTAATAAAACATGTTTGTTTGTGTGTGTGTGTGTGTGTGTGTGTGTGTAATATTTGAGAGAGAAAAAAACACACTCTCACTGAAAGCTGATGTTTGGAGATATCATCCTCAACCTTGAAACAAAACTTGCTCAGATTTATGGCTTTGATTTTCTAACACTTTTAGAGTTAAAAATATCTATTTCATATAAAATATTGTTCATAAATCATTTTCACAAACTTAAACCTGTACTTTTTTTAATGTCAACAAGAATCTGCCAAGGGTTTTTGGTTACACTTTATTTTAAGGAGTCATTGTTACAGTGTAATTATATATTTCAATATTAAGCAACTACATGTACTTACTATAGGGTTAGGGCAGGATTAGGGTTTGGTTGAGGGTTAGTTGCATGTGTTTATGCATAATTTACTGTTATTACTACGGTAAGTGCATGTAACACGTGTACAATAAACTTGCTCTCACCGGGTTGTGCTTGGCGTCCTCACTGAGCACCTCGGGGGCGATCCAGCCTTCGGTTCCTGGGACACCTGACTTCCTGCTGAAGCTATGCCGGCCCACCGCCAGCTTCTTACACAGGCCGAAGTCCGAGATCATGGCCTTCGCGCGCCCGTGTGTGTTCGGCATCGACACCAGGATGTTGTGCGGCTTCAGATCCCGGTGGACTATCAACCCACAAGAGACCCACGAGTGTTACCAACTGACTGACACTGATTAATAGGCCTAAAAGCAGACTAGCTAAAGGAGGAGTTCATTTCATAGTTAAAATGTCCTGATAATTTACTCACCCCAACGTCATCCAAGATGTCCACGTCATTCTTTCTTCAGTCGAAAAGAAATTAAGGCTTTTGATGAAAACATTCCAGGATTTTTCTACATATAATGGACTTCAATGGGAACCAAACGGTTCAAGGTCCAAAAGACACTTTCAGTGCAAACTGTTCAAAGGGCTTTAAACGATTCCAGACGATGAATAAGGGTCTTATCAAGCAAAACGATCGCTCATTTAATAAATAATAACAAAGTTTTAGTTTTATAAGCTCAAATGGTCGCCTTGCTCTGTTCTGTGATGCGCGTTTGTGACTCTCCTGTTCGAACACGTTCATCAAAATGAACAAATCTTTTCCCGAGTCAATTTGTTCATTTTGTTCGTTGATTGAACCAAATGACTCAGAAAAAGATTCGTTCATTTTGATAAACAAGTTACAACAATAGGAGAATCACGAACGTGCATCACACATTCATTCATTTTTTATCAAAATGAACGAATCTTTTTCTGAGTCATTTGGTTCAATCAACGAACAAAATGAACGAATTGACTCTGTAAAAAATTTGTTCATTTTGATGAACGAGTTCGAACAGGAGAGTCACAAACGCGCATCACAGAACAGAGCAAGGCGAGCATTTGAGCTTATAAAACTTAAACTTTGTTATTTATTTATTAAATGAGCGATCGTTTTGCTTGATAAGACCCTTATTCATCGTCTGGAGTCGTTTAAAGCCCTTTGAACAGTTTGTAGTTTGCACTGAAACTGTGATTTGGACCTTGAACCGTTTGGACCCCATTGAAGTCCATTATATGGAGAAAATCCTGGAATGTTTTCATCAAAAACCTTAATTTCTTTTCAACTGAAAAAAGAAAGACATGGACATCTTGGATGACATTGGGGTGAGTAAATTATCAGCAAAAGTTATTTTTTTTTTAAAAGTGAACTATTCCTTTAAGGATTTTAAGGAAAACGTTCCAGGATGTTTCTCCATATAGTGACTTCAATGGGTTCCAATGCATTACATAATCAGGTCGAAAGGTCATGCGTGGTCCAGTTCAGAAATGAAGGGAGTTCTCCTTCAAAATAACGTAATGCATTGGACCCCATTGAAGTCAATATATGGAGAAACATCCTGGAATGTTTTCATCAAAAACCGTAATTTCTGTTTGACTGAAGAAAGAAAGACATGAAGATCTTGGATGACGTGGGGAGAGTAAATGATCAGATGAACTCCTCGTTTAAACACGTATCAGTGATGTCACAGATGATGTTACCTATATTAAGGGAATGTAGATGAGACAGTCCAGACATGGTTTGCTCTAGCAGCGTCACTGGCTCCAATCCGTGCCGGTCAAAATCCTTGCGCTCCACATACTGGATTAAACAAAATAAGTAAATAAATAAGCAATTATTTACAAATAAACAACATGTTGCATTGCATGGCATTAAACTGAGCATTTTAGGCACGATTTAAGTCTCTGATATAGTGTTAACATATATATATAATTATTATTTTTATTATGCTTTCAAACTGTACAGAGATGACATTAATGATATACAATTTTTATACAATACACAAAATATATTAACAATATGTTCAATGTCATCTGAACATACAGGACATTGAGGTTGTTTTAAATCCTGCTTTGTTGTTGGTGAATTTACATTTATGTATGTACAATTTGCCAAGAAATATATATATTTTTTTTAATTTATCACAAAGCAAACTTTAGTTTTCAGTGGCGTCAAAATAAAAGTCTCCCAAAAATAATGTGTTTAAAGGTTAAAGATAAATCTTGCTGGATATTCTCTTTAATAAATGTGTCAATATGTTCATAGGAACATATATGTTCAGTGATATATAGAAATATGACCGAAATAAGTGATTTCAGTGAAAGAGTGAACTTGGCAAAATGAGCATCTTGTGTTAATATTAATTTGATATTTAACCATAAAATAATTAACAGGGTAAAATATATTTTTTATTTTGAAAGACACTTCTGTTACACACATACAGTATATGTGTGTGTGTATATGAATATATATATATATACAGTCGTGCTCAGAATTAATGGCACCCCTGGTAAATATGATGAAAACTGGCTGTAAAAAATAATTCTGCATTGTTTATCCTTTTGATCTTCCATTCAAAAAATTGGCAAAATTCTAACCTTTCATTGAAGCAAAAGAATTGAAAGTGGGGGTAAATCACACTATGAAATAAATGTTTTTCTCCAAAACACTTTTAATTATTGGCACCCTGATATTAAAAACTTGTTGCAACCTCAGATCTGTAAACTTTTGCCAAGATAACAGATCTGAGTCTTCTCCTATAATGCCTGATGAGTTTGGAGAACACCTGACCAGAGATCAGAGACCATTCCTCCATACAGACTCTCTTCAGATCCTGCAGATTCCCAGATCCATGTTGGTGCTTCATCTCTTCAGTTCACTCCACTCATCAGGTCAGGGTCTGGGACGGTCATGGCAGAAGCTTTATTTTGTGCTCCGTAACTAATGTTTGTGTTGATTTTTGTTTTGGATCGTTGTCCTGATGGAAGATCCAACCACGGCCCATTATAAGATTTCTAGCAGAAGGTGTCAGGTTTTTATTTTTTATCTTTTTGTACTTGATAGAATCTATAATACCATGTATCTGAACAAGATGTCCAGGACCTCCAGCAAATAAATAGGCCCACAACATACAAGATCCAGCAGTATATTTAACCGTAGGCTGGTACTCTTTATCCCTGTTTGTACCAAACACATCTGCTGGGTTTGCTGCCAGAAAGGCCCTTTTTTAGTTTCATCTGACCACAGAACCCTGTGCCGTTTGTGTTTGACACCTGAATATGCTGGAGTTTGTTTTTGGATGAGCGAGGAGCATTTTTCTTGAAACCCTCTCAAACAACATGTGGGGATGTAGGGGTTGTCTGATATTTTTTTTTCTTTAGATTTTCTGACCCCAAGACTCAACTAATCTCTGCAATTCTCCATCTGTGATCCTTGAAGAGTCTTTGGACACTCAAACTTTCATCCTCACCATCCATTAAGGCAAAATAGACACACGTCCTCTTCCTGGCAGAATCATAACATCTTTAGTTGATTATAACTTCTTAATTATTGTCCTGATGGTCAAAATGGGGATTTTCACTTCTTTAGCTATTTTCTTACATCCACTTTCTATTTTGTGAAGCTCAACAATCTTTTGACGCACATCAGAACCATGTTCTTTGGTTTTATTCATTGTGATGGATGATTCAGGGAATTTGACCTTTGTGCTCCCTCATATTTAAACTCCTTGAAACAAGAAGTCATATATATATATATATATATATATATGTGTGTGTGTGTGTGTATAATATATATACATACATATATGTGTGTGTGTGTGTGTGTGTGTGTGTCAGAAACAGCAGTGAAGTGTCAGGTTGTGTGTGTGTCACCTCCTGCAGTGTGTGTCTGCACAGCTCTATGGCGATGTACTGGAACTGGCGGTCTCTCTCGGTACAGAAGTAGCGGATCACGTTCGGGTGCTCGTCCGACTCCCGCAGAAGCTGAACCTCTCGATCAGCAAAACTGAAGCATTCTGGGAGAATCCTCTTCACAGCCACAGGACGGTTGTCAAACTGACCCCTGAAAGCACACGGAGGGAAGACCACAGGCTCACAACCTGAAGCAGTGGCAGCACATCGAAGACTACAAACCCATCGCTTTCATTTGAACCATTTCCATTTCAATACGGTGAAACAAACAAACTTGGACATCGTTCACATTTAGTCTTATTGCAAAGCTGAATATCATGAACAGAACTCAACAGGCTAAACATGAACACTTACACAAGGAGCGTTTGCCTGTGGTTTAAAACCACCATTGAAGAACAACTAGCCGAACTAGTATACATGTCAAGCATCATTAAACACAAGTAAACACTCAGACAATAAAGAAGAATGAAAAATTTGCAATTTTTAAGATTTAAATGAAGATTTTCAGGTATTGAGGCACAGAAACTGTAATCAAATGTAAAATAACCACTTAACCACATAACCACATAAATAAAATATACATTAGAAATATAGTTATTCAGTCGAGAACGATCAGTGTTATAGAGGCGCAGCTGTCACTTTAAGAGACGCACGGGTCCCGTACACTGATACACATGCCTACAGTCGCCTCACGCTTCACTGGCTTAAGGTCACACTGAAATGCTCACAGAGGAATCAATAAGAAGAACTGAAATCTTGATTTTACAGCAAGTGTGTGATTCCTGGCCTGAAGTGTTAAAGGAGTCTTGCCTGTACACGATAGTCCCCTCGGCGCCGTGTCCAAGCACATCTCTGGGGCTGAACCGGATGTTCCCGATGCGCACCATGCTGGACTCTTCCTCTGCAGGAAGACAATGACAGAGTCAACCAATAGTTGATGGACACATCAGGCAAACGAGAGCAAATGGTGATGGACACCGCTGGGCCAACGCTTCGGATCGGGAAGATTTGAAAAGTCTCATAAAAGGCTGTAACAGTAATGTTGTTAAATATTACAACAAATTTAAAATTATTGTTTTAATAAATTTGATCAAAGCTGAATATTACTTGCATGATCCTTCAGAATTAACTCTAATATGATGATTTGATGCTCAATAACATTAATTATTATTAATATCAGAGTTGAAAACAGTTATTTGTGTTTTTATTTCAGGATTCTTTGACGAATTGAAAGTTCAAAAGAACAGCATCAGAAATAGAAATCTTTTGTCACATTAAACACTAACGTTCAAAAGTTTGGGGTCAGAAATAATTATTTTATTTTATTTTTTGGGGTAAAAGAAATTAAATAAATCAATACTTTTATTCCTCAAGGATGAATTAATCTGATCAAAAGTTACAGTAAATACATTTATAATGTTACTAAAGATTATATTTCAGATAAATGCTATTCTTTTGAACTTTATATTCATCAATGAATCCAGTACGGTGGCCGAGAGGTGCAAAACAAATCACAATTATAAAAACAAAATAACAAGTCAGAAAACACAACGACAATTCAGAAAACAAAGTAACATTTCAGAAAACACGACGACAAATCTGAAAACAAATTAACAAATCAGAAAACACAAAAACAAATCTGAAAACAAATTAACAAGTCAGAAACACAACGACAAATCTGAAAACTAATTAACAAGTCAGAAAACACAACGACAAATCTGAAAACAAATGAACAAATCAGAAAACACAAAAACAAATCTGAAAACAAATTAACAAGTCAGAAACACAATGACAAATCTTAAAACAAATTAACAAGTCAGACAAAACGGAAAAGGTAGGTATGTGGCGAATGGAACACTGATCGCTGATTGGACAAGACATCTGTCAATCAAGAAATGCAGAAAGTACAGCAGACTGCGCCTGCGGCAGAAGAAAGATCGATTCGCATGTGCATGTGTAAATATTAGAGCTGTCTATTTAGCTGACTAATTTAGTGATAGTATGGAGAACAAAACTTTTCAAAAGTTCCCACATGACCTCACAACATACGGGCATTTGCCGACCCGGCGCCATTGCTGAGGGCAAAACATTAGAAGAAGCAATACGAGTTGAACGAGGTGAAATGAGTTTCGTGCTATAAAGTGAAAATGGTCATCTCCTGCTGGGTCAATGGATGATAAAATCGTGCAGGAGGTTCAGTTAAATCGGGATTTTACACTATACCCGTCATTAGATTGCATGGATGTTGATTGTGAGAAGACTAAGCTTTTGTCCGAACAACGACGGAGATTATGGCTGGCGAGGATAAACAGGAAAGAAACTCACTCAAAACACGCAAGAATTTGTTTGACAAAAGCACAATGTTTTGTTTTATTGCGAGTGTAAACAAATATATGTTAACACATTGCAGTTTGAATAATGTCCTGTATGAACAAAGACCCCGTTTACACCTGGTATTAAAATGCGATCTGTATCCAGATAAGTTATCCGGATAATAAAAAACGCATGTTAATGCAAGGTGTAAACGCGTTGTGATCGGATTGTGATCGGATCTGCCTGACCACATCTGGAGGTAGTCTGGCTCGCATTGTGTTCGGATCTTTACAAGGTGTAAACGCAATCCGTACAACGTGATCGCATTCGTACCTTCTAAACGTCATCCTGGTAGAATCCGTGGCATACAGTTGCTGTATTTATCCCAAAGACGAGAGATACAGACCCTGTGGCATAATAAAGCGCAGCTGCAACTATCTTCTCCTCAGACACCGGCGACAGAGTATTTCTCCGTGACAGCAGAGGCCGCAACTTCTCGCGGATGTAGTCGAACAACTTCTCATTCGCGCCGCAGGAATTTTTTTACCCGTGTAACGCGTCTTTGCATTGACTTAACATTGAAATCACTCGCGCCTGACGCGCTATTCGCGTCCGTTACCTGCCTTGTTGACAAACTACAGCTGATATCCCGTCACCTCAGTGCTCACGCACAGGTGTCACTCTGAAGAACAGAGATCCGAACTCAATGTGGATAACGAGGACGCATTAAAAATACAAGGTGTAAACGCAAAGGTGAAGATCAGAACACTTATCATCCGGATAACTTATCTGGATAGAGATCGCATTTTAATACCAGGTGTAAACGGGGTCAAAATGACGAGGTATTAAAAACATACAAAACAACATTGTTTCCACTGTTTGATTTCACATTCCAGCAGTGCAAATTCAGAGCCCCTAAAGAACCCGCGTATAATGTAGTTCCGCATTACATTAATTAAATTGCATGCTAGTTATTTATTTTTATATTCATGCATCGAACCATGACGCCCGCAAGTACATGCATATTACAGAAAGCACCGGTGACTGTTTTAAGGGGAACATAGGAATTAAGTTGTGCAGGCTATGGCTTTTTAATAGACGGATTAGCATCATGCTACTTCGCTACTTTTCCATTGATTGCACTTGAGCAAACGTCACTGAACCAGCCCACGGCAAGCAGATCGTACACCTCCAGTGATTTCCAGGCTCGGAATTGCACTCACATGTGTAAAACTCCTCACCAATACCAGATAATGGTACACATTAAAATACTGTATCTGAGGCAAAGCTGCATTGCTCAGTGCTTCCTTCATTAATGCATACAGATCCAAACCATTTATGAATGAAATTTTCGCATTGTAACTCTCTCTGTCTTGTTTTAATAGTCTCTTTATAATCTATTTCACTTTGTCTTTTCATGATTTGCATAACAATATAAACAGAAATAAATATTTGTTTGTAAAACTACATTTTCTGGTAAAACTTCGTAAAAACCTATGGTAAACAGCGTTTTTGCCCTCAAAGACGGCGTCTCCGGGAAGGTCACATGACATTAACTCGCCTATGGGAACTATGTATTATCTGCATGTCTTGATTGACAGATGTCTCGTCCAATCAGCGATCAGTATTCCATTCACCACATATACCTACCTTTTCCGTTTTGTCTGACTTGTCGTTGTGTTTTCTGACTTGTTAATTTGTTTTCAGATTTGTTTTTGTGTTTTCTGATTTGTTAATATGTTTTCAGATTTGTCGTCGTGTTTTCTGACATGTTACTTTGTTTTCTAAATTGTAATTGTGTTTACTGACTTGTTATTTTGTTTTTATAATTGTGATTTGTTTTGCACCTCTCGACCACCGTAATACGGATATAAAATTGTACACAAATGTTGTAAACATTGATAATAATAATAAATGTTTTTTGATCATCAGATCCTCATATTAGAGTGATTTCTGAAGGATCATGGAACACTGAAGACTGGAGTAATGATGGGGAAAATACAGCTTTGATCACAGGAATAAATTACAGTTTAAAGTATATGCACATAGAAAACTATTATTTTAAACTGTAATAATATTTCACAATATTACAGTTTTTTTTGTATTTTTAAGGCGAGACAGTACAGGTGAATAAGTTAATTTTTTTAAATAATAGATATCATCATGAAACAGTTGATTACTTACACAAGTACATAAAAAATGTATAGTAAGTTCTTGAAATTTGGATGTTAAATTATGTAAATTAGGCATTATCTCATTAAATATGTGCAACTTTGCCAATACTTTCAGTAAATAGATCTGAACATATGATAAAGGTGCCAGGTGCAAAATTCTTTTTTCATTTTGTTTACACACAAGAGGGATTTCAGGATATATGCTGTCATTACCTAGGAAATCAAAATATACTGTCCATAGCAAAATCGATTATTTATTTATTTATTAAAATGTCACATAAATCAGGCCAGGAATGATTTATTAACAAATCCCTCTGCAAATATTTTCAGAATACTGCTAATTGTATAACTGGAGAGTTTGGTGTATATAGGCTGAGATATTTCTACTGGATAATGAAAAAAATAATTTTGAGAAAAAGGCATTTAAAGATTTAAGGAGGGAATTTAATACATTTCTATTGGGAAAAAAGCTCAAAAACAGAATTAATGCTCAGGCCCTTCGTAATAATAATATATAATATGAGATATAATATATAATAATGAGATTTCATCATTAGCTTTAGATCACCCTTTGGACATTCACGATTGGTTACTGAAAGGAAATGTCCATATTTGGGTTACACAGCGTTGTGCAGGAGACTGAGAGCTTTCCAACGATACCGCTCATGACAGACTTCAGTAAACAGACTGGCGTAGCGTGACGCGCTAGAATGCTAACTTCTTGGTAAATTTGGGCGAAATTTACTGCCGCAAGTAAACTAAATGTAATAAATAAACATCTTAATGTATATTTTCAATGTTTTCTTTGTAGCCGCTTGAAATAACACATATTGAAGGAGTAAACTAGCCCAAAATCTCAAAACTGACCACTGCATGAAAAATCAATGTTTTGAGTCTCGCCTTAATCAAATAAATGCAGCCTAAGAAGAGACTCTTTCGGAAACATTAAAGATGTTCTCGATCCCGAACTCGACTTCTAGTGTGTGTATGCTTACCGGGGTCGTCGTGCTCGCTGGCGGAGTGTCCCGCCTCGGGCTGGGAGGCGTTGGAGTGGTTGGAGGCGCGCGGGGTGACGTTGGGGCTGCTGTGGGACGAGCTCTCACACCGCGGACGGCCCGGCTCCAGGAACTCCGAGTCTGCGGGCGGCTGGAACACAAGATGCTGCCGCTGGAGCAACTCCAGCTTCTCCTCCATCTGAGCCTGGAACTGCTGGTGCTGAAGCTGCTGCTGCTTCTGCACACTCTGAACACACACACAACACACACACACTCATCAGAGGACGACACAACACAATACTTTGACCAGACACACAACACCATACTCTCAGACCTACCGCTACATGAGGGACGCACCGATATGAACATTTTGGCCGTTACCGATAACCAATAACTCTTTATATTTGAAAGCTGATAACCGATATATCGGCCGATAAATCTAAATCCAATTTTTTTAATGTAAGCAATAAGGTACGAGAGGCTGTGCTGTATCGTGAATAAGTCACGGCTGAAGGGCGTAGTTAGGCTCGACGCGAAGCGGAGTAACCCCTTCAGCCGTTACTTATTCACCATACAGCACTTGCCACGAGTACCTTATTGCTTTTATAAAACGGTTACCACACAATACAAATATTAGAGCAACTTTCATGAAGTAAAATCACTAAAAGCCTTCCTTCCGCTAGAAAAAATAGTCCTTGACCGTAAACAGCAACAGCGTTCCAATGTGTAAAATGCATGAAAGCTCAAATAAACACAACAGATGAACCACAGTGTTGCGCAGCGATCAATAGAACCGTTGGGTGAAGCGGTCATAGCCGTGTTTTATCATGAATAAAGCACAGATATTGACCAATCACAATCAAGGATTGGAACTAACCGTTTTATACAATTTTTGAGAGCCTGATTACACAAACAAAAGTTTCACCATTAAAATCCATCTCCCAAACACACGCTTATAATGTTCTCATGATAATCTTACGTTACCGATATTACAGATTTAACTAGCCTATATTTTCCTTTTTTTGAAGTGATTGCAATCATATTTCAAGCAATTCAAATCCATCATGTTGAACAGAGCGCATCTCAACTGAACACATTATCTATCAGCTTATTTTATCGGACAAATGTTCTTATCAGGCCGATAACGATAACATTAAAAATGTTTAATGTTTATGTAATGTTAACATTAAAAACATATATTGGCCGATACCGATATGGTGGCCGATATATATCGTCTACATTCAAACCCTCGCCATTTTAATATATATATATATATATATATATATATATATATATATATATATATATATAATATTTATAATAATAATTATAATAATATAATTATAATAATAATTATATATATTTTTTTTTCTTATTTTTTATCTTTTTTATTTATTTTTTTCATTAATTTTTTTTCTTCATTTATTTATTTATTATTATTATTATTTATTTTTTGAAACCACCTCCTAGTGGACCTTCTCTATATATACAGGCTATTTGTCATTCAGGTGCTCCCAATCCAGTTAGAATCTACAAAAGAGGGAATTGTTTGTTTGAAAAAAATATACCCTGAAGAAGGCTTTTTGTGCCGCTACGCGTGGGTTAATTTTTCCCCCACATGTTTTTAACTTTTCTATTATGATATAACCAGTCCAATAAAGGCTTTTTAAAGATTTCCTTTTTCTGACGTTAAACTCCCGACCCAAAGAGCACCTTCCAACACCTTTTTGAACTCCCTGAGCACCCTGGACATTTTCTCTCTCCCCGCCATTTTAATTTTAAAAGCGCTCCCTGTCCCTGTTTCAAGGGAATCTCACTCCCTTGTGTGGGGATGGAACGAGTAACTCTCCAATGGTCCGCTTACCTTGGGATAGGTGATGATGAAGGCCACCCAGCCGGCCAGGAGGAAGGTGCAGAAGATGATGGTGGCCATGTCCTTCAGCATGGAGTCCACTGGCGTCTCCACGCGCGGGACACGGCCGGGCTTCTCCTGCAGGTCCGAAACCGGCGGAGGCAGTGGACTGTTGTCCTCCATCCCGCTCTCATTCACTTTCTGAAACACATTTTAGCATTAAAACATCAGTTACAAAGGCTATTCCTTGGCAGAAACAGATAATAATCGAGCATTCAGGAAAATCAAACATATCTATACAACATCTGTAATAAACAAGATTATTTTGCTGTACTTCAGATTGTGGAAGTTTTTCTGGATAATTTTGTATGTTTTGTAGTCAAGAGCCCTAATCAGACGGTAATTGTGTCTCATGTGGACGACTGTAATCAAATAAACTTGCACGTCAGTGATAAAACTCATTAAACATTAAAACATTCGGATGGAGATTTATTGATGCGGAGGAGCGAGTTCTATAATCCCGGGTCAGTATAATTCACATTGTCACTCACAGGATTGTCTGCAGTGAATAAAATGTCATATGCTTGGAATAATACAAATACACTAATATTTAATTTAATAATATAAATGTCCAGTTTATTTATTATTTAAATCTCCGGATTAAAAATAGGAAGCTAGACATGCTATATTTTAAATGGTTTGCAGTCTAACAATTTATCTCAAAATGATGGATTTTAAATATGAAAATTAGCAGAAATAAGATAATGCAGCCTCTTACTTACATGAGGTAAACATAACATTGCTTGGTTTATATTTTTAATGTATATAATTGTATAGCCCTCAAATGTTTCCATTTAATCAACCATAGACATATTTTTCCCCAGTAACACATGCAAACATCATCGGCAAATCCCCCATTCATCATGGTGCTTTTGGGCCTATAACATTTCAATTACCATTTATTTCAATCGATGCAGCTTTGAGCTCTCCTTGTTCTTAAGTGTGGAAATGTGAAACTTGAAAACATCTGCCTCTTAGAATAACAGATTTACAGGTATGCAGCCACAAGTCCTTTTTTAATACACCCATCACACACACATTTTACTAATAATAATGTGGTGATCTAAAGGGCTCCTAAAACTGCTGTGAAAGTCACGTATCTAGAGATCAGACATCGTCTCACGGGTGTATTACACGCTGTACCTCTTCCATGGTCTTCTCTGTGGCCGGAGGGATGATGTTGACGTGCTGCCGAGGGATGTTCTCCGGAAACTTCTCCAGGATCTTATTCTGAGCGTCAGGTGGCGTCTCGTGGTGACCTGTGGCGAGAAACACACTGCTGTTGGGCACACACACACACACCATACCTCATTAAAGAGAAGAGGGAAGATACTTATTAACAATTATGACATATCTACAAATCACAAATTGCATGCTTTTAGTAGTGCTGGGCAATGATTAATCGCATCCAAAATAAAAGTGTGTGTGTAGAATTCACACATATGCATGTCTATATTTAAGATATATTTACACGTTTTTAGTGTATATTTAATTACATGATATATAAATATTTAAAATTAGGGCTGTCAAACGATTAATCGCGATTAATGGCATTCAAAATAAAAGTTTGACTTTACATAATATATGTGGGTGCACTGTGTATAATTATTTATATATATAAATACACACACATGCTTGTATATTTAAGAAAAAAATATTATTTTTTATTATAAAATATTTATATTTACATATCATATGAATTATATATAAATATATATACACTATATACATGAAAATATTTCTTAAATATACAAGCATGTGTGTGCATTTATATATAAATTAATTATACACAGTACACCCACATATATTATATAAACACAAACTTCTATTTTGGATGCAATCAATCGCGATTAATCGTTTGACAGCCCTATTTTAATTATAAATGACACATTTTTATTAGATATATAAATGCATGTGTGTGTGTGTATTTATATATACAACATAATTATATGCACACAAATATATTATGTAAACACTTTTATCTTAGATTATATTATTTATTGCCCAGCTCTAGTGTTTGGCAAACTTTTAGATCACTTTTGCATTGGCGCTTCAGCACTGCTCTCTACAGCATGAAGATGCATTGTGACGGTCACTGTAAAGTGTCCAGCATCTACACTAGAGGGCGTGATGGACACACACACACACACACACACACACACACACACACACACACACACACACACACACACA
Source organism: Cyprinella venusta (assembly GCA_038021265.1). Taxonomy (NCBI): domain Eukaryota; kingdom Metazoa; phylum Chordata; class Actinopteri; order Cypriniformes; family Leuciscidae; genus Cyprinella; species Cyprinella venusta. Next base: position 13,598,608 of record CM075863.1, read on the forward strand.
CACACACACACACACACGCACACACACACACACACACACACACAGTGTGTACCTATCAGCAGCAGAGAGTTCCTCATGAAGTTGATGCGGTTCCTCTCTCTGAGCGCGGCACTGAACTTCACTGTTGTGCTGGGAGTGATCACACACTCCTGGTCATCTTCCATACTCGAGTCCTGGTTACTGGGACCCTCCAGCATGGGAAACGTCCTGCCACGGGGCTGAAATACACACACACACACACACACACACACACACACACACGTTATGAGCATGCATGCACTCGAACAGCACTAGGATTTCTTCAAACCTAAATAAAAATGTCAAAATCTGTATTTAAAAACAAACAAAAAACACCTAGTACTGCAGCACTCACTGTAAATACTTTTCCAAAGTCCTACTTTATTTCCTGTACAAAAATGAAATCGAAAACCACTTCACAAAGACCTATATGGATACAATTGAATCAAAAACAGGCGCAGACAAGGAACTTATTTATTATTACTGTCAACAGCCAGGGCACAAAGCCACTGTGTGTCCCATCCGTAAAGCTAAACTCACAGGCTACTGCTATGTTCCTAGAGAGGAAGACATTGAGGATTTAAATGTATCTGACTCTCAGAATGTAATGACTGTGACTGTTAATGGACAATCTTTGAGAGCGTTATTGGACACTGGAAGTGCCATTTCTTTGTTGAAATCATGTCATGCTGCAAACATGTGTTTTGATGACTCAATTGACATACAATGTGTACATGGGGATGTGAAAAGTTACCCAAGTACTGTGGTGAATGTATGTGTTCATGAACAAACATATTTACTCGAGGTTGCAGTTGTTGAATCGCTACCTATACCTAATTCCCATTGCTTAAAGGGTTAGTTCACCCAAAAATGAAAATTAAGTCATTATTTACTCACCCCCATGCTGTTCCAACCCCGTAAGACCTTCGTTCATCTTCGGAACGCAAATAAAGATATTTTTGATGTAATCTGAGAGCTGGATCAGTCCTCCATAGACTGCCTAAGGGACTGGCTCTTGACGGCCCATAAAGTCATTAAAGAAAAGGTTTAAATATTCCATGTGCCTACAGCGGCTCAATTATAAGTTTATCAAGCGACGAGACTACTTTTTGTGTGAAAAAAACATAAATAACGACTTTATTCCACTGTTCCATTACTTCCTTATTGGCGCATGCGCGAGAACTGAGAGGAGAACGTTCTCTTTCGAGTACTTCTTTTTACCGGCTGCTCACCGCTTAGGAGTATTAGCGCCACCTACCGTATAAGATGATAATAAGACACACTGTCGTTTTTTGAGAAGATTAAAGGCTTTTAAGTGCACCTTGTAGTGCGGAGAATACGCTAATTGAAAAGCGTATGTACAGCGCGTATCTTCCTCTGCTTGTAAACAGAAAGTTTTGCACTTCCAGCTATATCAGCACATCATCTTATACAGTAGGTGGCGCTAATACTCCTAAGCGGTGAGCAGCCGCCGGTAACAAGAAGGAGAACGTCTTCATCTCAGTTCTCGCGCATGCGCCAATAAGGAAGTAATGGAATAGTCGAATAAAGTCGTTATTTATGTTTTTTTCACACAAAAAGTAGTCTCGTCGCTTGATAAACTTATAATTGAGCCGCTGTAGGCACATGGAATATTTAAACCTTTTCTGTAATGACTTTATTGGCCGTCAAGAGCTAGTCCCTTAGGCAGTCTATGGAGGACTGATTCAGCTCTCAGATTACATCAAAAATATCTTTATTTGTGTTCCGAAGATGAACGAAGGTCTTATGGGGTTGGAACAGCATGGGGGTGAGTAAATAATGACTTAATTTTCATTTTTGGGTGAACTAACGCTTTAACACTCTGAAAATGATATAAGGGATAATGAAGTAGTCTATGATTCATAAAAAGAAAAATCTGCTTTAAATCTCATGTTCTTAGAAATCATTCGTTGTATTCATGCATTAAAGGAGTAGTTCACTTTAAAAAAACAAAAAAAAAAACCAAAAACATTCCAGTATTTTCTCCATATAATGGATTCAATGGGAACCAAACGGTTCAAGGTCCAAATCACAGTTTCAGTGCAAACTACAAACTGTTCAAAGGGCTTTAAACGATTCCAGACGATGAATAAAGGTCTTATCAAGTGAAATGATCGCTCATTTAATAAATAAATAACAAAGTTTAAGTTTTATGAGCTCAAACGCTCGCCTTGCTCTGTTCTCTGTGACTCTCCTGTTCGAACTCGTTCATCAAAACGAACAAATCTTTTTCCGAGTCAATTCGTTCATTTCGTTCGTTGAATGAACCAAATGACTCGAAAAAAGATTAGTTCATTTTGATGAACGAGTTTGAACAGGAGAGTCACGAACTTGCGTCACAGAACAGAGCAAGGCGAGCATTTGAGCTTATAAAACTTAAACTTTGTTATTTATTTATTAAATGAGCGATCGTTTCGCTTGATAAGACCCTTAATCATCATCTGGAATCGTTTAAAGCCCTTTGAACAGTTTTTAGTTTGCACTGAAACTGTCAATTGGACCTTGAACCGTTTGGTTCCCAATGAAGTCCATTATATGAAGAAAATCCTGGAAAGATTTCATCAAAAACCTTAATTTCTTTTCGACTGAAGAAAGAAAGATATGGACATTTTGGATGACATGGGGGCGAGTAAATTATCAGCAAAAGTTTTTTTTTTAAAGTGAACTACTCCTTTAAAGAGTACCTATTTTGGGTTTTTGAAAATTGCCCTTCATGTAGTATTTAACATAGATCTAAGTGAACGAAAACATCCTGCAAAGTTTTAAACATGAAAGTTCATCGTATACAAAGTTATTGTCTCTCAAAAACAAGAGTCGACTCTGAGTCGCTGATATGAATCGTTCGAAAAACGATGCTTTCCCTTTGTCTAGTTGACGTCAACTTGACAAGTTATTTGAATAAGAAACGCCCACTTATTGCGCTCGGAGACGCTAGGGAAAACCGGAGCTCCAGGGGTGGCAGGCAAATCTGAAACTGGCCCAGGACGGGCCACCCTGCCTGGGCTGGCCAGGGAGGTCTGAGAGCATGGAGGTTTGGACCCACCGCACCTTTTTGGACTGTCGTTTTTCGAGATCTGGGCTTCGGAAAACAATCATGTCGACGAGACGCTGTGTTTTGAAGTGCGACGCAAAAGCGAACTTTTTTAACCTGCCAAGTGAGGAGTATTTGAAGACTAAGAGGCTGCAGTTCATATACAAGTACTGCTATACCACACAAGTATAGCCCAAACCTTGTTCTGTGTTCGCGTCATTTTGAAGATGATTGCTTCACAAACCTAAACGCTATAAAGTATGGATTCGCGAGCCGGCTCTATCCTAACGAGCTGAGGATCAATATGCAGAGCAGTGGGTCGCGAGGACCGGAGTTGAGAACCCATTTAAGGTAATAGAGTTCCGTTTTTCTGCACAGAGAATACCAATCACAACTCACTAGGTCATCTGACCAATCAGCGCAGATTAGCGTCACGCAAAGGCGGGTCTTGGACAAAGGACTCGCCAAAACGATTCATATGGGAGTCGGTGGGCAATTCAGGTAAAAATAAATGCATATTATAAGACAACAAAAGTGTTTTTTGTCATTGCATGCTTGTAAAATTGTTGTTGGGGACTCCCAGAACAATATTAGGAACATTTTAAATGCCATAATAGGTACACTTTAACAAAAAAATCATCATACTCATCATATATATAAAAATAAAGCAATTGTCTTGTGGTCTTTGTAGTCAGATCAGTAGTTGTCACTCATATTTTTCACTTTATGCCCAAACATAATCATAATATATGAAAATATATGAAAAAACACCCATCATATAAAAAAATCAAGTAATTAAAATGTAATTTTATAATTGCATTAAAAATCATTTAATAAATAAAAGACAGAAATAAGAGTCACTGATGTTGACCTGTATTTAGAAACCAGCAGGTGTTCAACTTTAGACAACTTCATTGAAGACAAAAAGTATGTATTTCATCTATATATCTTATAAAATCAATCTAAGCATGAAGTCCTATAAGCGTATGAGGAAACTCATATTTGAGTTTTTTAAAGCTACTCACCACAACAGTGACTCCATCATGCACCAGTGAGGGGGAAGCGTACAGACCAGTGGAGTGTTTCCCCACATACAATGTGGACCTGTCAGAACACAAACACAGCTCATTATTCAGAGCTTCATCTCCAAAGGTACATACTCTGCCTGTAAATAGCTTACTAAAGAACTGCTAAGTGTTATACAGTGGCTAATCTTTATTTATCCAGGCAATAATAGTACATACTGAAAGTCTTTAGGATGATGATAACAATACTCCCAGAAAGAGATCTATAGTGAAGTTTGAGCTTACTCCAGTTACTGTAAAATGCACTATATGGACAGAAGTATCGAGACGCACCTCTAAAACTGGAGTGTACTTTAAATGTTGTTTATGTGTCTATGTGGTGTTTTTAATATGCTTTAAGACAAACCATCTGTAAATAGATAAGTCGAGTATTTCCTCCTTAAAGGGATACTCCACTTTTTTGGAAATAGGCTCATTTTACAACTCCCCCAGAGTTAAACAGTTGAGTTTCACCGTTTTCAAATCCTTCCAGACGATTTTTTTTTTTATATTTAGAAGAATATCAGTAACCAGACAGTTTCTGGTCTCATTGACTTCCATAGTATAGTTTTTCCTACTATGGAAGTCAATGAGATTCTTATGAAAATCTTATGAACGACACAATCTAAAATCTTATGAACAACACATTTGTGATTTGTGCATTACTACATCATACTACGATTTCCAGAACCAGTTCTTCCCCACACTTCTCGAAAGACAGACAGGATGTGGCTTAGATACTGGAGATGCGACAAGTCAAATCATGTCAGCTCAGCAAGAGCCAAATTAGAGTAAAATGTGGCTTTGGCAAGTAAACATGAAAGAAAATCGAGAGGCAAAATCGACATGATGACCAACACTGTTGATGAGGTTAGACCTTATTTGGTCCCACTTTATACTAAGTGGCTCTAAGTACCATGTCCTAACGTCGAAAAATAAGTACAATGTAGTTAATTGTGTGGATGCTAATTGCATGAAGGTATTTTTAAAATAGAAGTACAATGTAAAAACATGTATGTACACAATAAGTCTATTGTATCAAATTATTAATTTCAATGTAAGAACATAGTACTTAAAGCCACTTATATATAGTGGGACCCTTTATTTTAATGTGACGTTACAGTGTAATTATATAATTAAAGGTCCTCTAAGCGATCCTGGGGGTGTTGACGTTCGCAATATTTTCAAACAAATCGGAGGCTAGCTAGACCCTACCTCCTCCGCATCTCATCTCCTCCCCCTCCCTTTCGTGCTTCCTGAAATAATTGTAACCGTCGGACTGGAAACCCTTCTGCCGCCGGAGTTCTCGCCATCGTTCAAAAGCTTTGCTACCGATGTAAATTCGGAACTTCGCACGTTCTTTATCCGACTCCTTCTTCTTTTTAATTTGTTCTTCAGAACGACGTCTCTTTGGTCATGTGTCGGGCATTTTTCAAACTTCCCTCTGACGCTTGTCTCTCCTTCACACACACACACCCCCTTCATGTGCACGCGCACTAACCCCCAGACCCACCCTCAAATACTTCTTGCCAGTGATTGGCTGGAACACTGTTTGTTAGGTTTCGTGGTCCGGGTGAGACATGATTGTTTTTGTTGCCGTTTGTGGAGCCTGTGGTGTCTACAGAGACCGCGTTTTTTTACAGTGTGTTTAGGGGACAGGCAGCTAGCCGATAGTGAGGAGACGTTTGCTGTACGTGACAAAAAATGTTTTGCTTCCACATCGCTTAGAGAACCTTTAAGTACTGAGTAATATAAATATAAATATATAAATAATAGGGTAAGGTTGAGGGTTAGTTGCATTTAAATACGCAAAATTACATAGTTACATAGGTAACAAGGACACTGTAAAATAAAGGTTTACCGGTTAAAAATATTTAAGGTGTCATTAGAGTGTAATTATATAATACTGAGTAATATTAAGCAACTACATGTACTTACTATAGGGTTAGGGTAGGATTCGGGTTTGGTTGAGGGTTAACTGCCTAAAATGTAATTACGCATAATTTACTGTTATTACTACGCTAAGTGCATGCAACATATATAACAAGGACACTTAAAGTGGTACCAAATATTTTTTGTGGAAATGAAGATAAAGAGAGCTATAAAACAGTCCTTGGTCTTATCTTACAGGAGTTTATCTTTGGTTTTCTTCTCGCGGGGGAAGGGATACGTCCACTGGGTGATGCGGCCCACCTCTCCTGACATGAACGTGAGGTAGCGCAGGGTTTCGACGGCCACGTTGGTGTGTGTGACCTTGCGAAGGCCCTCGCGCTGCCAGATGTAGATGGCCACCACAGGAGAGTTATAGTTCTGAACCCACTGCACGTCCCCGGACTCGCTGTCCACCGTCACCACCAGCCCGTCCCCGTTGGACACGAAGTGGGCCATACCTGGAGGAAGACAGGAAAAACACGGTTGTGTGGAAGAGATCTGGACGGGTTTGCCAACTCGCCACTGACGGATGCTCACTGTGTTTGGTGTCGTCGTCTGGAAGGGTGTAGGCGTAGTCCGAGTACGTGGCGTTCCAGCGAAGCTCTCGGCTCTTGGTGTCGTACATCGTGATGGTGTATTCTGAGGAACAAGACAATGACAATGAAAATCTTTGATATTCACATCATATTTGACTCTTTTGCATTTCAAACTCCAGTACAAGTGTGTCAGTATTCTGCAATGTTACGGTAATTAATAAGCATGAAGCGTTGATACTTTTAAATTACATATTAGCACACAGTAGCTGATGTCCATCAACAGGTTCAGAACGCTCTTGCTTATGGGCTGTTTAACACACGGTGTAACTAAATGTCGCGATTGAATGGAATCACATATTATAGAGAGCAATGTAATAAACGTCTCTTAGTTTATTTAATTATTGTGCATTAAAAAAAATGAAAGTTGTAAATAAAGATACATTTTAAAGGCCTTCACATTTCAGACATTCGACTCCAAAAGGAATGTACTTACTTCAACAAAATGAGTTAAGAATTTTACAATCAATTTCAAAGCGTTTGTGATTTTTTGCCCCTATGTGTTATGTGTTTAGAGGTTATGATTATATCCTTTATGTAACTTACGGTTAAAGCTATAGTGAGTTCATGTAACATGAGTAACAAGGACACTGTAATATAGTGTTTCCATTCTGTTTATATGAACCTCACATTTTGCAATCTGATTCACATATTCGTTTACATGTGCATTACATGAACAAATGTTTAATAGTCATCTTTCAATTTTGTTATAATTTAAAGATGGTTATTACTCCTCTATTCATAACAGACTTCAACTAAATCTTATTCAGTAAATATTCTGAAACATGAATGAAATGCAGTAATTTGCATATTTGTGGACTGATTCAAATGTTTATATAGTTTCTTACAGCATCCTTAGTAATTTTTTGTTTATCTTTCAAATCAATTCAATACCATGATAAAACATGATAAAAACAGTTATTATCTGAAAAATGTATACCATCACAGGTCAGTATTAGGGGTGTAACACTATATCACAATACAATGCAACAATATGCATCATGGATAGTTCACCCAAAATGAAATATACTGAGAAAAACATTTTCTGAGTTTTAGGCTGAATCCCAATTCACCCCTTGGCCCTACCCCTTGTTTTCGAGTGTAGCCTTGGCCCTTAAAACGGAGTGACAAGGGCCAAGGGGTTGGAATATTTACCTACGAAATGGAACGACCCTTCATGAACCCAATGCGTCATCAGTCGTCGGCGATGTACAGGATTTCTCCATGACAACAACTGATAATCAGCGCAGCTGCTCTTAACTTTGAATAAACATGATGATTATAACATCCCTTCCTCGAAATGTATGTCTTTTCTGATCGGAAAGGTAATTTATTATACCATTTCTTAATTTAAACGACTATAGTGTTATTATAAGAGTAAATAAGGTGCGTGGTGGAATCATCTGGCGCTAAATTTAAATGTTTAACCGTTTGCGATCCATCTCGCAGGTGATTTCCGATGCAATCCGTGAACTTTTCTCTTAGCCCTCCGTTTGGAGTGTGCCTCTGAAAAATCTCCGTTTCGAGGGCTATGTAGCCCTACCCCTTCGCCCTACCGCTCGATCTCAAGAAGAATCGAGACACCCTACCCCTAGACGTGAACGCGCAAAACGGAGGGGTAGGGCTAAGGGGTAGGGCCAAGGGGTGAATTGGGATTGAGCCTTAGTGTCAGTAGTACTACAAATATGTTGAATATAATGTTTAATAATGCAATATTTGTGGGTCCTGAATGCCAGATGTTACCAGTGTAAAGTGTCCTAGATTATTTTAAATATATCTAGTCAGTGCAAGAGTGCAAGCATATTCATCTAAAATAATCCTGTGTTTTCAGCTTTAGAATCATGAATGTGTTTATTCTGGTGTCTCTATTGTCCTGTGCTTTGGGTTTCAGCACCAAGTCCAAGACTATTCATTCGCACACACCAAAGAAATGTAACACCAAATTTAGCCTTTTAATCAACAGTACATATTATCCTTTTACCATAGAGTATCACAATGATATTGTATTGTGAGTTCAGTATCGTGATATTTATAATTACAGATCACGATTTAAATGTTGAATTGTTACATGAGGCTATCGTTACACCGCTAGGGCTGGTCTGAATACCATTTTTTGAGCTTCTAAGCTTCGGTAGTAACGGACATTGAATATTCGAACCTTCGGTAGTAACGGACATCGAATATTCGAACCTTCGGTAGTAACGGACAGCGAATATTCGAAGCTTCGGTAGTAACGGACATCGAATATTCGAAGCTTCGGTAGTAACAGACGTCGAATATTCGAAGCTTCGGTAGAAAGGAACATCGAATATTCAAAGCTTCGGTAGTAACAAACATCGAACATTCGAATCTCTATATATCTGTTTGTACATTTGCATTTTGATTATTTCAAGAACCGTTCATCTAAACGACATCACAAAGAAGTGCAGTGTCGTATTTGGTGCAATATAGATAGACAGGCGAGACGCGGCACGTTCAGAATTAATAAACTTTTAATAAACAGAACAGCGCGAGCGGGAAGCGGCGCGTCTCACGCCAGCAGAGCTTATGCTTCGAGAACGGACACTGCACTAGTGATATAAAACACACACACACACACAGACAAGTCTAACTTAAGCAATATTGTTAATAGTCTTCTCACTGACAAAGTAGGGTAGATTTAAATAAATAAAAACAAAATTTAAATAAATAAAAACAAAATTTAAATGAATAAAAACTAAATTTAAATAAATAAAAACTAAATTTAAATAAATAAAACATAAAAACGAAATTTAAATAAATAAAACAAAAAAGAAATTTAAATTAATAAAAGCGAAATTTAAATTAATAAAAACGACATTTAAATAAATAAAACAAAAACGAAATTCAAATAAATAAAACAAAAAAACAAAATCTAAATAAATAAAACAAAAACGAAATTTAAATTAATAAAAACGATAATAATAAAAAACGAATAACTTAAAAATAGAAAAACGAAATTTAAATAAAGAAAAACGAAATCGTGATGTGACATCCCAGAAAAATCTCAAAGTCTCACAGTAGATTAATTTAGATTGATAATAACGGATAAAATGGATAATACAACGCATCTCATAACACAAGCGCAGCCATGCACTTCTGTCCACACACACACTCCGCTGTTCTGCGCTCTAGCCGGAGAAAACTCCCATTGCAGGAACACTTTTAGTCCTCCAAGAAGAAGCAAATATATTTATTAAGTAGCTATAACGAAGTTATATATTAAGTATTATATTTCACCAGATTTTATAGTGTAAAACATATTTAAGCACGAATGAGAACCGTTTCGAGTGGAATGCCGGGCGTGCAAAAAAACCCCCGAATATTCGAATGTCACATTTTCGAATCGGATACCAACCCACCGAATGAATATTCGAACGAACAGTCATTTCAATTGGAAGTGTTTTTTGTTCTTCCTGCTCATGAAGACGTACAAACAGAGCGGATCTGAAACTGAGGACGAGGTCTCACCTGTGCGTCCGAGGTACAGCAGAGATGAAGATGGACAGAACATCTCAGCATAGGAGGAGGTCAGCGTTTGCTGCTTCTCACCGGTCAGCAGATCCACCACATACCACACGTCCTGCTTCTTACCTACACACACACATCTCATGATCAAACCTTCACATACTTCATACAGTTATTAAAGTCTCAAATACGCAGTGTCTGTCATTCAACCAGACCATATCAGTTTGCAAAAAACTAAACTTGTATGTAAAACTCATCTTTGATAATCAAAATCAAAACCGTGTATAAATTTGCATACGGTTTGTCACAGTAATTAATATGCAAGAAGCGCTAGTAATTCTAGATAACATATTGGCACCAAGAGGCTTTCTCCTGCTCTCAAAATACAACAATTGTGTGTAAAACTCATCTTTGATAATCAAAATGGCATTATCATGTTATCCCTCTGTAAAAAAATATATTTCTTAAAATATCTTGAATGTAATTCGACACCCTTGCCTATTGCAGTTTGCGTGGTTCTATTAATATGCGAATGAGCCCCACCTCCACTCACTCACTCAGCTCAGAGGTTGTTTGTAAAAGTATTGTTGGGGAATTTTAATCTCACATGTATCACCTCCTATATGTTTTTCCTTTATCAAGAGTGGAGTGAGGCACCAGAGAGCCGGCCGGGTCAGAGGTCATCTTAGACTGGGGAGGATAGAGGGGGTTAGCGGTAAATCAAACCTAGCATTTGAATCCTGTTGCTTGTGGAATTTTACAGAGAGGCTTGGCCTGCAGTGAATAACCTTGGGAGAGCTATATAGACAGACTCCGGCCTGTGTTCTGGGCGTCACTCTCTTCACAGTGTACCAATCTGTGTTAGCGACTGGGCCTATTCTTGCAAGAATAAACTTCTCTTTCTTTATTAATTTTACTCTGAAGTGTCTCTTACGCAGTGATGTCTGTTTATTGAATTTTTGCCTCAACAGTATATAATACCACATTACGCACAGTATTGTCTTTCTATCACACTAGCCTCATGCTAACATGTACAACACACGCTTTGATAACGTTTATTCCGGTGCATGTCGTGATTATTATCGTCTACGTAAATCAACAGATCCTCCAAAAGGGGAAACTTCATAATTTTGCACCAATGAACACAAAAACAAGAACAAAACCCACTAACACACAAGAACTACAGAATAAAATGAAAGATCATTTACATATTCAGTGCATGCTTTGGCCATATGCTCGTTCTTTCCCCCCTTTTATCATCTTAAAGATCAAAAGTCCAAAGATAACTGATGCAGCATGGGTAAATGTTCTGGTCAGGATGTGTAAACACACATCAACACGTCAGATCAAACACACCACATGTTTATCTCAGCGAAGAAGTGTGGTTTGAGTCAAACAGGGCTATTTCCTGTGATATTCAACAGGCGAGATGACTTGTGTTTGAAGTGTAATTAGGAGAGATTAACAGGTAACGGGATTAAGAGATGATTTAACGGTCTGATTTAATCACTGTTTGCCTGTCTTTCTGTGTGCTGGGTGTGTGTCATTATGCGCCTTGTGATTACGCACTCTTGATGGTTTAGGAAGGGTGGCACAGACACACATCTTACTGTGGTGTTTGCGGTGAGATTTTGAAGCAATCCCACAGTGCCCACCCACAGTTAGAAGAGGTCAGTTCCTCAAACCAATCATGATCATGTCGAATCAACACTTAAAGTTCCCCTGTAGTCGATCATTTAATCGCTCAAGACTCGTCTTTGATCACCGAAATGACACATAAAATGTTTTATCCTTGAAAAAAATACCATAAAGGAGTAGTTTACTTTTAAAAAAATCTTTTGCTGATAATTTACTCACCCCCATGTCATCCAAGATGTCCATGTCTTTCTTTCTTCAGTCGAAAAGAAATTAAGGTTTTTGATGAAAACATTCCAGCATTTTTCTCAATTTAATGGACTTCAATGGGCACCAAACAGTTTCAGTGCAAACTACAAACTGTTCAAAGGGCTTTAAACGATTCCAGACGATGAATAAGGGTCTTATCAAGTGAAACGATCGCTCGTTTAATAAATAAATAACAAAGATTTAGTTTTATAAGCTTAAATGTTCACCTTGCTCTGTAATGTGATGCACATTCGTGACTCTCCTGTTCGAACTCGTTTATCAAAATGAACAAATCTTTTTTCGAGTCATGACTCAAAGGGTCCTAGATAAGACCCTTATTCATCGTCTGGTGTCGTTTAAAGCCCTTTGAAGCTGCACGGAAATTTTCATTTGGACCTTGAACCGTTTGGTTCCCATTGAAGTCCATTATATGGAGAAAATCCTGGAATGTTTTCATCAAAAACCTTAATTTCTGCTGAATTGAAGAAAGAAAGACATGGACATCTTGGATGACATGGGGGTGAGTAAATTATCAGCAAAAGTTTTTTTTAAAAGTGAACTACTCCATTAATATCTAGTGATTAATATCTCTAGTCCTAACTACAAGTTATAGTAATAATTGACTTGGCAAATACAAACCAAACTGAATAAGAATAATAGAAGCAGTCTCTCACCCATGTATAAGATGCCATCAGAACTGCGGCAGGGCGATGCCTGGACCAGCTCAGGAATGGTGAACGGCAGTTTCTGCAACACACACACACACACACACACACACACACACACACACACACACACACACACACACACACACGCACACACACACACACACACACACACACACATTACATATAAATGTGTTAATCCATCCTGCAACTTTTAGCAATCTAATCATTTAGTGTGGGTGCTAATGACCTCAGATGTTTCCCTTTTAAACTGATATTGCTCATTTCTTAAAACTATAAATATCACCATTAGCTTCCAGAGAAAGAGGAAATCCTTCATGAGAAACGGAAAGAAGTTGTGTGTCTCACCGTCAGACCCTCGTTGTTCTTCCCTCCGAGAGAGTACAGACTGCCGTCGTTGGGGTCCGGGAGAAACGCAGGCCTGTGAAACAACAACACACACTTTTCAGATCATAAAAAAATGAAAAAACCTGTATCTGCATCCACTAGTTTAATAATGCATGAGCAAATCATTGGTATGACTGATGTTGTTGATGATACACTCTCTATAGGGATGCACCGATAATACAATTTTGGCCGTTACGATAATTATTATTTATATTTGAAAGCCGATACCTGATAATTATTTATATTTGAAAGCCGATAACTGATAATTATTTATATTTGAAAGCCAATAACCAATAATTGTTTATATTTGAGAGCCGATAACCGATAATTATTTATATTTGAAAGGCGATAACCGATAATTATTTATATTTGAAAGCTGATAACCGATAATTATATATATTTGAAAGCCGGTAACCGATAATTATTTATATTTGAAAGCCGTTAACCGATAATTATTTATATTTGAAAGCGATAACCGATAATTATTTATATTTGAAAGCCGATAACCGATAATTATTTATATTTGAAAGCTGATAACCGATAATTATTTATATTTGAAAGCCGTTAGCCGATAATTATTTATATTTGAAAGCGATAACCGATAATTATTTATATTTGAAAGCCAATAACCAAAAATTATTTATATTTGAAAGCCGATAACCGATAATTATTTATATTTGAAAGCCGATAACCGATAATTATTTATATTTGAAAGCCGTTAACTGATAATTATTTATATTTGAAAGCGATAACCGATAATTATTTATATTTGAAAGCCGATAATCGATAATTATTTATATTTGAAAGCTGTTAACCTATAATTATTTATATTTGAAAGCCAATAAGCGATAATTATTCATATTTGAAAGCCGTTAACCGATAATTATTTATATTTGATTTATATTTGAAAGCCGATAACCCATAATTATTTATATTTGAAAGCCGATAACTATTTACATTTGAAAGCCGATAACCAATATTTATTTATATTTGAAAGCCGTTAACCGATAATTATTTATATTTGAAAGCGATAACCGATAAGTATTTATATTTGAAAGCTGTTAACCGATAATTATTTATATTTGAAAGCCAATAAGCGATAATTATTCATATTTGAAAGCCGTTAACCGATAATTATTTATATTTGAAAGCCGTTAACTGATAATTATTTATATTTGAAAGCCGATAACTGATAATTATTTATATTTGAAAGCCATTAGCCGATAATCTTTATATTTGAAAGCTGATAACCGATATATTGGCTGATAAATCTAAATAAAGTTTTTGAGAGCCTGATTACAAGAACAAAAGTCTAACCATTAAAATTCGTGACCCAAAGACACAATTATAGTGATGCTCTCATTATTATTGTATGTAGCCGATATTACAGATATATAATTGTATTTTCCTTTCAATCATATTTCAAGCAATTCAGACCCATCATGTTGAACAGTGTCTCAGTAATCCATTATTTATCATCTTTAATAGATTCAAATTTTTTTATCGGGCCGATAACGGTAACATTAAAAATCAACGTATATCGGTCGATACCGATATATCGGGCATCCCTAATCCTGAAAATGAAAAAACCTGTATCTGCATCCACTAGTTATAATGCATGAACAAATGATTTATATGACTGATGTTGTTGATGATACATTCTCTATAGGGATGCACCGATAATACAATTTTGGCCGTTACCGATAACCGATAATCTTTATATTTAAAAGCCGATAACCGATATAATGGCCGATAAATCTAAATAAAGTTTTTGAGAGCCTGATTACAAGAACAAAACCCTAACCATTTAAATCCACGACCCAAACATACAGTTATAGTGATGCTCTCATTATTATTGTAAGTAGCCGATTTTACAGATGTAATTGTATTTTCCTTTCAATCATATTTCAAGCAATTCAAAACCATCATGCTGAACAGTGTCTGAGTAATCCATTATTTATCATTTTTAATAGATCCAAATTTTTTTATCGGGCCGATAATGATAACATAAAAAAAATCAACGTATATTGGCCGATACCGATATATCGGGCATCCCTAATTCTGTAAATGAAAAAACCTGTATCTGCATCCACTAGTTATAATGCATGAACAAAGGATTTCCATGACTGATGTTGTTGATGATACATTCTGTATAGGGATGCACCGATAATACAATTTTGGCCGTTACCGATAACCGATATATTGGACAATAAATCTAAATAAAGTTTTTGAGAGCCTGATTACAAGAACAAAAGTCTAACCATTAAAATCCACGACCCAAACACACAATTATAGTGATGCTCTCATTATTGTATGTAGCCAATATTACAGATATGTAATTGTATGTTCCTTTCAATTATATTTCAAGCAATTCAAAACCCATCATGTTGAACAGTGTCTCAGTAATCCATTATTTATCATCTTTAATAGATCCAAATTGTTTTTATCGGGCCGACAACGGTCACATTAAAAATCAAAGTATATCGGCCGATACCGATATATCGGGCATCCCTAATTCTGTATAAAGCTCATTTTAGTGACAGACTAAATTTGGTCACTATAAACGGACAAGAACTGTGTAAAAATATAGGTTTGCAGCATTATAATGACAGACTTGAGCTTGTCATGTGTGTTTTTGAGCTTTTTTTGAGTGCATTGAGTGTTTATCATGAGCTTCAGTGAGATGTTATCATGGAGAGGAAGAGTCGTGCTCAGCATTTTGCACAGTTCCTGTCGTTTGACTTTCCACATGCACAACCGCTCAGGTATAAACGAAAGAAAGCTTACTCTGACACGTGCGTCGGGACTTGCAAAACAGGATCTGCGTTGGGAATGAGAGACATTTCAGTTAAGCGTTGTACACTCTATCACAGGCAAATGAAGGGATGAGCAAACATGAAGACAAAAGCAAACTAAGCACTGGGCGTCAAATACATTCACATAAATGAATCAATTAGCACTTTCTGCTCCCAGTGTCTACTCTATTATATAAGACCTTCATGCAAACACAAACTCAATTTTATTATTACATATTTTAGAAAGTCATCAAACCCATCAAATAACACAAACGGAAAATTTACAAGGCTCTGGATTCAGAAAAAAAACTCTCCAATATTAAAATGCAATTTATGAAAATACAAAAGAGTAAAAATACAATAAAAGTCTTGGATGCTGATTGGTCAGAGCCGATTTCTAATCCTAACATAGTGACCTTGAGTAGGAATGTCTGATTCCTGTTGGCCATAGTGTCGGTTACACTTTATTTTAAGGTGTCATTGTTAGTGCAATTATATATTTAAGTGCTGAGTAATATTAAAGGAGTAGTTCATTTTTAAAATAATTTTTGCTGATAATTTACTCACCCCCATGTCATCCAAGATGTCCATGTCTTTCTTTCTTCAGTCGAAAAGAAATTAAGGTTTTTGATGAAAACATTCCAGCATTTTTCTCCATATAATGGATTTCAAAGGTCCAAAAGATAGTTTCAGTGCGAACTAAAAACTGTTCAAAGGGCTTTAAACGATTCGATGAATAAGGGTCTTTCGTGTCATTTGGTTCATTCAACGAACAAAACGAACGAATTGACTCTGAAAAAGATTTGTTCATTTTGATGAACGAGTTCGAACAAGAGAGTCACGAACACTCACCACAGAACAGAGCAAGGTGAGCATTTGAGCTTATAAAACTTAAACTTAGTAATTTATTTTTTAAATGAGCGATCGTTTCACTTGATAAGACCCTTATTCATCGTCTGGAATCGTTTAAAGCCCTTTGAATAGTTTGTAGTTTGCACTGAAACTGTCTTTTGGACCTTGAACCGTTTGGACCCCATTGAAGTCCATTATATGGAGAAAATCCTGGAATATTTTCATCAAAAACCTTAATTTCTTTTCAACTGAAGAAAGGAAGACATGGACATCTTGGATGACATGAGGGTGAGTAAATTATGAGCAAAAGTTTTTTTTTTTTTTTTTAAAAAGTGAACTACTCCTTTAAGCAACTACATGTACTTACTGTATGGTTAGGGTAGAGGGTTAGTTGAATATGATTATGCATAATTTACTGTTATTACTACGGTAAGTACATGTAACACATGTAACAAGGACACTGTAAAATAAAGCGTTACCAAATTGTCTTACACTGTATAGCACTCGTGTGAGAGCCGGACCACATCAGGTCCGACGGCACACTATGGGTGTGTGTGTGTGTAGAGCAACGGCCTATGCATGTCCTGCAGCTCCAGCGTGTTGGACTGGCTCAGCCTGAGCATCAGGTTTCTGAGAGACAGCCGGAGGATTGAAATGCATGTGAATATTGAACAAGTGATGGAAGATTCCACTCCACAACATTAAACCTTCATGAGCCGTTTCAGAGCGAACTCAGAGGAAATGAGCTGGACAGACGTGCCTGGCCTTGATGATGACACACAGTTTGTGCTTGAACAATATTATTGCGTAAGGAAACCTGTATCATTCCAGCTGCATGCTGGGACAAACCAGAACACACTGTCATAAATGCAGTAAAAACAATTGCTTAATGTTTTTAATATTTCCACTCGACAGATTTAACAAATCAAATGGCGGCTTAAGTTTGTTAAATTCTCATTGGGATGGTAAGTATGAACAAACATCACCTGAACTCAATATTAATGCACCACTTTGTTTTAAAGATTTTAGTTTTAATGGTGTATATAAATGGAAAAGTGAATTTCTTAGTTGTTTAAACACCTTGCTTTCAATAAACGCGTCTGTAATGTGACACGATACTTTTTGAAGTACAAATATTCCATTTAGTCTTTAAATTAATGTGAGGTGTTATATTAAAGAACTTGGAAGTGTTGTGTAAAATAGTTGTGAGTTAATAAAGTGTTAGTTTGCCTAAAAATTAAATTATTTTAATATTTAATTTCAAGTATTCTGAATAGAAACGATTTATGATGAACAAATCCCTTTGATCAGAACACACACATAGACCTTTACATGTGGTAAAACACACGCGCTCATGCAAAGACAAAACCCAGCTGGTTTTTGTGGAAGCTCAGGTGTGTTTGTGTAAACCTCACTGGTTTATAAACCTCACTTATTTACCGTGCTCTATGTGTGACTGTCTATATATATATATATATATACATGATCAAAAGCCTACATTAAACCTGTTCATCATATAAAGCGATCGTGTCTCTTCACAATACTTGGATTAAACTGCTCGATTCATATGGATTACTTTTACAATGTCTTATCAACATGTGACAGTTTTGGTTGCGTGAGACTTTCAATGGAGAGAGAAAAATACCTCAGGTTTTGAACTAACCATGTGACCCGTAGCATATGACCAATCAATGCATTTAGACGCTGAAAACCTTTCATTTGACCTTCCATAATACTTTAATTATGGGGTGATTATACTGCAGGACTACAACATAAACTACAATAGTAAACATTTTAAAATCACAGAATGAATCATAAGCCATTTTCCAGGGGGAAAGCGCCTATAGATCATTAATTTTATATATATATATATATATATATATATATATAGGTCTGTTCATATAAAAGGTCTGGTCAGCTGATAATTTACTCACCCCCATGTCATCCAAGACGTCCATGTCATTCTTTCTTCAGTCGAAAAGAAATTAAGGTTTTTGATGAAAACATTCCAGGATTTTCTCCATATAATGGACTTCAATGGGAACCAAACGGTTCAAGGTCCAAAAGGCAGTTTTATAAAGGTCTTATCTAGTGAAACGATCGCTCATTTAATAAATATATAACAAAGTTTAAGTTTTATAATATCATATGGTCGCCTAGCTCTGTTCTGTGATGCGCGTACGTGACTCTCCTGTTTGAACTTGTTTATCAAAATGAATGAATCTTTTTTTGAGTCATGACTCGAAGGGTCCTAGATAAGACCCTTATTCATCGTCTGGAATCGTGTAAAGCCCTTTGAACAGTTTGCACTGAAACTGTCTTTTGGACCTTGAACCGTTTGGTTCCCATTGAAGTCCATTATATGGAGAAAAATCGGTAACGCTTCCTTTTACAGTATAGTACTTACAGTGTACTTACCTAGAAAGTAATGCTAATATAAGGTAAGTATATGGAACAGGGGTAGGTTCAGGGTTAGTACTAGTTATTACCCAATAATTGTAGTTATTAAAATAAGTACATAGTATTTACATTGGTAACTGGACTGTAAAAGGAAGCATTACTGTAAAATCCTGGGATGTTTTCATCAAAAACCTTAATTTCTTTTCGACTGAAGAAAGAAAGACATGGACATCTTGGATGACATGGGGGTGAGTAAATTATCAGCAAAAGTTTTTTTAAAAGTGAACTACTCCTTTAATTATGCCAGAGGACATATCTTGGCCTTAGCTCGAATATTGTGCAATACTCCGACATTATTGTGCAGGCCTTAAAGTCAAAAGCGTTGAGAAACACTGATAACATTTCCACTTCCACTAGAACTCATGATCGTGTAACTTTACACTCTACTAAAGCATTAAAAATACCATATATTTGCATATATTGAGGAAACATGCCAAGTTCACATCCTGGTCTCTCTGAAAAACAGCCGGTTGTTTCACTGTGAATGTTTGTTATTGTTTTGGTATGTGATATTGTCCACTGTAATATTATCGATCTGTAATATTTGGACTATATTGATATTAATCTTACACACTGCACCTTTAAAACGGACAGGTCACAGTGATTACACGTACCTTCTTTCAGGGTCCATTTGATGGTTCCGGATCTCTTGCTGACGGCGTGAAGGTTCCCGTCCAACGTGGACACGAAGAGCAGACTCTCGGGCACAGACACCGTGCTGCTGATGCAGGAGCCCTGCACACACACACACACACACGATCAACATCACTTTTCTTATTGTTTACAACTTTCTTAGTGGCCAGAAGTGATGTCTGGCCTTAGGAGATCAACATCTATATTATAATAATAGACAATTATAATATTTTTCCACAAATAAAAAGCATGAATAAAAGGGAAGTAACACTTGAACCCACAGTAATCTGGTGAATTTGTGTAGACTGGGAATCACAGTTTCCTCATATTTCACCAATTATAAATAAAGTTTAAAGTGAATACGACATGAATATGACATGACTTTAAACTGGCTAAAGTGAAAAATTTATAATAAATCAGTATAATGACTATTATCGGCTGATGCTGATCATTAAAAAACATCTGCCTTGGCAACATATCGGTCGACCACCCGCCTCAAACCTAAAATACACATGATCTGGTGGAAAACTTACTGAACATCGGACTGATCAGAAATTAAAAATGATCAAACTACTATGAAAACTAATGACATTTGTAGTTTTCGTATTGTATTGTATCGTATTGTGTGGGTTATATGATGAATCATTCATTCAAACCATTAAAAACATATATTATTCATTCAAATTGATTAAACATTTTTAAATAGACTTCAGCAATTTTTTTTCAGCAAATTTGGTCAGAACCTGTAGTAAATTACATTATTTTTAGGGGATGCACGATATATCGGCCGATATAACGATAATGTTATCGTTATCGGCCCGATAAGAACATTTGTCCGATATATTAAAGCCGATAAATAACATATTATTTCCTTCAGCTGAGCACTGTTCAACATGATGAATTTATCAGCAAATATATCGGTTATCGGCTTTCAAATATAAAGAATTATCGGTTCAGCCAACATTTTTAATATCGGCGCATCCCTACATTAAGTATTATTGTTGTTGTATTTTTATTTTCTGCGATGTGATAAACTGGCAGTAGGGCAGGGCTGGGTTATGAATCTATCATGCATATTTTTTATTTTTTTATAATAATTGACTTCAGCAATTCACATTTTGTCAGAACCTGTAGTAAATTACATGTTATTTTTAGGGGATGCACAACTGATAATAATATGATCATTTTTAAGGTTATCGGCCCGATAAGAACATTTGTCCAATATATTAAAGCTGATAAATAATGTATTATTTCCTTCAGCTGAGCATTGTTCAACATGATGGATTTGAATTGCTTGAAATATGATTGAAATCACTTCAAAAAAAATATAGGCTAGTTAAGTCTGTAATATCGGCTACAGGAAATTATGAGAACATAATAATATTGGATTATTGAAATTTTGAAATTTTATGAAATTTTGGATTTATAATCAGGTAAAAATTTTATGAAAATCTACATTTAAATTTATCGGCCAATATATCGGTTATCGGCTTTCAAATATAAAGAATTATCAGTTATCAGCCAACATTTTTCATATCGGCGCATCCCTACATTAATTATTAATGTTGTTGTATTTTTATTTTCTGCGATGTGAAAAACTGGCAGTAGGGCAGGGCTGGGTTATTAATCTTTCATGCACATATGTAATTTTTTAATAACTCAAATTGACTTCAGCAATTAACATTTTGCTAGAACCTCTAGTAAATTACATGTTAGTTTGTTCAACTCTCTATTTGAAAAAAAAAAAAAAAGTGAATCTCAATTTATCCATAATCGTGCAGCTCTAATTTGAGCTGAAATTTATGGAATGTTTACATTTTTTATCAGTTCATGAATCAAGTCCATGACCTTGGCATTGCAAGCACCGTGAATACCGACTATCTCTTTCCCCTTTTCTTTTTAGAAGTGTAACTTGATTCCAAAAGTTGCTTCAAACAACACCCAGATTGGTACATTTAAAAACAATGTTTTGAACGAGGAGAGAAATGCAGAGATCCCTTAAAGCCTGAAAGCTAAACCTGACCTCTACACAGACAACAAACACACAACCTGTTCGCCTAGAGAAACTAGTCTGACTCTAGTGTGGGTTACATTAAACAAAGACACTTCGTAAATGTATCACACACACACACACACTCTACTGGACCACGTGCTGATAGTGTGTTTTAGTGTCTTGAATGTGACGGTTAGCAAATGCAAACATTGCACAGCTGTGAGATCTCTCACGACCTCGATGGACCCGATCACCTTCGAAACACAGCAAAACACACTCTTGGTTTCAGGAGAGAACAGAAAACATCTGCTGAAACACACACACACAATCATCATCAGCACACAGCAAACGTTCCTCAGAATTACTTTAGCATGACATGAAAACAAACAACTCAGCGGGACACGTGCTTTAATCCTCAGTGTCGTCTTCTCATTATAATCTAGGCTATTTCATCAATACATCTGGTAATAATGTTGGGGATTAGGTCACCAGGTTAGGCTCCGCCCACAAAACACATCATCATCACTGCTGGGAAACACCCACATGGTCTATAGATCTGGTCACAACTAAAATGTGTGAAAACAACACAAGTCAAACCTAAAAGGCTAGCAGAGCACACTCGTTCATATATTGAACATTAAAATGAAGGAGTCGTATCAGGTTTTCACAGCAGTGTTGATGGAGGAGGCTTTAGAAAACATGTGACTATCTTAGTCTGCCACATCCTCATTCACCACAGCACAGCAGAAAAGGGAAATATCACACGCTATTTTAATAGAGTTTGCAACATGTGCATTTATTAAAGATTACGGACACATAGCCCTGCTAATCAAGGCTTAACCATATCGGTGCCGGCCGATATATGTGTTCATTTCTAATCATGTGATCGTTCTCGGCTGAGTAAGACAATTTGGCCGATATATTTTACCCAAGACACTTCAGATGCGCACGGAATTGCTTGATATATGATTGAAATCACTTCAAAAAAGGAAAATACAGTAAAGTGCAACATGTGCGTGTATCATATCGGCTACATTAAATAAAGAGGGCTTTATATTTGTGAGAAATTTGTTTTTGTAATAAGGCTCTCAAAAATATATATCAAAATATGGATTTAGATTTATCGGCCAATGTATCGGTTATCGGCTTTTAAATATAAAGAATTATCGGTTATCGATATGATATCGGCCTAAACTTTCATATTGGTGCATCCATAATAAAAATAATAGTCATTGCAGATTATTTGATGCATAAAATGTACAACACACATTTATTTTATCAGCGCAACGGCTCTACTGTAGAATTGCTCTGGTAATTGAGTTATTCTAATAGAATTATTCTCATTTGAAAGTCAATTACATAAAAGTGTCTGAACAGTTATGCACATTTCTTTAGCTTTCACATTTTAAGACATTTTAAGAGGATATTTTGGGGTTCAACATTATTTGATAGGTGAGAGTTGCAGCTCTAATAGACGACATTTCTTTCTGGACAGCAAAACAGACACACAAAAGAGATATAATTAATACTGAATATGTGTTGAACGTCAATAACATGCTACGACTGTGACGAGAAGAGATGAACATCTATCCTTCATGAGTCACACACACTTCCTATGAGCTACAAGTCCACACACACATGCGATCGGAGTAACTTCAGGAGAATTAAACTAGACGTTATGCTGAAAATAACATGGATGAAATCAATAGACTTAAAGTCTTTACTGTATAAAGGACCAAAAATCACATGTTTCATTTTCACAACTCAGATTTGTTTCATGGTCTGTTAACAATCACATGAAGCATTTTAATAAATAGGATAATGCAATATGTGAGCATACGGATAGTTGTACATAATGTACATGTGTTTATGTTGAATATTCCTGCATTATGTTGCTCACAGGCACAATGGTGAACGCTAACTCGAGCAGGCTGGGGACTGAGTCTGCAAACCTCTCATTGTAATTGTTTGGATACTTTATTCATAACTTGCATATCATAGCTGTTACACATCTCATTTGGTGTATGTATCTAGGCATTATTGTGCATATATATCCGTTTTCTATCTTTTTTGTTGTTCTTCACTGCCAGTCTGTGACCAAACTTCTGTAAATTTACTGTGATGTTGAGTAGAAATCGACCGATATTGATTTATTTATGACCGATACGATCATATTTATGTGCCCGACTACCGATCTCATCAGTGCGTTAGCGGCTGTTGTGTCAAATAAAGTTCATTAATTAATAGAGCAAGTTATTTTACCTTTTGAACACCTGTGCTTTAACTTGCCCTCAATTCTGAAAACGCCTTTTATCGGTGAATACGAAATCACAAAACCAATAGCCGATAATGGGAAATGCTCAAGTATCTGTAGGTAAGTTAAAAAAAGTGTGTTGTGGAAAAGCTTATATAGGCTCAGGTCCTGTTCGTGACACCAAAGACAAACTCACTCTTATCCATTGATAAAAAAAAATGATATTATAAGACAGTTCAGAAAAGTTCAGCGGAAGATAGTAAGGATCCAGGATAGGAAAACTCATGTCCTACAGGACAATCAAGACACAACTGAAGATAACTCTCTCTCTGGACACAACTGATCAGATCTACTCTATCATATAAAGCTATATATCAGATCACAGCATACATTACTTTAGCGTATCTATCAGAAATATCTCCATTGTCTATAATAAAGTCATAACAAAAAGCAGGCAAACAGAGATCAGCCTTATAACTGTTCAATGACACCCAAACTAATATGCAGAATAGCAGACAGGGTCACAGGTCAAATCAACAGTGTTTGGACTCAAGACTCCAGTAATAATGACTGATCAGAGATCAGTGAAACAGTGATGTTTACACACTCACCATCAGACTCCAGCACACGAGCGCGGATATAATCCACACCAGAGCCCTGCTACACACTCCCCACGCCATCATACACACATGCACTGTTCACGGCTGATATCGGCTCGGTTTACGATAGTTCACTGTGCCATTGTAACGTTACTACTGAACAGACGGGTTCAATCATAGACTGTAAAAAAAGATGGACGACGCCCCCTCGCTCTTTTCCATCAGAGAGAACTGAGGCCGCCAGTGTCTCGATATGGCGCTGACATCTCGAACTTGAGTCTGCGCACTTGCGTGTTTGGGGACCAGTCATGCGCAGTCGTGAGCAGGAAGTAAGGCCGCGAAATCAAGGCCCCGCCCTCATTCTCGCTGAATCAAACGCAAGCACACGCCCCGCACTTTCATTAAGTTGCCTCTGTCTGCTTCTTTCCTGTCCAATGATGTCTGCCGATTGCAGAACCTTGTTAAAATAAGGTAAATACAACTACTAACCACATAATCAACATTATTAAAAACGTCCGCTGGTGCTTCAGTGACTACCTCGCACAGAGAACCTGTCAATCACAGCTGTCAATCATGATGTCAGAGCACCGTTATTTTATCATCACATAACTAACTAAAAACAAACTTATTTTAAAAACGAACACTTGAAATTACATAAACGTGATATAAACGACAGTAAATGACAGAAACTATCTTTGGATAAAGGATATGTGAAGTGTAATTTAATTGTTTAGTTGGTCTCGCGTCCCATTGAATAACATGGGGAGGCGGGGATTATGAGCTATACTAGGTCCAGTCACAGGGGGGCGATCGAGACGTTTTGGCTTCACTTTTGAGGGCTGGTGCGGCACGCTTGGGTTCAATGCGTTTATCAGCTCGCTTCCTCTTACTGCTTCTGCGCATGCGCACAAGGCACGGGGGGCGGGGCTGTGACATATGTCACTTCCCCTTGGACCGGAAACGAGGAGTCATATTTGTACTGTTTTGTTGTTGTTATTAGCGTATATTAAAAAATATATAAATTACATTAGAGTAAATTAAACAAGTTATATTAATATTAATAAACAGTGGCAGTAATATGAACTGTTGTGTGTTTTTTTTGCAAAGAATCTCTCTTTTTGAAGAATTATATTTTATTAATTATTCATTATTATTATTATTATTAATTATCTATTTGACCTCGACTGGTCTTTTTTTACTTTGACTTTCCATGAATACCGTGGTCCCCAAAAACAACTTTATTCTGTTATTCTTACTTGTCCTAATTCTCATCAGTAACTACACTTTACTTATTTGACAAACAACATCAACCTGCGGTACACTGGGTTTTTTTTTGTTTGTTTGTTTTTGTTTTTTGCGGCGAAATTCTGCCATTGTTGATGGGAGAAACAAATCATTTCAAAGCTTCGAATCTTTGAATCGACTCATTGTGTTTCGAAAAGTTCGAAGCGCCACACTCTGGCGACTGGCCAAACAGTGCAAATGCAGCAAACGCACACCTTTTACAAACCCATTGCAAATGTTTTATTGAAGGTATAATATACCAAATGCAATTGCCCAATTATCTATTTCTTATCGAATTTCTTAAACGTGTCTTATTTGCAGATGACACAGATATTGTTTTGTGCTGGTGAGGATTTGCACCAGCTTCTGGAGTTAATCACATTTGAAATGAGCAGGTTAAAAAGAGGGTTTGACAGTAGGCTAATAAATGATCATTCAGTTTGAGTAAAACCAACATGCTGTTTGGAAATAAGTGAGTCAAATGAGTATAAATTCAAGGTTCTAACTGTTCGCACGACTATAAAGAGTCAGCGCATTACATTGACGTATGTGTATGATGTGTGCGTATAAATATATAGGCCTAGAGTATAAAATAAATGTGATAAATATAAATAAGATATGCATACTGTATGTGGTAAATTAAATAATATAATAATAATTTGCGTTAA
Organism: Cyprinella venusta; assembly: GCA_038021265.1. Classification (NCBI taxonomy): domain Eukaryota; kingdom Metazoa; phylum Chordata; class Actinopteri; order Cypriniformes; family Leuciscidae; genus Cyprinella; species Cyprinella venusta. Next base: position 13,625,248 of record CM075863.1, read on the forward strand.
GTTATGGATATGGGGTGAGATAAGGATATAAGGAAATGTGACGGGTGCGTTGCTCACCTCACATTACATCCAGTTTAATTTCTATTTTGTTTGTTTGAAGTAGTGTTGTGCTTCAAGCAGTTGATTAAATTATGTTTGTTATGATCGTGACCTTAGTGGTTTTGTTTGTTTTTTTTTTGTTTACCCGGGGAGATTTATTTATTTTGAGGCCGGTTTAATTTTTGTTTGTTTCAGTTGACTTCCATCTTAAGTCTTTGATTTTTATATGGACTTTATTTTGGAAATTATTTTCATTGGATCTGCCCCTGTGTGTAATTATTCTTTAGAAGAAATAAATCTTCTTATCTGTTCACAACCTGTCCTGCCTGTTCTTGGCCACGCCCTTACAAAGTATTTTCAGACATTTTGCAAAAAATACTTATTGCTAACTGAAAGTTTTGCTTATTCAACTTATTAGTAAAGTTTTTTTTCTGATGTTTTGTTATGTTTATTTTTATGTCTTAAATAAAATGTCCTCAATGATTCATATGTGATCTTTTATCAATTTTAAGGGTTTGTTTTGTTTGTTCCATGGACGGCTCAGCTAAACAGGCCAATAAGAGACTGTTACTACTTTTCATTAATGTATAATTAAAATGTCTACAAATGCATAAAACTGACCAGAGATCAGGCCAAACCCACAGTATTCATGTGTTAATAGATAATCGTCCTGTTTCGCCCTCAAGCGGCGAACCATTGAAATAACGGAGTTTACTGGGATCACGTGACTTTGGTAGTTTGATTCGCGATTCGAACCGCTGATTCGACACATTGCTTTGCTTTTGAAAGCGCCCAAAACTACTTACAATTTAATGATTCGACATTGATTTAATCATCAACACGTTGCCAATAAACATTTTGGAAGTATATATTATTGGAGTTTCGACCATTTTCAGACAGATAGGAATCATTTTACGGCCCGTCTCATATATATAGTGTCCCCAAACAGAGGCGTTTTTGTTTTAAAATCGGAAACAAGCCAGGATATACACAATATTTATAATTCATAATTCGAATGGAAAAAATACAATATAAACAGTGTTAAATTAAAGAGCTTTAGTGGTTAGACGGTATCCAGATAAGTCTTTACTGGAATGTGATTGGTTTTGAAGGAACACGTGATCCGTCGACCGTTAGCCAATGATTGAGGTTGGCATCTCCTCTCCACATATGAAGACTGAAGAGCATTACACGCAGAGAGTGGGAGAGGAGAGTCATCTGTGTGTTTTCTGCTGGATCTGAAATGCTGAGCTAAATGTTTAGATTCTAGGAAGTGTTTTATCCTTATTTTCTTCCGTAGTTCTGAAAACTGCAGAGAAATATAAACTCGACAGTGATAAAACTAGTTTATCATGGATTCCGATGAACAAAGGAGCTCGTGTGTCGACAAGTCCAGGTGAGTAAACTACCAAAGACGAGCCTTACAAACTAATCATCAAATGCTTTTCTTTATTGGTGTGAGTTAGTTTGATGCCGAAAAGTAAGCCGAAGCACGTGTTTGTACGACTGGCCTGAGCACGTGTTTGCAGCATGGCTGATATACATTCATTCATATGGAAATTACCTTTACTCAATCAAGATTTTGTCGTGTTTGTCTATATAATTATACTGTAACTCATTACTGATGACTTGTTTTGTCCCCATACAGGATTGTTCGGCAGTCACAGTGAAGCCAGGGTTTTTCGGTAAGGCCAGGCCCGAGTTCACTGAATGAGTTTTCAGTTGTAAGTCCTGGAATGATGACTATGCGTTAGACTACTGATCAACATTGATGTAAAACTCAAATAACTGACCAGACTGATGGGTTTCAGCTAGTCTCTGGTGTTCAAGCTGGAGTTGATGTTAATGCTGTCTTTTACTTCTTAAACAGGGCGAGACCGTGAACTGGATGAAGCTGAGGTTTGTATGTCCCACATCTGTTTAATTCTAGATAAACCTGAGTTAAATAACTTATTTTCCATTGGTATTTGGGAGATGTATAACTTTATAGTTTAAATTCTGCATGTGTTTGAGTGCATAATAAAACAAAATGGACGTCATTGCCTCGCTTGTGTGTGCTTTTTTCTGTTGTTGAGATTTCTTTATATTTGTACAGCGCACTGTATCTGAACTCGGGGAGCCCCTTCATGGCTCATCGGGTCAAGCAACGGTGCAACAGTAAACGCTTCTTATAACTGGAGTCTCTTGGTTTCCCTCCCAAGTTGCTCTTTTAAAAGCAAGCAACAAAATGCTAAATTAATTCTACATGTGTGAAGACTGTTTTCAGCTTATAAATTAGAAACATGATCCCAATACAGGATGTGTTTCTGTTATACAGAAGATTTTTGAACTGTAAACAAGTTCATAAATGGAAGGGTGCATTACACTTTAATGTAAACTCCGCCTTTTTTCGGTAATGCTTCCTGTACTTGACAACACATCTTATTGACTTAGGTTAGTAGTGCAAGCATGATTTATTACAGTATGAACTATATATCTAATTTTGTTTAAATTAGAGTTCATGTTTAACTCTTTCTGGAAATGTTTTGTAATTGAGGTAAAAAAAAAAAAGCTTGAACTTGGTTATTAAAGTGTAAAAGGAAAAGTAAAGGCCTAAATTAATATATAAAAAAATCTATTTTTGTTGTAACTTTTGGATGGAAGAACTGTTCCCCTCCCACTATATAGCCCTAACCCTATACATAGACTATTTTTGGAATTTGGTAGTTTCATTATTTTAGTATAATCCAGCTAGTTAATGAACATTTTTGTTGATTGGGTTTAGCACAAATGAAGATGTTGGGGTTTTAGAGCATGCAAAGCTATGTATAGGTTCCCTATTGGAAGGTTAGCTATTTTCTTAATAAGCTAACCCTTTAAACATGGTCCAAATCACATAAAATCATGCCGTCCCAGGCACACAAACTGGGAAAAACTTTTCATTAAATTCATGGAAAATCCATGTAAAATTAGCCAATTGTCATTTCCCTCACTTGATGTCACACCAATGAGGGCATCACATTTTGATCATGTGATCTTACAAGTTCAGTGATAGGTGTGAAGAGAAACCCTGTAAAGCTGTATATACTGTCCTATTTGACCTCATGTCCCAATATCACCCTTAATTCCCCCTACATTTAATAAAAAAATGATACTGGAAACACAGGAATTATTTTTGCAAAAGCCTTTTATCAATTTCCACACAACAATCATGTTGTCAATATGGCCGAACACAATATTAACATAAAATATTGTGCAAAGGAATAAGCGATTGGCAGAGCGCGCACACAAGATCAATTGTGAATGGCAATATTGTAATACAAACTGTCATTCAAAGTAAACGCATTGAAATCAAAGTACATGTAGGATTGATTATTTGGACTTTAGTCCAAAACAGATGTGGAAATAACCACAATTTAGGTTCATTGACAACTTGGCGCCAGCTAAGATACAGACCTTGTCATGTTTGTTGGATATAAAACACTTTTTTCTCAGACCTGTCAATACATGTAAAGTATCTGATAATGGATGAATGTCAAAATTCATTCATGATATTTTATTTGGCAAATCACTTGCCACTGATAATCCAACAGAAACAACCTACCTGATTTAATACACCATATGACCTGCTAATGCAGTGTAAAGAAAAAACCTGACAATGAACAACACAGATATTAACACTTGATAAAATATGCCAAACAAGGTAGACGAAAACGCTTTGTACATTCAACAATCTTCTCCACGGGTACACGACATACGAGTTCATCGGTGTTGGAAATAGAATAGCACTTATTTGTAGCCCACCACATAAAACACTGTGGTCAACGCAAAAACATCCTCGTTTCAAGTGAATAATGGATATAATCATGTCTTCTCCACGGTTCCATGGTGAGAGCGCGTCACGCAACCAGTCGAATTAGCATCTGCTAAATAAAGCCGTTCAGTCTACAGGAGAATTAGTTTCCCAAGCCTTGGGAGTTTCCTGTGGGGTTTATGAATAGTGTTTCTCATGAAACACCACAAAGATGTTTGTTTATGGGTTGTACTCTTTACCTAGCGACAAGTAAAAACATTATGTTTAAAGGTTATGTTTAGCACAGATCTCATTTTATTCATACAATCCCCAAAACAAAACACTATTAAAAAAGCCAATAGGAAATTCCCAAGGGATAGCCATGGTGAATTAGCCCTCCAACATTGACCTACAGATCTTTTTGGGTTCTGAGAAGGGAATTTGCACCAAAATGCACTTTTTAGATGGCAAACTAAAATTATACAATGATATGGGTGGCATTTATGAGCCAGCTATCCTAACCATGCACATTAGCATTGTTAGCACGTTTGTTCCCCTCGTTTGAGACCCACTGAGGGCCAACGCCTGCAGATGGAAAGCTATGGATCCACTAGAATAGGCTGTTTGAGTCGGGATCGCGAAGGAATGAGGGGTTATTGGCTGGTGTCCCTCTTGAGCACAGTGAAATTGATCTAATTGCATAATCGGACGCCACACAGAGGGCTCAGGCAGCGGTGAACAGAAGAGAAAAATGGTGTACTTGGAGGTCTACTGAGTCTAAACAATTATTTGCTGCTTAGAAGCGTATGACAATCATGAGAAAATCATAAATGGCTTTTAGGTTTGGTTACGTGTCACGTCTTCAAATATCGAACCCTCAAATGTGGTTTGGCGTCGTACTAAAAACTCCTGTGAAATTGTGGATCAAACCTGCTGACCAGGCCTTAGGCTATTACAGGATTAGAGATTAGGTTGTGCCATGCGACCCCGGGGCGTTTGGTAAGTCAGCGTGCATCAAACAGAGGTAGAGTACACTTTACCCAGACCTTCAAATGTCCCTTCACGATTCACCAAAACCTCTTCAATCGTGTTCTTGAGGGCCAACAGCATGTGCATTCGGGACTGTCCCAATCAAATCAAAAGCAAGCAAGCAAGCAATTTTGTCCTTTCTTTTAGTTATGGATGTGTTGGTATTTTTCACAGCTGTGTTCAATGGGCAATATGGCACCTGTAATTTCCAAGTCAGGTATAGTCATGCCCTCATGGGACTTGAGTGTTTCGCTTCTGCTTGACACAGAAGCACATCTTCACATGTCGTCAAGGGATTCCTCGGGGTCTGCGGTGTCCTCGTCCTTCAAGGCATTGGCGTCGGACCGCGTGTCCATGGCAGAGTGCATGATAGGCAGCCAGACGTCATCCATGTTTGGCATTACAAAGATTTTCTGTGGAAGGTAAGAGGGCATGTGGGTAAGAGCTTAACACTAGAACACCTTAAATTAAAGTTTATCTGAAGGTATGTGCATGTAGTTGGTTGGTAACTATGGTTTTCCAGCTCTTAATTGCAGAGGGGAACCACTAATAGAAAGGTGCAGGTATGACGTCACTTTGCAGGCCAAAACGAGTTAGCATTTTAGCACTGACAAAGTCAATGGGTTTTTTGAGTTAAATGGCTGAACACAAGCTATTCAACAACATAAAATACATCAGTATTACCCACACATGAAGCTGTTACATGTCTTGAAGAAGGCGGTTGCTAGCCAACAAGTGGCTTAGTGCTAACAAGTGGCTTAGACTCAGTCCACTTTTATAGCATCGTTATGCTTATAATAATCTTATGAATTATTCAAACTCTTGTTAGTTATCTTGATGGACAAAAAGTGCAACTTTTGTTGATCTCAGAGCTTATTTTTAGCGATGATCCAGAAGCCTAAGGGAGATGTTTTTGTGGTTCCCAAACTGCCGGTTGGCCTATAAAGTAACGTCATACATGAATCAATAATGCCACGGTGTTGTCCACTGTCCTGTCCCCAAACTGGACCTCAAGAACCAATGGCCGAAGCCGAGGACACCTTTGAGAAGACCAACTGATTTACCTGAAACTCCTGATCTAGTTTCTTCTCTATCCAGTCTGTCACATGAGCAAAAGTAACCTCTCTCTCGCCCAGCTTAGGCCGAGCTTTCAGTTCCAGACGAGGAGGCTTTCTGAAACCATACCTGACGGAAACAAACACACACATCAGCACACGTCCTTCACTCTCAACACATTTCCCATAACTTGTATTTCTTCATTGCATTGCACTGGTTAACTGGCCAAAAATGTAAATAATGGTCACCAATCACCCTCATGTCGTTCCAAAACTGTAAGACTTTCCTCGACCTTGGGGGCACAAATGAAGATGAGATATTTCTGTCCCTCCATTGACAGACTAAGCAACTACCACTTTGACACTTCAGAAAGTTCATAAAGAGATCGTAAAACGAATCCATATGAACCACTTGATTTAATCAAGACTTTTATTCACACTGATCAGCCGACATAAACAGAAGCTTGACACCGAAGCTCAAACGTGTAACAAAAGTCATTGGTTCTCATGCTCAAGAACTCTCGAGCTTCCGTTTGTCATAACCATGTGTGGGTCGATTAATGTTAATATGCGAATAAAAGCCCAAGAAAATTTAGACTCAACCTCTCTATTCATATGGTTTAGTTTTGGACGATCATGTTACACATGATCGACGACCTCTATATGAACTATCTGAAGTGTCGAAGTGGTAGTTGCGTAGTCTGTCAATGAAAGGACAGTTCAATAAAAACATTGTGTTTGGAAAATGAACGAAAGTCTAACGTGTTTGGAACGATGAGGGTGAGATAATTAATGACAGACTTTTCCTTTTTGGGTGAACTAACTAACCCTTTAACCGTCAGAAATAAATCATAATGGCCCATTGTATTTAAGTAAAATATAATTCCTTATTTGTGATTTTTGGCAAAGTTTTTACTCTTTGGACAGGTTTCGTGAGCTTCATCCATGGAATGAAATCTTTAACATTTATTTTAAACCCAATCTTGATATGTTGCCGCGTGTCCTGAGTTATGACCAGCAGATGGCATGATAGCAACATTAATGACACACAAAAAACACAGATGTGTCGCCTCGCTGCCTTATCAGGAAATTGAAGGCATCTTGCGAAACGGCGGTAGAGTAACTTCTGACGCAGCGCAACGGTTTAATGATCTACAGCACAGAAGGGCTTTAGTGAGAACTAAGCTAATATTTAATTACTATAACAGTCTTGTCTTGCTAGAAATGACATCAGAAGTGGAAAATACATGTACATTTACACACAAACTGACGGCCAACCATAACTTTCAGACGCCATCTTTATTTTTTATCTCAACGGTCACAGAATGGAAAGCGCAGGATTGTGGGATATCAAAGGATACATACAGGGTTTGAAAGTAACACCCGCTAAATGCGGGTAAAAATCGACTGTGTCGGGTAACGCTGTCAAATCACAAGGCAATTCGCCGTGTTACTCAGTTTGCTGGGGAAGTTTGTGTGAGACAAATCTGTGCAAACACTCGTGAGTCCTCATGATATATTAAACACAAAGATGGATCAGATGAAGGTTTCTCAGTAGGCCGGAACTGAAACTAACAATGGATTCGGATGTGCCTTGAAATTGTGTCCTTGAAGGCAGAGTTGCTAAGCTTTCTGACACGGCTACTATCTCCCTTTAATTCTGCAGGGTTCGTACGAGCTGCTAAATATACTTGAATTTGACTTTTTTGAAATATAAGTCCTGAAAAACAGACATCTTTATGAAAATGTACTTGAAAAGCACTTAAATTACTAAAACACCATATATGATTGTATTGATAAAACAACCTTTTCACACAATTTCTGCTACAGCCAGTCTGATATAGCCTAGATATAGAGCCGTTTCGCATGGCCGTGAGCGTGATATTGCTCACAAATATGTATAAAATAAGTATATGACACAGCTTTCATGTCAATCTTAAAGGAGTAGTGTACTTTTGAAAAAACTTTTGCTGATAATTTACTCACCCCCATGTCACCCAAAATGTCCATGTCATTCTTTCTTTAGTCGAAAAGAAATTAAGGTTTTTGATGAAAACATTCCAGGATTTTCTCCATATAATCGACTTCAATGGGAACCAAATGGTTCAAGGTCCAAAAGACAGTTTCACTGCAAACTGTTCTAAGGGCTTTAAATGATTCCAGACGATGAATAAGGGTCTTATCCAGCGAAACGATCGCTCATTTAATAAATAAATAACAAAGTTTAAGTTTAATGAGCTCAAATGCTCACCTTGCTCTGTTCTGTGATCGTTCGTGACTCTCCTGTTCGAACTCGTTCATCAAAATGAACGAATCTTTTTTCGAGTCATTTGGTTCATTCAACGAACGAAACGAACAAATTGACTCGAAAAAAGATTTGTTCATTTTGATGAACCAGTTTGAACCGGAACGTCACACTTGATAAGACCCTTATTCATCGTCTGGAATCATTAAAAGCCCTTTGAACAGTTTGTAGTGGATGGATATCCACTACATGGATATCTTGGATGATACGGGGGTGAGTAAAGTATCAGCAAAAGTTTTTTCAGAAGTGAACAACTCCTTTAAAGTACTTGAAAAGTCCTGGAATTTCATTTGACAGTCTCTGTACGAAGCCTGATCCTGTGCATATATGAATGTGTATAGGATATGAATGAATGCGTTCTACCAGATGCGGTCAGTCGGAGGCGGTGGGATGTTGACAGCTAGTGTTCCCTGGCACTCCTGGACCTCCACCGTCAGCACCAGCGGTGTGTTGGACACCTCCTCCATCTTCTTCTTGATGAACTCCGTCTCTGTGGCTTTCTGGAAATACTTGGACTTGGCAATCTTGTCCACAAAGCGCATTATTTTGCTGGATCGGTGTCCGCCAACATAACTGTGAAGAAAATAGTTAATCATGCAGGGTTTTCTACAGGTGTGTGGCCATCTTTTAATGCTCTTGGGTATTTTCATGGTAAATTGTTGAAATACTATAAAAGAGTCATTTAAAAACCTATATAAGGATTCAAAAAATTGCTTTAGATAAAAACTGATTGTTGACTCAAGCCAAAGATGGGCGAATGTTTACATGGTGTCAATCGGACTGAATTCATTCCGATTGATGAATCTGAATGTAGTGTTTACATGAACACTAAACGTGATTGGGTTGATGTCTGTGTATGTCACAAGCTTCAAATCGGGGGAGATTTTTGAACATGCGCACACTGCATGAATATAGACTTAATATTTATCCATTTCTGGTCATAATTTGGAAGCAACTTTATTTCATGCAATTGCGACTTTAACACACAATTGTGACTATATCATAAAATTCTGACGATAACACAATAGCGACTTTATAACATGCAATTCTAACTTTATAACACGCAATTGTGACTATCACGCAATTGCAACTTTTTATTACGCAATTCTCACTATATAACACGCAATTGCGAATTTATAACATGCAATTGTGACTTTAACACACAATTGTGACTATCATGCAATTCTGACTTTATAACAAAATTGCGACTTTATACAATGCAATTCTCACTTTATAACACACAATTGTGCCTAACACTCAATTGTGACTATCACGTAGTTGCAACTTTATTTTACACAATTCTCACTTTATAACATGCAATTGCGACTTTAACACACAATTGTGACTGTCACACAATTACGACTTTATATCATGCAATTCTGACAGTGTCATATAATGTCACAAAAAAAAAAACATATCCGGTGACCATAAACTCGTTAGTCAGCAAGAAAAATGTACTTTAGAGAGGAGCACTTATATATGCACCATATTACATACTCATTATCATTTTTTTATGTTTTCAATATTTTTCATGTTTTCAATATTTAATAAATCTGGCAAGTTTTTTATGACAGCCACCATTTAAATGTTTACATTTCATATAACTTTATTATTATAAAAATAAAAGTGTAAATTAAGTGTTTGTATTCAACTGTTAATTTTAACCTTCAATATTATAAGTGTCTCCCATAGTTTGCAGCATTAGTTAAGAGATTTGTTGATGTATGGTTTTACCTGATATAATCAATATTGAATCCGAATCGAAAGCTTGTGAATTGAAATGTGAAATGTGTGTCAATACCCAGCCCTGCTTGGCACTCACTATGACTTAGGGCGGACCAAACATTGCCCAAATAGAGGAGGACAGGAACCCACAGTTTACATGTTCTCTCGATCGGATTAGAAAAGGAATAAACCACTCACTTTCAATCCGATCGAAATGTCATTCGGGTCCATTGAGGTGTTTACAGGAAGGCTTTTCAGTCCGACAGATTTGTTGCGTGTAAACGTCGCCATTTTGACCCACTGTTAAACACAGAAAGAAATAACCTCACCCTTCCACTCCTGTAATCTCAGGCACTTCGGCAGCATCTTCCTCATCAGAGGATCCTGCACTCGATGACTCTTCATCACTGTCGGCCAAGAAGTAAGCGCGCGGTCTGGGTCTAGTGCACCAAACAAACAGACAACAGCTTATGAGCCATGTTTCCATCATAACTGGCTTTCTGCAGTAGCACCTCATTACAGTACACGAGATCCAGGGGGCGGAGTCAGATCCAGATCTGAGGGGTGGAGCTGGGTAGGTTTAGGGATCAGGGGGTAGAGTTGGGTATGTTTAGGGATCAGGGGGTGGAGCTGGGTAGGTTTAGGGCTGGATTTAAGGATCGGGGGTGGAGCTGGGTAGGTTTAGGGGTGGGGGTTTAGGGATCGGGGGTGGAGCTGGGTAGGTTTAGGGGTGAGGGTTTAGGGATCGGGGGTGGAGCTGAGTAGGTTTAGGGGGGTTTAGGATCGAGGTGGAACTGGATAGGTTTAGGGGTGGGTTTAGGGATCAGGGGGTGGAGCTTGGTGGATTTAGGGATCAGGGGGTGGAGCTGGGTAGGTTTAGGGCTGGGTTAAGGGATCAGGGGTGGAGCTGAGTAGGTCTAGGGGTGGGTTTAGGGATCAGGGGTGGAGCTGGGTAGGTTTAGGGGTGGGTTTAGGATCAGGGGTGGAACTGGATAGGTTTAGGGGTGGGTTTAGGGATCAGGGGTGGAATTGGGTAGGTTTAGGGATCGGGGGTGGAGCTGGGTAGGTTTAGGGATCAGGGGGTGGAGCTGGGTGGGTTTAGGGATCAGAGGGTGGAGCTGGGTAGGTTTAGGGATCAGGGGGTGGAGCTGGGTAGGTTTAGGGGTGGGTTTAGGGATCAGGCGGTGGAGCTGGGTGGGTTTAGGGATCAGGGGGTGGAGCTGGGTAGGTGTAGGGGTGGGTTTAGGGATCAGGGGGTGGAGCTGGGTAGGTTTAGGGGTGCATTTAGGATCAGGGGTGGAACTGGATAGGTTTAGGGATCAGGGGTGGAATTGGGTAGGTTTAGGGATCAGGGGGTGGAGCTGCGTAGGTTTAGGGATCAGGGGGTGGAGCTGGGTGGGTTTAGGGATCAGAGGGTGGAGCTGGGTAGGTTTAGGGATCAGGGGGTGGAGCTGGGTAGGTTTAGGAGTGGGTTTAGGGATCAGGGGGTGGAGCTGGGTGGGTTTAGAAAACAGGGGGTGGAGCTGGGTAGGTTTAGGGGTGGGTTTAGGGATCAGGGGTGGAGCTGGGTAGATTTAGGGATCAGGGGGTGGAGCTGGGTGGGTTTAGGGATCAGGGGGTGGAGCTGGGTAGGTTTAGGGATCAAGGGGTGGAGCTGGGTAGGTAGGGCTGGGTTTAAGAATCATGGGGTTGTGCTGGGTAGGTTTAGGGATCAGGGGGTGGAGATTGGTAGCTTCAGGTGTATGTAAGGTGGGAGGAGTTGGATTTGGATCCGACTCCTCCCCGTGGATTTCATGCTCTGCAGTGAGGACCATCTCGCTTTCTGAGTGCAAGGGAATGTGCAAAGCTCTCGCAACACACCTAAAATACACCGTACACAAAAAATAATTCACCATGTAAACAAAAGGTCTGTTCCGAACCACTTCTAGGCATCATTTGAGTGTTTCAAACACAAAGGCTTAATCAAGGGTTTGGAAAAGAGCTTCTGTGAGCACACGTAGAACACAGCGGATGTGGAAGCAAGCAGGAACAACATGTGCAACAACATAATGAGACACTTCAGAAAAGCCCTGATTCAACTCACCATCGAGAGATCACATCCACAAAGAAATGAGTCCAGCGGAAACAGCAAAAAGAGGAAATTATAAATACATCCAACAGAAAAATAACCCATCAAAAGAAAACAGAAAAAAAGAAGAAGAAGAAGCCAAGATATTTGGAACAAGTGCCAATGTTGGTCTTCATTGTCTTACCCTTCTTTTCCCTGTTCTCCCAAGCATTCTCCCTCCTTTCCCAGTCTGGTCAGGTTCATCTTGGTTTCAAGAGTCATGAGAAATGAACCGTTGTATGAGATCTCCAGGTCGAACCAAAGGCCTGCCAAATGACACGTTTGGTCACATTTAAAAATGAATGTCACTGCAGAGTACATGCACGATACAATACATGACTATTATTTAATGCAATGTTTCTCTTTATATTTGCGATTGTGATTATACAACTGTATGTTTGCAATCCATATGCTGTTAATTATCATTGTATTGTATGTATATTATTATTATATTATTATCATTAAAGGTAGGCTAAGGCACTTTGTTTTATAAACATTTATTAAACACTTTTTAATACCGTTACAATGGTTGAAACTCTTGATAGCAATCATTAACAGAAGTGGTGTCTATATATTAAAACATCTACATCTTCTCTGGAAGTCTCAGGAAGAAAAAAATGTTAATCTATGTAAATGTTAACCGGTCCACACTAGCCATTATTGTTAATGTAAGGAGACGTAGACGTGTTGTTCAAGCATTAATGCCAAGGAAAGCCTGAGAGCGGCTCATATGAGGAGTTTCTGGGTGTTTCTTCATCATTTCTGCCTCAAGATCTCGATAAACTGTGGCATTTCTTTGTTGAGTTGAATACAATATCCCCGTGATTCTTTTGTCTTTTATGAGTTTAATGATGAACTGTGTCTCGTCTTCTGTCCAAACACACACGTCATCTTTAAAGAGCGATCGACTGTTACGTGTGTCAGGTGACTGCAAATGCAGAAAAACTGTTTCCATCGCAGTTTTGCGAAATATTCCTGTTTCGAATTGCCTGAAAAACCACATCATGCAAGAGTTAAAACTTATTTGCGATATATGAGCATTTTTGTGAAATTAACGTGTTTCCATTGGGCGTATTTTCAATTTGCTATTTCAACGTGCACAATTTGAAGCATAATTGAAAAGCGGCTAATGAGCGCCGCAAACAAACAGCAGCCGCCTTTTACAGCTTCTCCTGAACCAAAACATCAAGCCAATGCTGCGTTCACACCATTTCGTAACCACAATCACGAGATGCCGATCCGTGACGTTCAACCCAGAGCTGTTCGGGTTTCTATATCAACGCCATCAACGCTGAAATGAATCTGCAGCAGTCAGGTGGTGCAACTAGAGCTCTATAAGTGGTTTACGTTCTTTAATAATGTAATGTTATGTGCTTCAAGACATGAGGTAGTTAAATGCAGTTTCTCATGATGCCTTGCATGTGCTTTTTAGGGAGATTTTTGCACACATTAAGTTTCACTAGCCCACTAAGCACAATTACTTTACTTCTGTACTACTCTGACACAACGAGCCACCAGTCGCCCGTATGAATTCGGATGTTGTCCCCTGAAAAACATGCACAGCATTACTTTCCTTGACATTTCCCAGATTCAAACATCATCCCCCAAATGAATCTGGCTGAACTCTACACTCAGCATGAGGACACACTGATTAAACCGATGCAGGAGTCGCCAGTGAACCCCTGGGTCTCCTCCTGAGCGAGTGAAAGGTTAGCGCTGGAGTTTGCTCCTCTCTGATTGGCTCAGACACACACTGATCCCCTAAACCCAGCGGGTCGCTTCCTAGATGACGAATGAGAAGTTTAACAAGCTGGCAGGGGTCTGGCCTTTTTCCAAATCACACACACATCCACTGGAGTAGTAACTGTAGGGGTGCCGCTCCATCGGCACTTATAGGCAGAGACGCACAACAATTCGGTATTATGAATTTTTAAGGCCTGACAAGTAATTTTTCAACGCTTGCACCTCTGAACGTGTTTCTAGGTTTGCGTTCTCGAGCCCCAAACACTGCTGTAGTGCGGATGAACGGCCTGAACACACACTGTCGTGTTAGCTGCCCCTAAGTTAATAACTAATAAATGGAAGTGAATCAATCAAAACTAACTTTAGCTGGACAATAACTTTATTCTAGAGCTGCTGTAAAGCCAAACAATCTCTGTTACTGTAATCTCCACTGTAAAGCTGCTTTGAAACTAGCTATATTGGTAAAAGCACTGTATAAATGAAGGTGACTTGACAGAGATATAGCTTGACTGTGTCAGTGAGGCACATCTAATGGTTTCAGTAAAAGATTTGAGAATGTATAGACATTTATTTTTTTATTAAGAGATGAAAAAGATCACAAGAACCAAAACTTCAAATAAAATGGATGAATTCGTAAGCAATGGCTCAGGTAAGTTGCTCTGGTTCAATACTTAATCAATCATTTATATCTAGAGCACGTTCACAACCAAAGTGCTTTACAAAGAGTAAAATAACATACCACACCAAAAAAGCCAAAATAAGTAATAAGCAATAAATGGAATAAAAGAAAAACCAAAGCCAGAGTGAATAAAAAAGCCTTAAGATTTAAAAATACAAACGTATACTAATATTACCCAAAAGCGTTGGGTCAGTATATTATTAAAGTGTCGGTAACACTTTAGAATACGGTTCCTTCGTTAATGAATAACTACACAAGAACTAATGATTAACACAATATTAACAATCTAGGAACTATTATTAACTAACAAGAAACTCTGATTAACGAACTAGTAAGTAATAGCGCACAGACAAAAGTGGTAGTTCACTATTAAGTAATCAATAACTACTATTTTTTTAAAACTTCCCAGAGAACTACTGAAAAAGTTTATTAACAATCTAGTAACTACTATTAACTAAAAGAAACTCTTATTAACGAATTAGTAAGTAATAGCTCACAGATGAAAGTGTTACTAGATACTTCTGTGGGAATTACTAATTATTTGGATCCGTATTATAAAGTGAAGATCATTGGAACTAACTAGTAATTACTCAAGTGTTACTTCATGATCTAGTCATGATTTGTGCAAACGTTTCAGATTTTTGGTGAACTTTAGTATACTTTTAGAAAATGTCTTTAGTAACACTTGAGTAATTACTAGTTAGTTCCAATGATCTTCACTTTATAATACGAATCCAAATAATTAGTAATTCCCACAGAAGTATCTAGTAACACTTTCATCTGTGAGCTATTACTTACTAATTCATTAATAAGAGTTTCTTTTAGTTAATAGTAGTTACAAGATTGTTAATAAACTTTTTCAGTAGTTCTCTGGGAAGTATTAAAAAAATAGTAGTTATTGATTACTTAATAGTGAACTACCACTTTCATCTGTGCGCTATTACTTACTAGTTCGTTATTCAGAGTTTCTTGTTAGTTAATAATAATTACTAGATTGTTAATATTGTGTTACTCATTAGTTCTTGTGTAGTTATTCATTAACGAAGGAACTGTATTCTAAAGTGTTACCACAGTGTCTACAGTGTTCACTGGCCACAATTTTGACATTGATATCATAGGACAAAAATTGGCATGTAGATATTTTTAATATCATCTCATAATTTGGCGGCCGGTTTATTAGGCTGCTGTCACTTTAAGACCTGATGCACGGATCCATTAAACTGTTTTATATAGCCAATATACTTGTCTTTATGTGCCGCACTTTGGGTGTGAGCACAAAATCTGCAGGATGAGTGAAATTATGTTCAATATGCACATTCAAGCCCTGAAAAACCAACAATATCCATCCGGAGAAAATTTAAAAGACTGCAATTGAAAAATGTCTATCAAAGTGGCTTGTAGGAGTGACTGTGTTTGGGATGGTTTTTATTGTCAAGCCCTGATATGACATAATATAAACTGAGGAGTGGAGACCAGACCTTACCTCTGTGATCTACGGATGGTTTGGAGGAGCTGAGGATCTTGGGAATGGATATCCCCATGTCCAGCTCAGTGAGGGTCAGCTCATTCATGAAGTATGGGAGCTGGAATAAACATTACACTAAGTTACTCTCTGAAGTGAAACACACAGTCGAATAGTCACACACCTATCAGGACTCACCCTGATCTTACTCAGCTTTTTCTGGATCTTCTTGGACACCACGTCTGCCCAGTATTTCTCTCCAAGAAAGTCCCAGAAGATGCGACCCAAAAGAGCATTGACCCAGGCCTCGGACTCGGCCTCCTGCTCACGACTCTCTGGAAACTACAAGACAAATGCAACAGAGAATACTTCTACTTTAGTTTTCTGGCGTGTATGTGTATGTAGTATTTCTAAAAGATCCCCAAGTTTTTCACCTAAATATGCCACAGAAGGCTAGGTGTTAACATTGTTAAGTACAATGTGCAGTTTCCGGTTTCCAGTAAATGTAACAAACAACAAGCATGTTACATAGAATACGGTTTGGAAATATGGAGTTAACTCTGTATGATTACAGGTTATAGAAATGTTTTCGAACATGGCTTCTCCGATGGTACACCAGTACAACTAAGGCTACGCTTACACTACAACGATATGAAACCGAGAAGCTTTTCTTTGAGTTTTCCATATACAGACGACACTACTGTCAAAACAGAACCGCGAAAACGGCTAAAAATGCTGTATTCTGCTGCCAGACCAGTAGATGGCGATGAAACACTTTAGATAAACACGTAATATGCATGTGCGTGGCGTCATCGTCTTCAGAGATTCACGATTTTGTCGTTTTACACGGATAAACCGTTTTCAAAAACTTGCACTTTGAAACCCGTTTTCAAAAGTTTGCGCTTTCAGGCGCGTAAATCGCCGTCTAAATGCATACAAAGTTTTACGTTTTTAGTTGTCGTGTAAACAGCCCCTAAACCTTTTTATTTGATGTTCGGTTTTTAAATGTAAGATACTTCGTCTGATTCATGTTTACCTTCTTGGCGGTTCCCGGGCTGTTTCCAGCGCTCTGGAGAGGGCTTGCGGCCGGGCTGCCAGTGGCCTGGCTCACATATTTGGCCATGTAGACGTTGTACTCCAGAACTTTCTGTTTGACACTGGCACCGAGGTCTTTTTGCCTGGGATGAGACTGGAGCACTTCATCCAGACTGCCACGACTGCTGCTGCGACTCTGAGACAGACCGCCTGCCGAGAGAGAGGGAGAGAGACAGGGAGACAGGGATACGTAGATAGAAAGAGATAGAGAGATGGTTAGAAATTAACTTTCTGGCCAATTTGGCAACTAAATTTTCTTATTAATTTCTTTTACAAACAAAATCCTGTCATTCAGCATAAATTTCTTTAATTTTTTTCTTAGTGCCTTAAAATATCTTGAATGGAACTTGACGCTCTCGCCTCATCTAGTATGCGTGGTTTTATGAATATGCAAATGAGCCCCGCCTCCACTCACTCACTCACTCACTCACTCACTCACTCACTCACTCACTCACTCACTCAGAGATCCACTTGTTGACGATCACACGTTGATCTGATTGGTTACAAGGTCATTTGTGATTTTGGTTCACTGCAGTATTAAGAAGAAAATACTCGCTACTGTTGTCGACTTATGAACTTACACATGGTTCTTCTTAAAGCATATTAAAAACACCACATAGACACATAAACAACATTAAAAGCTGGATTTTCACCACAGGGGGAAGTTTCACACAACTGAAGGACACTGAATCACGGTCAGTCTCTTGTACGTTACGTGACAGTTTCAGCTGCAGTTCACTTAACGACCACCGGTGTCACTAACTAATACAGCCCCTTTAACGAAAGAGCTACCAATCAGAATCAAGCACTGCCAGTACAGAAAAGCTTCAGTCTTACTTGTAGGCAGGCCCGAGGGCTTCTTGGCTTCGTATTTCAGTTTGGAGGCAAACAGCATCCTCCTGAACCACTCCTCCTTGTCTCGCCCGGTCCTCCCGAACAGGTACAGCACAGGTTGTGTGTGCGCTCTCTTGGGTTCCTCCGTGACGGCCACGCTCTCTGCCTTTTCTCCGGGGACAGGGGTCTTCTCCTCCGACACCTCGCTCCTCTCGTCCTGAGCTTTGGCCATGAAGTCGTCCTGCTTGGCTAGCTCGATGCAGATGGGGTACTTCTTGTTCCACACCCTTTTCCGGGCAAGGCTCTGGGGCACCAGGTAGATCTGCAATACCACCACTCAAACTCAACCTTCATTTGCTATATAGAATGTAAATATAACATTAATAGTATGTATTTAAAGGGTATAAGGAGTTTTGTTTGGCAAAAGAACAATGTTTTTAATGAAATGCTATGGACGCTTGTTTCCACCACAGAATAAAACATTTTAAAAGATAACTGTGACTTTATCTCGCCATTCTGACTTTAACATATGCAAATCTGACTTTATAACACAATTGTGAATTTATATCACGCAATTCTAACTTTATAACACAATTGCGACTAACACGCGATTGCGACTAACACGCAATTGCGACTATCATGCGATTGCGACTTTATATCACGCAATTCTAACTTTATAACATGCAATTGCGACTTTATAACATGCAATTTCGACTAACACAATTGTGACTATCACGCAATTGCGACTTTATATCATGCAATTCTCATTTTATAAAACAATTGCGGCTTTATATCACGGAATTCTCACTTTATAACACGCAATTGCGACTTTATAACATGCAATTCTAACTTTATAACATGCAATTGAGACTAAAACAATTGTGATTTTATATCATGCAAATCTCACTTTATAAAACGCAATTTCAACTTTATATCACACAATTCTCAATTTATAACACGCAATTGCGACTTTATATCATGCAATTCTCACTTTATAACACAATTGCGACTTTGTATCATGCAATTCTCACTTTATAACACGCAATTGCGACTTTATATCATGTAATTTTCGCTTTATAACACGCTAACACGCAATTGCGACTTTATATCATGCAATTGCGACTTTAACACACAATTGTGACTTTATATCATGCAATTCTGACTTTATAACACACAACTGCAAGACGTAAACTCGCAAATTGTGAGAGAAAAAAGTCCGAATTGCGAGATAAAAAGTCGCAATTACCTTTTTGATTTTTCTTCCTGAGGCGGAAACAAACGTCTATAGAAATGCTGCATCAGAGCCGCTTCGATGCAAGGAAAAAACATTCCATCAATGAAAGTTAAACTTAAATTTGTGTTTGACAAAAAAAGCAAAGCAAGCATATAGAATATGTACAATTCTCGGTAATGCTTCCTTTTACAGTCCTGTTACCCATGTACATACCATGTACTTATTGTTGTAATTACAATTACTGGGTAATAACTAGGTATTAACCCTGAACCTACCCCTAAACCTACCCCAAACCTATGTACTTACCTTATATTAGTAGTACTTTCTAGGTAAGTACACTGTAAATGCACTGTAAGTACTGTATTGTAAAAGGAAGTGTTACCCAATTCTCTACAAAACCCAGTTTAAAAGTGTCCTGTACATTACAAGCTCAGGGCTGAATTCATTGCATCTAACACTCACCTTACTGTTGGTGAGATCATAGATCTTCTGGCTGATGTAGGAGACGTCAGGCTTGAGCTCGCTAAAGGTGGCCCGGCGCGGGACGTTGCGGTTGGGTTTGGACAGGCGCAGGACTGAGCCCTCCAGGCGCACATACACCGAGTGTGTGAGCGTAGCGTGATACGTCTCCGGGTCGTAGCTGTAGATCTCGTTCATCCAACCCTGAGGACAAAACACACAGGTTTCCTCAATCGCTTCGGCACGTTTTTCTAAACAGTCTTAAGATTCTCTAAACTGTAAGCTCAAGTGTCACGACTGTTTGCTGGAACATCACAACTATGACCATCGCTGGGGGAACTTGAGTTATGTAATCAGATTACTTTTTCAAATCAGTAAAAAAGTTACTTCGTTTTCGCCTTTTACTGACTGACAGCTCTCTTGTCCACATGTTGAGACAAATGTAAGTGCAGAGGCGTTGTGTGTGTGTGCGTGCATTACTTTTCTAAAAACTTAACCAAGTAACGCATTTAGTTACTTTTTAAGGGAGTAACGCAATATTGTAATGCATTACTTTTCAACGTAACTTTCCCCAACAATGTCTATGAACCAAAAACCTTTAACTAACGCTTCAAAACCTAGTTACTGTGTCAGTAAAAAAGTGTTTTTGTCATCGTGTGAGACACACTTGTCTTAATGTATAGATGGTTTTTCACCATGGAAATACTTGTCATATACAATTTATTTTTGTTGACTTTTGTCTGAATGTCTGAATGCTGTCAGAAGGTAAACATGTACTAGAAGTCAATATTGTAGTGCACACAAAAAAATTGCAGTACATTTTTGTTAAATGTTTTGCGTGTAAACTGACAATTCACAGTTGCTTGTTCATTTTATTTTCACACTCTGTTATGTCTTCCTCTAACACCATCTCACATACTTTTATATCTTCCTATTGCTCTTCCATGGCAAGCAACTGTGAAAGTACAGTGTAACACATTTCTACAAAAATAAGTGTACTGTATGAATACAAATGTACAGTATTACTGTAGCTGCTGCTGTTTAGGGTTCTGACGTTTCTCCATGTTGAAAAATAGCAGTGATTGTGCTGGGCAAACTCCATATGCTTCTAAATTTGATTGGTTGATTAAGATTGTGATTACTAATTCAAAACAATATCAGGCTATTTGCCAATTTAACAGAAAATAAAAGCATGCAATGCCAGATATTTATGGAACACAAATGCATGTCTGACAGATAAATACGTCAAATGATGAAAGAATGTGTAGAAGTTGTGAAGACTTTGACAGATTCACTGAGAATCAACAAGAACATAGTGCAGCTTGTGCAAATTGTAAACAATTGTACAGTACTTATTCTTTTTTTTACACGTGCCAATACACATGCAATTTGCTTAAATCAATAAGAAACTGTGCTGGTGTTGTTGGCAGTGTTGTTAATATTATACAGCACACATTACTCTCCTCAGTTCAGTCGGTGTAAGTGGAGACCAGACTCAAATCATTAGCGGTTCAACTGAAGAAACAACAACAAAAAACACTGAATGTTCACTTGTTTGTGATTAAAAAAGTTCAAGGCCCATTCACACTTACACAACTACGTCACTACTAACTACAACACCAGCAGGAGATAACGCTGTGTTTATTATTAGCATGTGTTCTGGCAATATAACTCGCTTTATGGAGTTATGGGATGGACTTTGATCATAAATAAACTCTAAAAGCAGAAGTGGAAAGTAACAAAAAACAGCCAGTACTTGACATTCGGTCTAGAGCGAACGGTAAAGCTCTCGTGTATTACAAACCCAACCAATGTATCTGACAATAAGACAAATCAGGTTAGGTAAATGTGATGAATAGGCAAATATAGCGGATGCATGAAATTAGTTAGGCTAATTTCTCTCTAGACGCCTGAGGTAAAAGGTGAGATATTCTCAAACTGCTTTATTTGATATCTTTCCACAGTTGAAACACTGGTTGAGAGAGGTAAACATGTCGATCGTCGTCTCTTTCGCTCTTCTTTTGTGTGCTTTACTGTTAGCAAACACCATTGCATTAACATGCGCCTCCTTCTGGATCGCTTGTGATTCACTGTATTCTTCATACATACATATAGACCATTTCAAAAGATGTAAACAACACTGGCCCAGAAGCACTTCCTGTTTCAGTTTTTTAACACTACATAAAAGCTGGGATAAAATACAACCAACAGAACATTTAAAACTGAATCAAAAAGTTAAACAAACATCTTTAAGAAGTTTTCTTTACATGTGAAATAAAGAAAACAGTTACAAACTGAAACAGGAAGTGCTTCTGGACCAGTGTTGTTTACATCTTTTGAAATGGTCTATATAAACCCAGCAAACCCTCCCAAGGTGAGAAAAAGTAAGGCAAAAGTAATGCAACAGTTACTTTTTATGGAAAATAATGCAAGTAACAATTACTTTTTAGGGATGTAAAACAATATTGTAATGCATTGTTTTTAAAAGTAACTTCCCCAACACTGATAATAACAGTAGTCAATGAACAATAAACGTTAAGCGAATGCAAACACAAACTTAAAGGTGAAGTATGTTAGATTTTTATGTAAAAAAAAAAATCAAATCAAATAAATAAATAAAAAAACAACATCCCTGAATGTTCTATATCTATGCAGTGAATTTGTAATATTTGTAAGATTATTTAAACGAGTCAGACAAGAAGCTAGACAATGATAAGGTGCCGCTTATCAGTTCAGTTACTGGCTGCCAGGAACAACTTATGACGACATCATTATATTAGGTAACATAATTACACTCATGCTCATACGGTAATTACACTCATGCTCAGCTAGAGTTTATTAATAGCTGTTGAGAGAGATATGTACTGAGTTAATGCCTTTTTCAAGATCTAAATACTGTCGTTTCAATAAATTCAGTTTTTTATTTTTTTTATTTGGTAGTTCAGTTATTTTTTTAATGACAATTTCCTAATGAACGTTTCTTTATAGTCGTCCTGTTCTTAGTTGAACTGACGCAGAAACATCATTATGGAAAGGTTGACACCATTAGCCTAAACGTGTGAACCAGTAAGGGTCAACAACACTTGATTTAGGGCTGCAAACCCTGTGGAAATATCAGCGTTTCACACAACTTTCCTTGAATTAACCTTAGGGAAGCGACTCAGGGTTTCGTACAGAGGCTGTAAAATATAATTCACTTTTCAAGCTCTACTTTTTTTGTTTTCAAGGACTACAATCAGAGATCTCCCCATCAAAGTTGAAAGGTAAAGATAGATAAAAAAATGAACCAGTAAGACAAAAAGAAGTGCAGCAGATGCGATGACTGGTAACTTTCACCATTGAAAGGACACTATGACAAAGATATTCCTTGTTAAAAGTGATTTTTCTCCTCATGAATATATGATTGACTTGAAGAACGAAAGCTGTATCATATACTTGGATATTTATGAGCAATATTACACTCATAGCCATGCAAAATGGCTCTATCTCAGACAGGCTGTTAATTTTGTGTGAAAATATTGTTTTAGCAATAAAATTAAACACTAATTTCACATATATTTTCTTCCAATAATACCTTTTCATAAATAAGGCTGTTTTCAAGGGGTTTTCCAGGACTGAAATGTAAAAAAAAGTCAAATTCAAGCACTTGTACGAACCCTGATAACATCAGCAAGCTGGGAAGCAGAAGGTAAATATGTGCAGGATAAGTTAATTGAGCCAAAATCGTCAACTGTAAATGAAATATGCAGATCAGACACCCTAGTTAATATTGTTAATCGCTCATAAACACACTTTTTTCAGGAATTCAGCAACACCCACCATGGCCTGATGCAAGGGCTGCTATTTAATTACATAATTGAATAAAAATGACATGTGATGCTCGTCTAGCAGGTGTAGTACAAAACGGATGAGGGCATATGGCTGTAGAGAGCTCTTTATGACCATGAAAAGGTGAAACTACACCCAGTTTGTTTAAACAAGTGCCTATCCTACACTATTATCATTGGAAGGAAACAAGTACACTACATTTCTGAATGAGTTTATGTAAATCATTAGCTTAAATGAGAAAAATGCTATAATAAGGCTTTTAGAGGGGGGTTTGAGGGCAACTTTGCCGATTTGCGACCACTTGATATGAGTAAACTAACAATGTGTACTCTTTCCAAAAGTGCTATATAAATAAAGCTGATTTGACTTCCATCAGGAATCCCAGTCTATTTAGCAAAAGCAGTCTAAAGTCCACAGGATGACGCAAGATACGAAACCTTTTATGGCTGTGTAAAGTCCACTGGATGAGGCATTTAGCTTATAATACAGACATCGCAACAATACAACGCTGGTGGAAAATCTGCAAAGGTGTCCTTCAAAGTGCCTTTTCAAGATATAAATACTGTCGTTTCAATAAATTCTGTTATTGTAAACATTTGGTAGTTATTTTTTAATGACACTTTTCTACTGAAGGTTTCTTCATAGTCTAGTTTTTAGTTGAACTGAAGTCAGTTGTAAAGTAGATACTAGTTATTCAGCAAACTCATGATTTTTTATCTCATGACATCAATCCTCTGTGCCATTATCCTGTCGTTATTCTCGAGTTAAAACTCTATGGTTATCATTCTTGGTGTGAAAGGACCATTAGGCTCTCTCAAACCCACCCAATATTTTGATATTTCATTTGTTCAGGGAATAAATTCTGTCCACACATATTCTGTCCAATAAATTCCAGCTTTTCATCACTGCAACAGAATGATCTTAAATGGGCCTCACCTTGTGTATGGGAGGTTCGGTGATATCCAGAGGAACCCGGTTCCAGTTCTCTCTTCGGTTCCAGTTGCTGTTACGACCCCACGAAGGCCGTCGCCTCGCAGACAACCACACCATCAGGATTGCCAGCATGAACCCCGCCACCACTCCCGTCAACACCCAACACACATAGGCAGGGAGTGGCAACACAAAGTAACCGT
This sequence comes from Cyprinella venusta, assembly GCA_038021265.1. NCBI lineage: Eukaryota > Metazoa > Chordata > Actinopteri > Cypriniformes > Leuciscidae > Cyprinella > Cyprinella venusta. Next base: position 13,649,747 of record CM075863.1, read on the forward strand.
AAACCATCGCTATCAGAAGAATCAATCTGTTGTGGGGAACTCCTGGAGGCTCGTCTTCCTCCTCGTCTTCCTCGCCTCCTTCAGTAGGTTCCTCGCTACTCCCCCGACGGGCTTGAGATGAGTGGGGTTCTTCCCCATCTAACTCATTACAAAGCTCGAAGTCTTCAGGGTAGAGCTCGCAGAACTCTTCATCTTCCTGACGAGCTAGAGTCGACATCATACATCGGTTTAATCCGAGAGACGGCGATCTGTGAAGAGGCAAGTCAACACTCGCCCCCTCGAGAGGACTTTCCCCGTCCACGTCTTCCTCCTCTTTAATGCAGTAGTTATTGTTGCTCTCCGAGTGACCGTTGAGAGCAGACAAGTTTGAGAGTTCAGTTGCGCTGGACGAAAGGTTTCTGGACCGATAAGAGACTCCCGCAGTCGTGCTACCGGGTTCCTCGCCGATTATCTTGCTGAGAAGCTGGAGAGGCTCGTACATGACCTCGGATAGACGACGCTTCGTGTCTTCGATTCGTGCCTCAACCTCTTGAACTTTAAAGAAGGAGCGGCTATCGGGAGAGGTTAACGGGGATGAGGGAGCGGTTTTGGAGTCGCCAGTGACCGCGGGAACACGAGTTTGGGTGAACGGTTTGAAAAGGTGCAGATTGAGGCGTGAATCCTGTGAGCGATGAGTTGAGGAAGACTCATGTTCGGGTCGAGCGGTGTCCGTGGATAAAGACTTAACAAGGGTTTTCATTAAATGTCGGTGTCTTATCGATTGGGGGGGGACAGTGGATGCCTCCACATCAGTGGAAAGAGACTTGACTAGGCTTAGGAACGGCTTCGAAGGTAAAGTAGAAACTTTAGCTGGGGATGAAGTGGATGAAACCGAATGTGTGGAAGGTACCGGTGCACTCGACCTTTGTTCCGAAGGCCATGAGAAGCTAATTAGACTAGAAGTGGATGAGGAACCTAAGCTAACGGAGGGGTGTGTGATCGCCAACGCTGAACTGTGTGTTTGCGAAGCCAGTCCTGTAACCACGTCCACTCCCAATGCTTCAGAGAGAAGCTCCTCGCTGGCCTCCTGAGCCTCGACTACGCCCTGATCTTCGGTTTCAAGGCCAGACGGGGAAGCCGCGAGCCTGTAAAGGTCCTCTTCCTCCTCCTCTTCCTCATGTCCTTTGGCTGAGAAGTGTATGGTGATGGTATCCCGGGAGAGCGAGCGCTGGACCTGCAGCTTACGGGCAGCTGAGGGCCGAGAGGAAGAAGAGGATGCTAGGGGGTTTATTCTGTCTTCATGGTCATCACCCTGACTGGTCATGGCACCACTCAAAAGAGCTCACAGCCTGTGGACACAGAGAAGAGAATGCTTCAATAAAACACACTCTTCATATCATCTTTCATACTGAAAACAAACATACAGTTCAGCTCAGTGCTTCCCATTAATTTCCCGGAATATATTTACACTCATAAGCCCTATTCGGATGGTAATTTTTTCTCATGTGGACGTCTGTAATCAAATAAATGTGATGATTGAGCATTAGTGATGAACACCTGCTGTTAAAAAGCAAAATCACCGAAGGAAAGAGAAACACAAGAACTACAACTGGTTTCAGCCACAGCCTTAAGCCTTATTCGAACGGTAACTGTTTCTCACGTTGACAACTGTAATCAAATGTGATGACTGAGCATTAGTGATGAACACCTGCTGTCAACAAGCAAAATCACTGAAAGAAAGAGAAACACACGAACAACAACTGGTTTTAACCACAGCCACAGCCATAAGCCCTATTCAGACGGTAATTGTTTCTCACGTGGACGACTGTAATCAAATAAACTTGCACGTCAGTGATAAAACTCATGCATTCGGATGGAGATTTATTGACGGTCAAGAAGTGAGTGGTGTGATCCTACCAACCTGGGAAGTCACATGATTGTTGGCTTTGAATAAAATGTCATATGCTTGCAATAATGCGAATAAATTCGTATATAATTTAATAATTGGAAAATAATGTTCTATTTATTATTTAATTCTCATTTTTAAAATTAAGAAGCTAGACGCGCGTACGTAGGCTACATTCAAAATGGTTCTTATATTCTTTCATTTTATCTCAAAATGTCATGTTAAAAATATGGAAATTAGATAAACAAAGTGGCTTGGTTTGTATTTTCATTGTTGTGTATAATAACCTACATTGTTTAAAATCATGTGTGTCACAATAACGTCCCATTTCAAAATGTTTGTGCTTTTTTCTCTTTCTCTTTGTTCGCTGAGGGGGAGTAGTGATGAAATATTGTTTGTGTAAATACTTTCCAGCATTTCTATAATAAAAGTGTACATCCTCCTAATAATTGAACATATGTTTTATATTTTAATTTACTTAAATTAGTTGATATTTATTAATTAATTCAATTTTATTTTTGTTACGTTTTTATATATGTTGGGGTGGGAAAATGTTGTTCTGTATTGTTCTTGTGTGTCTTTTTTGGACAGTTAATAAAAATTGAGTTGAAAATAAATAAATCAAAGTTTACATCTTTAAAATGCATGCAAATTACGCGAAGCTCATCAGTTATCACATGTACAGCGCTCGGCAGTGATCAAAAAGGATTTAAACAGTGAATTTCAAACTGATCTCTTCTTGTAAACTCAGAGATGTGGATTCGGACGGTAATTAAATCCTCAGACGATCTTGGTGTTTGTCAGAAAACAGAAGGTAATTCGGCCGGGGATTATTACATGGGTAGAGGGAGAAAACACTGACATTCTGGATCCAATAAAATCCATGTAAATGGTTAATTTACCATCCGAATAGGGCTAACAACAACATAAACTATCTCTAAAATTGTGTTTGGTGCATTTGCTTTGAAAATTACCAGTCACCTGAACTAAAATTAAAATTGTGATATGGCTTAGTAAAATTGCAAGTGATTTAATTTAAAGTATGCAGTTTGTTGCGCTGCATGTTGCAGAGTGAAGCGCAGCACTGTAATTTCTCTCTAATTTATGCACATGCAGCTCATCATCTACAGTGTCTCGTTTCAGAGTAAAAGCGGCAACCTCCATCTCTCTGTGTGCTGTGAGTTTAGTGTGCATCTGGAAATGCACCGGGGACCAGGCATCATTTTTGCATAATTTCTAACATTATTCACTGTTTTTCCATATTCACGCAGTTTACAGCATTTCACTAAATTTAAAGGCGTTCCCACAGAAAAAGGCCTCCCTACAGTTTTCCCACCAAAATAAAAGCCTAAGGTTTAAAAGACAACTTAATATTTAGTCGTTTTAATATTTAGTAATCATTCACATTTAGACAATTAATATTTGGTCTTATTTCTTCTAGATCTGATGTACAGCAGAAACAAACTTTGTTGCATTATTTTACTGTATAATGCTGTTCTGAAAAAATCTGTATTATGCTAAAAGTAGTGCTGATTAATCCCATACAAAATAAAAGTTTGTGTTTACATAATATATGTGCACTGTGTATAATTAATTTGTATATATATATATATATATATATATATTTATTTCTTCTGTAGATCTACTTTATTGCTAAATTGAGCTTTGAAACATTGATATTGTTAATGAAATAAACTGAATCAACATTGAAATAAGTTGAGTTGAATAATAACATTAATTGTCGTTTGTAGATCTGCTCCACATCTGAAATTTAATTTGTTTCATAATTGATACATTTAGCTCATAAACATGCATTAAAAAGAGGTTTGAGTCCACTAAATGCAATTTATTTTTCTTATGATCTACTCAATTCGGATACTAAAGAGGTTGAAGCTCCCAGAATACTCTCAAAAGTGCACCAGATTGACAGCATTTCATTTTAAATGTGCCAATTTGTCCCCCTTGGAGGATTTGAGGTCCACCAACTATAATCCCAATCTCGTTGGAAACCACAGACAACAAACTTAAAGTTACACTGTGAACTTTAGTTTCGCTTCAAAAGAAAAGACATCTATTAACCCACTGGCGTCATTTAGATAACATCACAAAGGATGTGTGTGCTTTTTGGGGAGCCTGCTTTTGGGAAAAAAAAACTAAAACAGGCTTATCCAGCCAAGCTGGTTCAGCTCAGTGTTTCCTGCTAAATTCCTAGTTTTTGGAAGAATATTTTACCCAAAATAACACAAACGATCTCTAACATTGTTTTTTGCGCACAAATTAAATCTAAATATAATTAGAAAAATTTGGAAAACAAAATCAAAGTTTCACAGAGATTTATTACTTTTCATTTTTGTTCATCTGAGGAAAGTCAAATAAATTTGTAAAGTAAAAGATATAATTTTCACTTCTGGGTGAACTATCCCAATAGATTTAAATGGTTGTCAGTACAATGTAAGGGTTTGACACACATTCATGGCCACCCATCAGGCCTTACAGGTCACACTAGTCAACAATACCAGCTTAACCAGTTTCAGCCAGTAACAACATCACTCTCAGGTGAGAACTCAACTTTTATTACTGTTTTTTAAATACAAAAGCAAAAATCAACAAACCAACGTATATAGGCTTCCCATATATTACACTTAGACAAACCCTAAAACAAAGAGACTCACCAAAGAAGAGGGTTAAATAAACCCAAAACCAACACAGCAGCCAAAGGAAACATGTGGGCTGTGAATGCGCACCAGAACTAATGATGCAAACAAGGAACACCTGAACACAATCAGGACAGGAATGGGGAAGATGAGGGACAGGAAACAATGAACAAGACTGATCTATCAACAGGGAAACACTTCAAACTAAAAGACACGGCATAATAAAAGACATGAACTATGGCACACAAACACTACTCGCTAGATAAAACTCTTCTTGTTCTTCTCACATTTAAAGGAGTAGTTCACTTTAAAAAAAAAAACGTTTGCTGATAATTTACTCATCCCCATGTCCTCCAAAATGTCCATGTGTTTCTTTCTTCAGTTGAAAAGAAATTAAGGTTGTTGATGAAAACATTCCAGGATTTTCTCCATATAATGGACTTCAATGGCAACAAAACGGTTCAAGGTCCAAAAGACAGTTTCAGTGCAAACTACAAACTGTTCAAAGGGCTTTAAACGACAACAGACGATGAATAAGGGTCTTATCAAGCGAAACAATCGCTCATTTAATAAAAAAATAACAAAGTTTAAGTTTTATAAGCTCAAATGCTCACCTTGCTCTGTTCTGTGACTCGTGTGACTGTTCGAACTCGTTCATCAAATTGAACAAATCTTTTCCAGAGTCAACTCGTTCATTTCGTTCGTTGAATGAACCAAATGACTCTGAAAAAGATTTGTTCATTTTGATGAACGAACAGGGGAGGCATTTGAGCTTATAAAACTTAAACTTTGTTTTTTTTTTTTTTTTAAATGAGTGATCGTTTCGCTTGATAAGACCCTTATTCATCGTCTGGAATCGTTTAAAGCCCTTTGAACAGTTTGTAGTTTGCACTGAAACTCTCATTTGGACCTTGAACCGTTTGGACCCCATTGAAGTCCATCATAAGGAGAAAAATCCTGGAACGTTTTCAACGTTTTCTTAAGGTCAAAGAAAACCTTAATTTCTTTTCGACTGAAGAAAGAAAGACATGGACATCTTGGATGACATGGGGGTGAGTAAATTATCAGCAAAAGTTTTTTCAAAAGTGAACTACTCCTTTAATAGCTCATTAATCTAGCAGACTGAAAGTCTCAGATCTCAAAAATCCCAAAATCCCAAAAAACAATAACAGCAAAAGTTTTACAAATGTTGTGTAGTGAAAGAGCATAATATGTCCATACAGTCAGCATTTCATCTCAAAAGTGTTTATTATTGCATCAGCATAATAAAGCAATCGAGTTCATACGCACACGTATCACTCAGGAGCACTTCCGATATTCAATGTTTGATTCAATTATATACAGAAAGCGATACAGTATTATCCATTATTAGTGTTTCTTTTATAATGCGAGTCATGATTTTGGGTGTGATGTTTATAAACACATCTTTTGTTACAGATTTGATCTTTCAAGAGTATTGATATTCCAACAATATATAATGAGATATTCTCGTTCAGTCGAGTCAAGTCTGGCTGCGTTCAAAATCACATATTTCCCTGATATCCAGTAGGCAAAAAACAGTCCGAACTCACAGTACTCATAAACGAGTAGACAAAAGGTTCCCAGTTTATCTAACATGGGCTGATCACATGATGAGATTGTGATTTTGATTCAGACTCAACTGTGAACAAATGCTAGTGAGGATCATTTTCACACATGAATTCATTGAAAGTGTTTGTGATGTGACTTATACAGAGAGCTGGACTCAATACAAGATCTGGACCAACAATTGATGGAAATACATGATTTATATCCAATGTCTTGGACAAACTCCACGTTTCTGTTCTCTATTTTCTCCCCCAGGGGAAGACTGTATTTGTGAAGTCAACAGAGGCGGACAAACGGCAGTTAACAGTTTTCCCACAGGACCGCAGCTTGTCCTTTGGGAATATTAACAGATATTAAAGAAAATGCAGCTTCTAAAACAAAACACACTAATATATAATCACATATAATTGGCCACACAATTGTGTCAATTATTAAGTCTATCTCCCAACATCTAAGAACCACTGTAATTAATCATCACATATTCCCACCAATTACACTTGGCAATTTGAGCTATTTTCCTATATACAGTATAAGTGATCTCTGAGCTGACTAAAACTCATACGATTTAAATAATAAAGGCAGTCTTTGAAGGGAGTGAGTCGTTTGAAGATTCCTGACAGCAAGGAGGAGAAAGGGAGCAAAAGAGATGCTGAATATAAAGCTGATCAAAGCAGAGGACAGCGAAGAGACGAGACTTCACATCACATGCGGTTCCTCAAGGGGCTCAACTGCATTTCATCAACGCTTTTATACACTTTATGCCTTCTGGGCTTTGAAAAATACTTTTCTATAAGCATCTTTATGTTTCCTGTGAAAGCAAAATGTTTTGTTTTTTAAAGTGACAGGTCAAACTCAACGACACAATCATGTTAAATGTTTCTGTGAATAATAAAACTTGACTAGGAGGAGTGTCACAATATATCACAACACTAAATAAGAGTTAACGCCCTTAGAGGTGTCCATTGTCGGGTATTAAAGGGTACCTATTATGGATTTTTGAAAATTGCCCTTCATGTAGTGTTTAACATAGATCTAAGTGAACGAAAACATCCTGCAAAGTTTTAAACATGAAAGTTCATCATATACAAAGTTATTGTCTCTCAAATGTAAGAGTCGACTCTGAGTCGCTGATATGAATCGTTCGAAAAACGATGCTTTTCCTTTGTCTAGCTGACGTCAACTTGACAAGCTATTTGAATAAGAAACGCCCACTTATTGCGCTCGGAGACGCCAGGGAAAACCGGAAAACAATCATGTCGACCAGATGCTGTGTTTTGAAGTGCGACGCAAAAGCGAACTTTTTTTACCTGCCAAGTGAGGAGCATTTGAAGACTAAGTGGCTGCAGTTCATATATAAAAGTATACCACACAAGTATAGCCCAAACCTTGTTCTGTGTTTGCGTCATTTTGAAGATGATTGCTTCACAAACCTAAACGCTATAAAGTATGGATTCGCGAGCCGGCTCTATCCTAACGAGCTGAGGATCTGAATCAGGTGTGTTAAATAAGGGAGACATACACAATATGCAGAGCAGTGGGTCGCGATGACTGGATTTGAGAACCCATTTTAAGGTTATAAGCGGTCCGTTTTCGACAATCTCTGCACAGAGAATACCAGTCACAACTGACTAGGTCATCTGACCAATCACCTCAGATTAGCGTCACGCAAAGGCGGGTTTTGGAAAAAGGACTCGCTAAACGATTCATATGGGAGTCGGTGGGCAAATCAGGTAAAAATAAATGCATATTATAAGACAACAAAGGTGTTTTTTGTCATTGCATGCTTGTAAAACTGTTGTTGGGGACTCCCAGAACAATATTAGGAACATTTTAAATGGCATAATAGGTACCCTTTAATGGACGAAGGCGTAAAAACGCAGATGAAAACAGAAAGCAGAACTAAAAACAGTGCAAAGTTGGTCACTGGAATGGGCTCTTTAAATTTTCGCACTGTTGTGACAGCGCATGTCACGTGACAACAAGATGGCGCATGTAGTGTGTCTGGACTCATTCATACTATACAGATCGTACTTTTTTAACGGTCATGAAGTACGTTCTTTTTTAAATATAGTACCTACTCACATCGTACGCGATTTCGGATGCAGTCCAGAACTCCCTTACTAGGTGTCCTCTATCACTTTTTAATGGACACCCTGCAGAATCAAGTATTCGAGTATTCGAGAATCAAGAATTCGGAATCGAGTATTCACCCAGATAATGGTATAAAATGCAACAATATATATCGTGTATAGTTCACCCAAAATGAAAATTACAGTGTGAGGAAAAAAACACTGGTTTTAGTGTCAGTACTTGATTAAACTACTATATATAGTAAGGGGAGACTACATATATATAATAGGGAGAGAGAGAGAGAGAGAGAGAGAGAGAGAGAGAGAGAGAGAGAGAGAGAGAGAGAGAGAGAGAGAGAGAGAGAGTCTACCTCAGCATTACAGTGCTGATTTGCAATACTGGCATAGGTTCAGCACTCACATTCAATTAATGCAAGCGTCCCGACTCCTGTGCCGATCCGGTTATAAACACTGACATGATGAGAAGAACGTCTCTCACTGAGCCATTATATTGTTTAGATTCAAGATGAATGATGTGCTCAATTCCATTTTAAAAGTTTGATTTGGGTGCTCTTCTGTCCAAGGTAGGACATCTAGGAGACAGTATAGAGAAAGAAGGCGCTCCATGCCGCTACATGTGGCCGTTTTAAATTTGTCATTTTTTCAATAAAGACATTTTAATTAAGGAGTGCCTCGGTCATCAGAGATTTCTTTCTCTATACTGTCTCCTAGATGAGCCATTATTGTGTTTATTTCATTTAAAACACAATGTATTTGTTGTGTCTTGTGTGTTTGTACATTCACCAGAGCACAGGAACACACAGACTTGAAGACTTTGGGGTTGTTTGCACGACACCGATTTCAACCAAAAACTAGGGCAGTCAATTAGTCGATTAATCGCATCCGAAATAAAAGTTTGTGTTTACATAATATATGTGGGTGCACTGTGTATAATTATTTTATATATATAAATACACACACATGCTTGTATATATTTAAGAAATATTTTCATGTATATACTGTATATAGATTTATATATAATTTATATAATATATAAATATTTTATATGTAACTAATATTTTTTTTCTTAAATATACATGCATGTGTGTGTATTTATATATATAAAATAATTATACACAGCGCACCCACGTATATTATGTAAGCACAAACTTTTATTTCGGATGCGATTGATCGTGATTAATCGTTCGACCGCCCTACTAAAAACGTCAAACTTTTAATGGGTTTTGGGCGCCTGAAAACGCAAACTTTTGAAAACGGGTTTCAAAGTGCAAGTTTTTGAAAACGGTCTCCGTGTAAAATGACAAAAACCTTAATCTCTGAAGACGATGACGTCATGCACATGCGTATTACGTGTTTATCTACAGTGTTTCATCGCCATCTACTGGTCTGGCAGCAGAATACAACGCTTTTAGCCGTTTTCGCGGAGCCGTGTGAATGGGGATCGTTTTGACGCTGGTGTCGTGTGTGCGGAAAACTCAAAGGAAAAACTTCTCTGTTTCAAGCATGTCGTCGTGAAAACGTACCCTGAGTTTAAGGCTTAAGATACTAGACTGGCTCAGATGAAAACACACTCAATCTCTAATGGAAGTGCTGCATCCTAACTCACTCATAACTATAGATGCTAATGTGGTAAAACACCTTCTCTATGTCTGAACTTGGATTGCTGTGTTATCCTCACTATCTAAAAAGTGCAGGAGATGTTAAATGCAATCTTCTAATTGATGGCCATCTTACACATAAGCCACCGGTGATCACAATAAGTCAACATGATGCAATACATCCATTGCTGAATAATCAGAGAAATACATATGGCCCAGTAATTAAATGTTTCATTAAGAAACTGTTATCATTACCAAAACAAGCACATGAATCATGAAGTCAATTAAATAACAAACACAGATGGTGAGCATATCTTGCATAACTGATATGATTCTTACACACTACAGGCACAATATCAGATGAGCGGTGTGAGATAACTTAATTACATTCAGCAGTGCGGGAGGCAAAAAAGTTAAAGGACAGAAGATCGAATGCATCAACACAGGTGCACAAAACATTTTTTCACATCAAACTGTTACACTTAACTTTATTTTCCTTTTCGAAGTGATTGCAATCATATTTTAAGCGATTCAAAACCATCACGTTGAACAGTGTGCATCTAAAGAGTCTCAGCTGTAGGAAATAATACATTATTTATCGGCCAATAATGATAACATTAAAAATTTACATAAATCATTCGATGCCGATACAAATCGTTCATCCCTCTATCGATCTCGTCTCTAAACCTCAGTATTGAAAAAAAGAAAATAACCCTCCAGCCAAGACTTACTGCCCACAAACCCATCACACTGATTTATGCTCTTAAAGTCAACATGATACAGCATTCTCAATCCACTTCACCCTGTGATATATCCATGATGCAATTGAGTGAAACAAGATCTTCAGCAAGGATATAATGTAGGGCTGAACTTGATTTTATTCATCATGATTTCATGAGTGGCTGCTACATATAGTTGTTATCAAAATCATTCAACCCACATCATTCAGGTTTACTGGCACAATTACAGACTTTTGGCTTTTTGTAAAGAATAAATCAAACAAAAGTAATTGAAATAGTGGTTTCCCCAAATTCAACAAAAAATGCAACATTTAATGACTTGTGCAGTCTCAAAATTATTCAAATCCCTGAAGAGAAATCACTCACAGCAGCACAAATCTGCCAAACAGGTGTTGTGTCACTAATCAAGGGCTTCATTAGTTGCACCAAGTGTGCTTGAGCTGGAACACATAAAACACCTGAACTGAATAGGGTTGTTGAGTGTCACATTTGACTGCATGTTAGAAATATGGCGAAGCCAAAACAATAGTCCAAAAAGTTAAGGGAAGATTTCATCGCCCTTCACAAACAAGGAACAGGATAAACGAAAGTTAGAGGGACAGTGGTTACACTACCTGGACAGGGCAGAAAAAGAAAGCTAAGAGAAAGTTCTGCTTGGCGCGACACTGCCACTGCGCGGTACGACTCGGCTCGGCACGGTTCGCTTTAGCTCGGTTTGCTTTTCCACTGCAGTTAGTACCGCTTCAAAGTGGGTGGGATTATAGTCTGACCGTTATAGTTTATCCGCTCCTCGGAAACCAACGAGAGGAACGTCTGCACTTCGTCCACTGACAACGATTCAGCTACTTCTTTTTTGGAACTTTTTTTTCTTTCTTTTTTCTTCAAGCAAGTAGTTTTAAAACAGGTGCTACAGCGGTGGCTGTTACTGGCTATTTAAATCTGGCAGGTTTCATGTCTCACAAACACAATGCCGCTGGTAGTGACGATTCTGTCTGACTGACCAATCAGTGATCTGCGGTGTGTTCACGTCACATTTTAAGCATTGGTACGGTACACTTGGAACCTCAACAGAGGTGGTACCATTTAAAGGGAGCCAAACCGAGCCATACCGTACCATGCAGTGGTATGTGCCACAAGTGAGCCCTTAGCGCCATTAGTTGCAGTACTGAACCAAACTGTACCGTACCACGCAGTGGAAAAGCGCCACAAGTGAGCCGTACCGAACTGTGCCGTACCATGCAGTGGAAAAGCGCCCAAGCGTGCAGTGCTGAACCAAACCGTACCGTACCACGCAGTGAAAAAGCGCCACAAGAGAGCCATACCGTATCATGCAGCGGAAAAGCGCCATTAGTTCCAATACTGAACCAAACCGTACCGTACCACACAGTGGAAAATCGCCACAAGTGAGCCGTACCGAACCATACCGTACCATGCAGTGGAAAAGCGCCATTAGTTGCAGTACTGAAACAAACCGTACCGTACCACACAGAGGAAAATCGCCACAAGTGAGCCGTACCAAACCATACCGTACCATGCAGTGGAAAAGCGCCCAAGCGTGCAGTGCTGAACCAAACCGTACAGTAGCACGCAGTGGAAAAGCGCCACAAGTGAGCCGTACCGAACCGTACCATGCAGCAGAAAAGCGCCATTAGTTGCAGTACTGAACCAAACCGTACCGTACCACACAGTGGAAAATCGCCACAAGTGAGCCGTACCAAACCATACCGTACCATGCAGTGGAAAAGCGCCCAAGCGTGCAGTGCTGAACCAAACCGTACAGTACCACGCAGTGGAAAAGCGCCACAAGTGAGTCGTACCGAACCGTACCATGCAGCAGAAAAGCGCCATTAGTTGCAGTACTGAACCAAACCGCACCATACCACGCAGTGGAAAATCGCCACAAGTGAGCCGTACCGAACCATACCGTACCATGCAGTGGAAAAGCGCCACAAGTGAGCCGTACCGAACCGTACCATACCATGCAGCAGAAAAGCGCCATTAGTTGCAGTACTGAACCAAACCGTACCGTACCACGCAGTGGAAAAGCGCCACAAGTGAGCCGTACCGAACCATAGCGTACCATGCAGTGGAAAAGCGCCCAAGCGTGCAGTGCTGAACCAAACCGTACAGTACCATGCAGTGGAAAAGCGCCACAAGTGAGCCGTACCGAACCATACCGTACCATGCAGCAGAAAAGCGCCATTAGTTGCAGTACTGAACCAAACTGTACCGTACCACGCAGTGGAAAAGCGCCACAAGTGAGCCGTACCAAACTGTGCCGTACCACGCAGTGGAAAAGCGCCACAAGTGAGCCGTACCAAACTGTGCCGTACCATGCAGTGGAAAAGCGCCCAAGCGTGCAGTGCTGAACCAAACTGTACTGTACCACGCAGTGGAAAAGCGCCACAAGAGAGCCATACCGTACCATGCAGCGGAAAAGCGCCATTAGTTGCAGTACTGAACCAAACCGTACCACACAGTGGAAAATCGCCACAAGTGAGCCGTACCGAACCATACCGTACCATGCAGTGGAAAAGCACCATTAGTTGCAGTACTGAAACAAACCGTACCGTACCACACAGTGGAAAATCGCCACAAGTGAGCCGTACCAAACCATACCGTACCATGCAGTGGAAAAGCGCCCAAGCGTGCATTGCTGAACCAAACCGTACAGTAGCACGCAGTGGAAAAGCGCCACAAGTGAGCCGTACCATGCAGCAGAAAAGCGCCATTAGTTGCAGTACTGAACCAAACCGTACCACGCAGTGGAAAATCGCCACAAGTGAGCCGTACCAAACCATACCATACCATGCAGTGGAAAAGTGCCACAAGTGAGCCGTACCGAACTGTACCGTACCATGCAGCAGAAAAGCGCCATTAGTTGCAGTACTGAACCAAACCGTACCGTACCACGCAGTGGAAAAGCGCCACAAGTGAGCCATACCGAACCGTACCGTACCATGCAGCAGAAAAGCGCCATTAGTTGCAGTACTGAACCAAACCGTACCGTACCACGCAGTGGAAAAGCGCCACAAGTGAGCCGTACCGAACCATAACGTACCATGCAGCGGAAAAGCGCCGTTAGTTGCAGTACTGGACCAAACTGTACCATACCACGCAGTGGAAAATCGCCACAAGTGAGCTGTACCGAACCGTGCCGTACCATGCAGTGGAAAAGCGCCCAAGTGTGCAGTGCTGAACCAAACCGTACCGTACCACGCAGTGGAAAAGCGCCACAAGTGAGCCGTACCGAACCATAACGTACCATGCAGCGGAAAAGCGCCGTTAGTTGCAGTACTGGACCAAACTGTACCGTACCACGCGGTGGAAAATCGCCACAAGTGAGCTGTACCGAACCGTGCCGTACCATGCAGTGGAAAAGCGCCCAAGCGTGCAGTGGTGAACCAAACCGTACCGTACCACGCAGTGGAAAAGCGCCACAAGTGAGCCGTACTGAACCATGGGCTGGAAAAGTGCCAAAGCGTGCAGTACCGAACCAAACCGTACCGTACCATGCAGTGGAACTACTTTCTGCACTTTCAACTACTTTTGTTTGATTTGTTCATTACAAACATCTGAAAGTCTGTAAATTTTGCCACTAAACCTGAAATGCAATGGGGGTTGAATAATTTCGATTACAACAGTGTCAGAACGGAGTCAGAGTTGAATGTGAGTTTCCGAACCCCTACTGCCCTCCTGAAACACTGCCAGCAACCATTAACAACCAAGAAAACTTGGAGACTGAAGGTCAAGTTTACTCCAGAGCTTCCCCAAGCATCCCAATGATAACATTTCACTTCTCATCTCAATATTTGCTGTTATTCTCAAGAATCTTTATGATTTTTTTTGCCATTATATTTAAGATACTGTAAGTCACCATTATCTACACACTGTTCAGGACAAGATGTCGTAATAGATGAAATTACTGGGGCATACAGTTCATGAGGGGTCTCATGGGAGTGCTTCCCACGGCTGTGGTGTGTGTGTGTGTGTGTGTGTGAGAGAGAGAGGGGTTCCTGAGACTGTCTAATGGAGCTGTCGGGAAGCACTAATGTAGTGTAGAACAGGATGCAGGACAGTGGGAGATGGCCTTATTCGACCCATGGCTTGGGAAAAGACAACGGAGTAGATCAAAAATAGATACATATTGATACAAGGGATACAGAACACATGCTGTTCATTCAAGATGTGAATCACACAATAGGCAAGATGCCACAGAACAGAAGAGAACGTGGACTAAAGAAGTGAAGCTCTAGCGATAAGACAGAAGCATTTCTTATAGATATGATAGAAAGAAAGAAAGAAAGAAAGAAAGAAAGAAAGAAAGAAAGAAAGAAAGAAAGAAAGAAAGAAAGAAAGAAAGAAAGAAAGAAAGAAAGAAAGAAAGAAAGAAAGAAAGTATGTGCACTTACTAACCGCAATATAAATGGCTGGTTTGAAGGCCTTAAAGGGATAGTTCACCCAAAAATGAAAATGATCCCACAATATTTCCCCTCAAGCCATCCTAAGTGTGTATGACTGTCTTCTTTCAGCTGAAAACAATCAAATTGTTTTTTATGTGAGTTATATTAAATAATGTCCTGGCTCTTCCCAGATTCACTTCAGGAAGCCCTTTATTAACTCACTGGAGTCGAATGGATCACTTTTATGATGGATGGACGCACTTTTTGGAGTTTCAGAATGTCCAACACTGTTCACTGCCATTATAAAGCTTGGAAGAGCCAGGACATGATTTAATATAACTCTGATTGTGTTCGGCTGAGAGTAGAGAGTCATACACACCTAGGATGGATGGATGGATGGATGGAGGATGAGTAAATTATTTTTGGATGAATTATTTCTTTAAGACTTTAGCATTTATTTAGCAGCACTATCGATCGAAGTGGGTAATATGATATTTAATAATTCAGAATATAATTCAATACGCAACACTGAAATAGTACAGTAAATTGGTAAATACAATGACAATAAATAATAACAAGCAGCTGTCATCCCACACAGGTGCTTCACCGATACTGATTTCAATATTCCCTGCTTATCAC
The DNA here is from genome assembly GCA_038021265.1 of Cyprinella venusta. Taxonomy (NCBI): domain Eukaryota; kingdom Metazoa; phylum Chordata; class Actinopteri; order Cypriniformes; family Leuciscidae; genus Cyprinella; species Cyprinella venusta. The sequence continues at coordinate 13,665,343 of CM075863.1, forward strand.
TCACTGATTTCCCTTGAACATTTTGTTTTTGAGTTTGACTTTGAGCCCACGCACAAAGCACACCTGCCCAGGAAATGACAACAGCACTTCCTCTATCAGACAAGAGACAGACGCAGCAATCATAGGTAATGTAGAGCGCACCGTTTCTCCAGAACCAAAGGGTTCAGCTGCCGACACGCATTCACCATCCCGTCGGATGTCATGCTGACATATGCCAACGCTGACAGGGAGAAACCCAGGCATGAAAGGGAATGAAACAATGTGCGTCAATTGCAAACTGAGGGTGAAGAGGGGTAAAATTAAAGGGCTAAGTTAGGCTAAGTTAAAGGGTTAGTTCACCCAAAAATTAAAATTCTGTCAGTATTTACTCATCCTCATGTTGTTCCAAACCTCTATGTGTTTATTTGTTCTATGTTCCCCATGGGAAATGAGATCTGTTTGATTAAAACAGTCTTCCAAATATCTTCCTTTGTGTTCAGCAGAACAAATAAACACATAGGTTTGGAACAACATGAGGGTGAGTAAATACTGACAGAATTTTAATTTTTGGGTGAACTAACCCTTTAAAGAACTATTACTATATTAGGGTCCACCGTGAACGATTTTATTCTGTTTATTATAAACACGCATAAACACGCAATAAAAATTTTGTCGTCTGCCCCTTTAAAAGCTCAAACTCTTTAAAGCAGGACAGATTGAGATTGGCTCTCAATATTGATCAACTGCGCGGAAAACATCGTTCTGAAAGCAATTTCAATTATATTGGTGTCATTATCGTTATATTTGTGGTGTGAAGTCTGCTATTCTTTTACATTAAGAACGATTTTTATTGTTCAAGTTATAATTCTCAGTGTGAACTGGCCTCCGAGGCCCGAGATGATGGGATAGGCTCCAGGATCCCCACACAACCCTACATAGGACAAGCCCTTTGGAGAATGCATGGATGAATGGACTTAACCACCAAATACCACTTAGAGCAATCCAACTAGAACAAAATGAAGAGTCGAGACAAGACTCAGACCAGTACAGTAGCTGTGCAAAACGCATATACCACCATTGACTGTGGTCTTACTGGACAGACTGTGCTAAATGTTTCTGTGCTAAAAGCCATTAACCATATTTTAACCATTCTGTAGGTGTGTTCAAGCATGAAAGAGTGAGGGATTAGGAAAGCAATCTTCATAATGGAGAAGACTAGAGCTCAAATCAATCAGCAAATCACACACACCTGACAGCTGGAGGAAGGACCAATCACATTATTCTTAGCTTTGTTTTCTTCTTAAAGGCGGGCATACACTGTGCGATGTCTGTGCGATTTCAGCAAGGTACCTACTCACACTCAACGAGTAAATCGCATGCGATGCAAAGCCAAAGTTCAGGATTTATGTGCTCACACTGTACGGTCCGATCGTCGAGCAGCGACTTCACTGCTCACACTATACGTGTAATATCTGCGGTAACCCCCTGGATTGCGCATATTTACGTGTATGTATCCAGGGATATTGTCAAAACAAGCATCTGCTATCAGTATCTAGATGATTTAGCATTTTCAATTTATGCATTTAATTATTATTAGCATTATTGTATTATCATTATTAGTGGAGGCCTATAGGCTAATTTTATTATTAAATTGATCCGCTATTATAATTAATTTGCCACGCAATATTTTCACAGCACAGGATAATACAGGATAATAAAATATTACATAATCTTACTCATTAAAAATTGTCTAAAACATTTAGGTCGATTACAATGAATTATAGGCATATAAAATAACTATTAACAGTCTATAATATGTCCGAACATTGCCATAATTAATCATCAATGAAAATAAAAACAGGTTTATTTCAAAAACATTGTTTGACAAATTAATAAAAGAGGTGTTACATACAATACAGGTGTAATATATTATCTATTTTGCAACACGAACTGGAGGTAAGCAACAGTAATTTGTAGCTAGTTTGAACTACAGAACTTAAAGATCTCCCTCTTTTCGTTATTATTTTATTTTTGCCGCAGATGAAATGGTTAAACTTCTGTTTTCGCGCAGGTGCAGTGAGGGAAAAAACACTGAGTTTAGGGCAATCGGTTCGTAGCTTTGCTTCAACAGTGCGATATAGTCACGAGGAGCGACCAAAATTTCTGACATGCCAGAAATTCATCCGACCATCCGATTGTCGATCGTGAGAGGTTAATCGCCTCTCGTTTCTCCCTGTACACTGCACGAACACTGCACGACAAACGACGCACGACAAAGCTGAAAATCGATCCGACACGAAAAAGAGTCGCACGAGTAAGAATTCGGCTCAAAATCGGACGAAAATCGCACAGTGTATGCCCGCCTTAAGTTGGACTCAAACACAAAAAAAAAATCTTGAGAAAGTTAAGATTGTTTTAAAGATATGACTTCTAAAAGAAAATGATAAGAATGTTCCTAAAAATAAGGATGCACGATTTATTGGCCACCATATCGGTTCATCACGTTCATTTTTAAAGTTATCGTTATCGGCCCAATAAGAAAATGTATCCGATATCATAAAGCCGATAAATAGTGGATTATTTCCTTCAGCTGAGACACTTCAGATGCCCACTGATCATCATGACGGTTTTGAATTGCTTGAAATATGATTGAAATCTCTTCAAAAAAGGAAAATACAGTTCAGTGCAACAGGCTATCATATCGGCTACATTAAATTATAATGAGGACATCATTTTAATTGTGAGATAGGGACATGATTATACGTTTGTGTGATAATCAGGCTCACAAAACTAATATAAAAATTTGGATTTAGATTTATCGGCCAATATATCGGTTATCGGTTTTAAAATATAAAGAAGTATCGGTTCTCGGGCCAAAAAATCCATATCAGTGCATCGCTAGTTAAAAATCATGGTAAATAACCTCTAACAAGTTAGGATGCCCTCCAACTGGTCTTAAATACCCAAAGGTAAAACATTTAATGAATTTATAGGTATGTTTAAAATACTAAACATTGCTACATAACATTGGTTACATTAAGCAAATCCATAGAAATAAGTCTGGATGTGCACCAGGGATAGAATATATAAACAATGATCGGTTATGATTATGCGTGACATGACTTTTTTTCTAACAATGTAAATAAATAATGGATTATTTTCTTTCTTCATTCAACATGATGATTTTGAATTGCCTGAAATATGATTGGAAATCACCTCAAAAAATGACAATACAGTTCAGTGCAACATATGGACTAAAATTATAATGTGGTCATTATACTTGTGTGTTTGGGACATGGATTTAAATGGTATGACTTTTGTTTTTGTATTCAGACTCTCAAAAATTATCTAAAAATTTGGATTTAGCTTTATCGGCCAATATATCGGTTATCGGCTTTCAAATATAAAGAATTATCGGATATCGGCATAAATTTTCATATCAGTGCATCTCTAAGAATGCGTGACATTACTTTTTTCTAACAATGTAAATAAATAATTGATTATTTCCTTCAGCTGAGACACTTCAGATGCGCACTGCTCATTCAACATGATGATTTTGAATTGCCTGAAATATGAAATCACTTTGCATTGAAAATGAAAATAGTGCAAAACATCGACTGCATAAAATTCTAATGAGATCATTATACTTGATTTCAAAGGTGTGACTTTTGTTTTAGTAATCAGGCTCTCAAAAATTATATAAAATTTGGATTTAGATTTATCGCCCGATATATCGGTTAAGAATTATCGGTTATCGGCCTAAATTTTCATATCGGTGCATCTCTAATTATGTCTTTTTTGGCAGCATTCAGCACATGTGTACGTATACACAGTTCACTCTAGCAGTGCAAACACCCACACACACACACACACTTGAGAAAGGTGTGTCGTGATGAACAATTATTAAGGCAATCTGCAGGCATTGCAAAATGACAGTCATGTGTTTTTCATTCAGTTGATCAGCGAGTCTTTGCCAAGAACTGCCACACAATCAGCTGTTCTTCAGCCGAACTTCCTAACGTTCTTACAAACTTCTACAAATATCCCTTAAGGAATTTCTTTACTGCTTTCTTTTAAAGAACATTTATGTGAATCTGGTCCTAAATAACAGAAGAGATACTGACAGTTAAACAAAAGCAAGTACTAGAAAGGGTGCTTTAACGTGGGCTATAAACCAACTGTTGCTAATATACACTCTCACTTCAAACAGAGTAAAGGAGAACTGAGCTATTTTAGAAAACGCACGTGGAAACAAAAACACTACAGAAAAAATGCAGTCGTTTTGTAATCAAGATGGCTAAACGATTATTTAAAACTGCAAATGACAAAAATTATCAACTTAGACCAAAATGAGACTTTCCCTATCAATGCGTGGAAAATAACAGTATATTTTATTTGTACTTCAGAAACTGAATCTTATAATGGCTAAAGAAAAACATGAGCTAGATATGTTCTGTACTCACAATTCAGATCCAAGACTGGGTTCAGAACCGCAGAAAGTGAATGAATACGCCCGTACTGATCTCCTGTGATGCTCAGAGTAAAGGAGACGCTGATGTATCATGCAACAGCTACACTCAGATTAGCGCAGAGATGCTAAAGACCCACAGCCTAGCAACCGCGGGACGGGCCCAAGTAAATGTCATCTTGGCAGACACAGTAGTAAATCTGAGAAAAGTCCTCGAAAGAGTCAAATGCACGTCCTGGTCAATATGCTGGTGTTGCTAAGATATTATTGTCAACACAAATTTGTCAACAAACAAACACCAAGACTTTTTTTCAACCCATTCTTACTCCCAAATTATTACAATTATATCTCTCAATTAAGACGCTAATAGGACCTTGACTGCTTTCAATTGCTTACCATAAATGTCAATACTTTGTATGCATTTGTACAATTATATAAGTATATAGTTGTTGTTAGTTAATACATTAACTAATTTTAACTAATGAACCTTATTGTAAAGCATATTTTTTACTTTCAAAGACACTTTTGAGCACTTAAGCACACACCCCTAAATCTAAACCTCACCACTTCTCAAAAATACAAAACATGTAACATGTAGTCAATGGTATTCATTGCAAAAAGTGACCAAAGTAAGAGTAACAAACTCACGTTGCTTTGATTCCAAGTCATAAGGTGAGGAACAATGATGCAACCGGTCATAAGACACACGAAAGCCAATGACATTTCACAATTAGAGATGACATAGCATCCCTCATTTTGTTATCTAGATCATGAATGATTGTGGTCATTTGCGAAATTTCTTATTTCGTTTCACCAGAATTATTGCACTTTTACATATAAGCACAATCAAGAGTCATACGCATGGTTTATTTTTACCTATCTACTCATTTAGTATCCTATCGTATAAATGAACAGGTTCCATATTATGAAAACTGGTTAAAAATAAATAAAAAGTTAAAAATCCTATCTAATAAATAGTAATATTTCCAATAGTTCCAAATCATATTTTTTCTTTTAAATGCAGTAAGCTAGATCGATATTATTAGGGCTGTCATACGATTAATCACATCCAAAATAAAGGTTACTGTTTACATAATATATGTGGGTGCACTGTGTATAATTATTTTATATATAAATATATATAAATACACACACATGCATGTATATTTAAGAAAAAAATATTTATATATAAAATATTTATATTTATTTATAATACAAATTATATATAAACCTATATACATGAAAATATTTCTTAAATATATACAAGCAAGTGTGTGTATTTATATATATAAAATAATTATACACAGTGCAACCATTATTTTGGATGCGATTAATCGCGATTAATCGTTTGACAACCCTAGATATTATAATAAAAGATGGATGACTTGTGTTTGCTAAATGGTTTGCAATTAGTTTTTAAATATATTATATGGCAAATAAAATGCTGCAATATTGTCTGATGCAACAGACTAAGCTATCTGTGATTGTGAATGTTATCCGCTTGGTAAAATAGTGTTGTTTTCATGGTAAATCAAGAAAACAAGAGATTCAAACAACCGTGTTGAGCTATATAATAATGATAAAACACATAATATATTAAAGCATCTTGACACTGGTTTAAATGGCTGATTTCTCTGTATTTAAACATTTGGGATAATACAAGTACACAAAATCTTACATATTGTGCCTTTAAGTTTTTACATATACTTCAGACAAGTCTTTTTCATCAACAGTACTGCATGTTGATATGTTTAATGATGGATTGGTGTTGTCTTGTCTCCTCAGCCATGGAAAACAAAAGTCATTTTTGAATTACTAGTTGAATCTGCCTGTTATATCTTGTGTTTTATATTGACAAATGGTTTAGGGGTCGCGTTAGTGCTTAGAAATGCAATGTAATAATTATTGAAGCCATTTCAATAATTTCTTCAACCTATATCATAAATAGGCCTACCTCAATATATAATTTCTTGATGATAAAATGCCCATTCCCTTCACATCTGTGTATTGACACCAAAGGTTTATCATTAAAAAGCTTCCTAGTTCATATAGCGATGTCTAGGGTAGGGTATTTGGTAATGTTTCATTTTCCCAAAGTTATGTTGAGTTTAGCTTCTACCTTTCATTTCATATTAATTCTGTCTTCAATATGTGACCGCATAGAATGTAAAATTGCTGCTATGAAATATATATATATATACTATATATATATATTCAAAATATGACTAAACCCAAGATGCAGGGATCTAAAGAGCTGTGAGTGGATGTGAAGTGTGATCCGATGAACAATCTGAGCAGAACAGAAACTGACATAAAAAGATGCAGAGCGAGAGACCAGGTGCAATCACTGTTTAGGTTCTGACATCTGACTGTGTTTATTACGTAATAAAACACACCTGCTCTGCTGCACAGTGCCAGAAACACACACACACGCATTAAAACTCACGGCCACTTTACTAGATACACCTGTTCAACTGCTCAATAATGCAAATATTTAATCACATGACAGCAGCTAAATCCATTTAGACATGTAGACATGATCAAGATGATCTGCTGAAGTTCAAGACCGTCAGAATTAGATGGTTCACAAGTTTGAAATATGATTAGAGTGGATAGGATTAAACGCGTACGGCGCAGGCTACGCACGGTAGCTCTGCAGTACTGCTCCGAAACGCTAGTTGGCGGCGGAGGGTTTTAATGTTCCACTGTGTTTACATTCCTCGCGGCTCAAGCAATGGTGACTGAAAGAGAGCGGATCATGTTGGAGTTGGAGCTTATTGAGGTGGAAACCGTTAATTTTAGTGAAATTACTAAAACTAAAAGGCAGAAATGAGAGAAGACGTCAGATGAGATGGTACGTGCGGAAATGCGGAAGAGGAAATGCGATGCTACCAAGCCGACCAATCACAGATCTTGCGGTCCGCGTCGTCGCAACGTGTAGTTACATTTTTGAGAAGGTGCGCGTCAGGCTACGGCGAAGGGTACGCGATATGGTACGCGTACCCGTGAGTATGCTACGCCGTACCTACTGCGCGCACCCTACACAGAAGTATAAATTGGCCTTAAGTGTTTAGGATTGGGAAGTGTGGAGAAGGGGCGGTGGAGGGATGCGGCTAAACTATCGATGGAGTGAGGTGAGATTGCTGAATCTATACAGTGGGGCCAAAAAAATTTAGTCGGCCACTGATAGATTGGAGTTTATTCAAAATTAATAAATGTGCTACTTGAATACATTAACTGGCACATTTGGTATTCTGTCAACACAGACTTTGATCCTGAGATTAGGTGTAACATCAGTAGCGAACACAATTCACAATTTAAACAAATGTACACAGGAAGATTCGTCGTCCTTTGGGAGGTGATGGAAACTACAGTCGTTGGCAGGATCAGAGATGGGCTCTGGCAGGATCACTCTGGTTTCGTTTTCAGCTTATGTTCAAAACAATCACGTTTAAGCCCAGGGTTCCAGACTGCGACCAAATTGGTCGCATTTGCGACCATTTTTTGAGAATGTGCGAGTTAAAATTGTATGTGGTCGCAAATGTGTGAGCGGACGCTCGCGCAATAGAACGCCGTTGTATCAGCTGCTGCAATCCGTAACTTTTTGTAGCATCTCACACGAGGCCCGAGTGCAGTTAACTTGTTTATTCGCCAGAGCACAACTTGCAGGCATTCAGAAACATAGCTTCAGAATATAGCAATAAAAACAACAGACGAACTTCCTCAACCCGCTCCCCTCTCCCCAGGCCGCCAACCAACAGCGCGCCCGTTCCACATAGCTGATTGACAGCCATTGAGAGTCGCTACATTATGTTCAAAATGAACGAGTAGGCTACATCATGAGTCCATTTTCCAAATCGTGTTTTTGATTTATCCTGAATCACTACGGTACGCCTATAATAAGTGTTTATATTCGGACTATTTTATCCTGTGGTCGACTCGAATGCAGAGTTGCCCAGTGCCTGCAGGACTCACCATAGACGTTCATGGAGAGAAGTAGCTCCGGCTACGGTGTTCTTCCGCAAGACACGTGCAGTTTATTTATTGACGAACGTAGACGTCACACGCAGTGCACACTGATGGTGAAACGCGCTAATTACGAATTCACGAATTAAGACATATAAAAATGAAAATGTCTCACGAAACAGCGTGCCCCTTCCTACGTCTTTTCAGCAATTAGATGAGAGCAATCGCTCGACTGAGGAAAAGAAAATTATTATAAAATGCAAAAGTTAAAGAGTGTGAGATTTTTGATTTTTGTTACAATTATAAACTTTGATAATGAAAAATCTGTATTATCTTATTACAATAAACTAATCTTTTAAAATGTTATGCATACATTTGAATGTTTAATGATTTTTAAAAAGATAGAAAGATGATGCTGATAGAAAGATGATAGATAGATAGATAGATAGATAGATAGATAGATAGATAGATAGATAGATAGATAGATAGATGGATGGATGGATGGATGGATGGATGGATGGATGGATGGATGGATGGATGGATGGATGGATGGATGGATGGATGGATGGATGGATGGATGGATGGATGGATGGATGGATGGATGGATGGATGGATGGATGGATGGATGGATGGATGGATGGATGGATGGATGGATGGATGGATGATGCTGATAGAATGATGATGGATGGATGGATGGATGGATGGATGGATAGATGGATAGATAGATAGATAGATAGATAGATAGATAGATAGATAGATAGATAGATAGATAGATAGATAGATAGATAGATAGATAGATAGATAGATAGATAGATAGATAGATAGATAGATAGATAGATAGATAGATAGATAGAGTATGATTCAAATGTAAATAGATTGTATATAATTCAAATGTAAAATGCTTAAGATTACAGATTAAAATTACTGTCCAAAATCCATGAAAATCCTGAAATTTGGCAATTATAATTAATATATTACAGGTATTTATGCTGCAACCCAGAAAGCCTTTGCTAGCTTTGGTCACTGTTCATCAGCATGCATTCATTAATCCCATGGCATGTAGCATTAAAAAAAAAGAAAAAAAAAAAGGGGCGACTAAATCATATGCTGGTGCGACCAACTGAGAAAGTTGGTAGCAACAGTGCAACCAGTAGAAAAGTTAGTCTGGAGCCCTGTTTAAGCCACTGAATTAGTTTAGTCCGGTTATACATACAACCGCGAACAGCACATGTTGTCCCTGAGCTCCGTAACGACATCTCTCATAAAGATTTGCGTCTTTAAATAGTAAAATAATTCTCCGAAAAACAACTAGCCTCTTCGCTAACTAACACACAAAATACCATTGGAATGCTACTTCCGCCGCCTCACCGGAAGTTTCACCCACTTTATTTTTTACAGGAGCACCCCTCGGAAACTTGTGGATGCAGATAATAACGGGTTCAAACAGGTGCCAATAATACAGGTAACGAGTGGAGGACAGAAGAGCTTCTTAAGAAGTTACAGGTCTGTGATAGCCAGAAATCTTGCTGGTTTGTGGGTGACCAAATACTTACTTTCCACCAAAATTTACAAATAAATTCTTTAAAAATCCTACAATGCGATTTCCTGGATTTTTTTTCATTTTGTCTCTCATAGCTGAAGTGTACCTATGATGAAAATTACAGACCACTCTCATTATTCTAAGTAGGAGAACTTGCACAATCAGTGGCTGACTAAATACTTATTGGCCCCACTGTACCTCTTATCACTGATTTCTGAGTGCACTCCACACGTGTAAATTAACTGAACGTGTTCCTCCCGAACTTTGTTAATAAAACATACTTTTAAGTGACCTTGAACGTGGCATACAGTTTTTCAGAAACTGCAGTTTTTCAGTTGATCTACTAGGTTTTTCACACACAAACATCTTTAGTGTTTACAGAGAAGAGCCACAAAAAGAGAAAATAAATATTGAGTGAGTGTGTGTAAAAATACCTTGTTTGATGTCAGAGGAGAATAACCAGACTGGATAGAAAGACAACAGTAACTTAAATAAGCACTCAATACTACCAAGGTCTGCAGAAGTAAAGCATTTCTGAACACACACAACATACCAAAACTTGAAGCAGAAGGGCATCTCTGAACACACACACCACACCAAACATTGAAGCAGAAGGGCATCTCTGAACACACACACCACACACACATCAAACCTTGAAGCAGAAGAGCATCTCTGAACACATATGAAGAGTTAAAGCAGGTCTAAAGGCAAAAAGAGGTCCAACCCGGGACTAGCAAGATGTACCTAATAAAGTGGCCGGTCAGTGTTCAAATACACCCTTCATAAGAACCAAAAAAAAAAAAACCCAAAACAAAACTATGTTTGACCAAACCACTTGCATTTGCATGTCTGAGGATACTCATGTGGCCTCACTACACAATATAGTCAAATCTGCAGACACCCATGGACCGCTTGGCTAAATGTACCTGAACAAAGGCAAATGAGTTCAATCAATAAAACCGAACCCTGACAGCTTGACCACCGCCAAGAAGGAAAGCTTATCGACTCTTTTTTGTTGTCTGGAAATTATATTTTAAATAATGACAACAAAGCTTATCTTAAGTCTTAGATTTTTGCATTGTGACATTATTTTCTTATGAAAAAAAAAGTGATTATTATAATGTGACAAACAATGATATATTATTTAACCCGTATGTATAGTTTGTAGTATTTGTTGCTCTGGCTTTAATAATGAAAATTTAAATTATTGTTTTAAAGTAATTTGAATGAAAAATAACTAAAAAAATAAAAATAAGTAAATGTCCAGACATATGTGACCCTGGATCACAAAACCAAGTCACAAGTTGCACAAGTATATTTGTGGCAATTATTTTACCATTGCCAAAAATCATTAGCATTCAAGCATTTGCCCATTTAGATCCAAACAGAGACTTGTTTTTTTTTTTTTTTTTTTTGAGTGAGTTTGCGTAGTGAGCCAATGTTCTGACTGTTACAGTACGTTTAAACTCACTCAGAGGCCCACTGTGTGTGTGTGTCGTTGCTCTCGTGAACTTACTCAGAGGCCCACATAACAAAACGAAGAGTTGAATAAAGTCGTTGTTTTTATTTGTTTTTGCGCATATAAAGTTTTAAGGCAAATGTAGTTTAATGTAGTTAATAATGTTACAAGGGAAGAAAATGCTCCTAAAATATGTTTACTCTGTGGATTTTAGGGTGACATGGCCAGGGTTTGTTTTCCGGAGTATGTTATAATTCACTGCATTTGTAATGGAGCACAAAGGTCATGAGATGTTGTTTGGAAAGTCGGTGTGACCTCACGAAACACAGTGCCATTGTGCTTGTAAGCAACAGCTCATAATACACTAACTGTGTCTCGTCCCAGAAGCTGTTTCACAGGCGGAGAATATGGAGGTGGGAAAAGTAGATGACAAAATCATTTTGTTTTCTTGAGAACAACATGCACAATAAGTAAAATTCAGAAAGAAACTAGTGCCTGTTTTAAATAATGTTGTTGATCCAATGTGATCCACTGTTAAATCCATGAATTTGTTAACCACATTTTTTTATTTTGGTATTTTGATAATAGATATTGTCAAAATACCAAATATATTTTGGCTATATTCTCCAATCATGTACAATAATACTGTTCAGCTTCATTCCTTTTAGATCTTAGGTCTGCAAATTTACTGCAAAACTGAGAATGTGACCTGAACTACACAGAATATTAGTTAATTATGAATAGAGGAAGGGAAAGAGCCGCAGTATCTATGGGCACAGAGAAGAGTGAGCTATATATAATGAGCTCATTAAGTGTAGATGTCTAGAGACCTGACGAAGCTCATGAGTCCACGGGTCAAGAGGAATTAACCAAACCGTGATCCCATGCTAACCTGCTGTGAAATGTGCTTAAACACTCCTTAATAGTTAGGCAAACGCAGCCTGTGTATGGCAAGCCGTTTTAGCTTAAATCGTTCCCAGCGTTACTCGTCGCAATTGACCTATGGCTAAACCACGCCCTCAAACGTGATGAGCCAATCACAGTGCGCAGCTAACCTCAATAGACCTTATGCACCAGAGAAACGTGGGCGTCGTCATCTTTAGAAAATTGTCTTTGAACTTCCGGTTCTGTATATTTCTATGGCATCGCTGTTAGCTGGTGAAATGGATTTACTTATTGTAGAGTTAACAAAAGTTATCATGAGCATTGTGATGTTTATCATAAGCATTCTAAAGCAGATGTCTTAACAAATGTCGAACGGGAATTTTTTTACGAGCAGTTCATTCATACCTATGCAAGATCGCTGTGGAAATACAGACCCGAAGTCAAAAGACAACAAGCAAAACGCTGAAAAGGGGCGGGGCTACATGAGGTCTATACACTCGGACATTCTCTGCTTCCACGTCCATTGAAATGTATTGAAGTTAGTCCGTTTTCATTCGGTTTTTCTTGTTATTTAAAGTTTAAAATGGTCAAACGGTGTGGGGTACATGCAACTCTGACACTAGGTTCCTGAGAGGCTGGGCGACAGTGTGTATTTCTTTTACCCTTTCCCAAGCCACATCTCAACCGAGATAAGTGTCTGGTCTGGATAAAGTTATGGGGTAGCTAGACCATAACGCCAACTAAACGTGGATAAATTAAACAAGGATGTCTATCTGATCTAAGTTAAGTCAACAACATATTTGAACGTTATCTTTAAAATCTCTAACGTAACATTAGTCTAACGTTAGACGTACATTAAAAAAACATTAACGTTAGCTTCTAGCTGCGTTGTACATCATGTCACTCAGCTTCATTAACGTATGTATCTGTGACCGCTGCCATAGCGCCCGTGCCGTGTTTGTCCGAGTGAATGGAGGGGTCGTGACTTTGCCATGATGGCTAAGCCACGCCCCCTCCACTCACTCGGACAAAGAGTCAATATTCAGGGACAGGAGCTATGGCAGCGGTCACAGTAGGAGACATTTCACTAGAGGCAATTGATGATTTTCGGAGACAGAAAGATTATATATCATCTTGAAGTCACCTAAAGAGCCTTAACTATGGATTGAGGGGTTATATTAATAATTTTATTGTTGAGAAGGTCGATGAAAAGCTTCAGCTCCAGGCAAAAATGTACAGGTCACAGTGTAAACGTGATAAACAGCATATCGTTGCCGTCACCGTTTGGTGCTACAGCATTTACATGAATCATTCAGCACACCATTGTTAACATTTGTTATCTCGGTTATTTACAGATACGTTAATGAAGCTAAGTGACATGATGTACACCGCAGCTAGAAGCTAACGTTGATGTTTTCTAATGTTAGTTTAACGTTAGCCTAACGTTATCTTAGAGATGTTAAAATAATGTTTAAATACATTGTTGACTTAACTTAGAACAGATGTAGACATCCTTGTTTGTGTTGTGTTGGTGTTGTGGTCTACTGGATAGCTTAATCGCATTACTTAATCCAGAGCAGACACTTATCTCGGCTGAGATGTGGCTGGGGAAAGGGTAAAAAATACACACCGTCGCCCAGCCTCCAGATACCTAGTGTCGGAGTTGCATGTACCCCATGCACACCGCTTGGCCATTTTAAACTTAAAATGACAAGAAAAAACACATAAAAACGAATGAAAACTAACTGCAATGCATTCCAATGGACGTGGAAGCAGAGAATGTCTGAGTGTATTGGGTTAGTTATGCGCACTGTGATTGGCTCATCACGTTTGGGGGCGTGGCTTGGCCATAGGTCAATTGCATTTTTACTAGTAAGAATTCAGTGAGAGAGCTCTACAATTCAAATCTTACATGTTCTTAACCCGATGCTTAATTAGAAGACAATGCACATGATCATGTCAGCTTATTGAAGTGCGAATGTGTGATATATGTGACAGGAACACATTCCTTACTGGTAATTTAATATACAATTTAATATATTGACTCAATGAAAATGATAAAAGTGCTCTCTTATAAGAAGTGGTGGGTCAAAATGCTTGAGAGGAGAAGATATCAGCCGTAAGTTTCGGTTTTAAAGGGATACTCCACTATTTTTTGGAAATAGGCATATTTTAAAACTCCCCCAGAGTTAAACAGTTGGGTTTTACCGTTTTCGAATGTATTCAGCCGATTTTCTGATATTTAGAAGAATGTCAGTAACCAGACAGTTTCTGGTCTCATTGACTTCCATAATATATTTTTTTCCTACTATGGAAGTCAATGAGACCAGAAACTGTCTGGTTACTGATATTCTTCTAAATATCAGAAAATCGGCTGAATTCGAAAACGGTAAAACTCAACTGTTTAACTTTGGGGGAGTTGTAAAATGAGCCTATTTCCAAAAAAGTGGAGTATCCCTTTAAACGCTTTGTTTAACCTCACAACCGACATAACAAATGTAATACTCGCAGTCAGATATGCAAATTTCTGACATTTTGACATCACAAACCTGTAAATAACCTGATTTATTAATAAAGTGTTTAAATGTTGTCGGGTTATTGGTTTGCATGTAAATCTGGACAAAATGTTATTTCAATACGCTGATTTTTTCTCATTATTGGTTATAATTGGTATTTTGCTTAAAAGAAAGAAAGAAGAGCTTCGAATTCACCGTATAGACTTTAGGAGAACTAGTGTTGAGGTCTTTTTTTCGGTGTGTTTCATGTAAAGGGTCTTTCATGGATCTGTAGTTACATCATGTTTATTTCTGGTTGAACTTAGGACACCAGAACATGAGCCAGCAAAACTAACCAGTGTTACTGTTCTAGCTTGTCATTACACAACTTGTAATCGGGGATATAACTAGACAAAGAAGGTCTGTATGTGATTTAACCACATTAATCTTTATAAGTGTTATTATCCTTGTGCTTTTGACACAGTGTTATACTGTAGTTGCATATTTGTTTATTTTCCAAGTGTTTCTACCATAAACATGTTTCTCTATGCATATAACATAGCAAATGAATCCACAGGCTATGGCAAGCCGTTTTAGCTTAAATTGTACCCAGCGATACTCGTCATAATTGCATTTTTACTAAGAATTCAATTAGAGAGCTCTACAATTCAATTCTTACTAGTAACAGTTATTATTAGAGAGCTCTACAAATGAATTTTTACTAGTCATATGTCTCCATTGACTTCCATTAATTTTTAATTACGGAGCTATCTACAACTTAAAATATAAACACCATAACCTAAACACTATCATAATTCATCAACAAGCCTGTGGAATGCACAATAGATTGGTTGAGCTCACACTTATTTCATTTAATTACAGCATTTAGCATTTTGGAGTTAAATACACACAGTATACCGTTGAAATGCCTGTCTTTCCTGAAAAAAAGGGGTACCCCACCACTGGCATAATGAGCTTTCAATAAAACTGCACAGTAGAAAGGCAATTTTATTTTTAAATAAGTGGACTAGGAAAAAGAGAGAAAAAAATGCCCTTTAGCAAAATAGGTATGAAAACTTCAACACCCATAATGCACTGGGCACGATCATGGAAATCCATAATAAAGGCTAGATTTCTTAAGGCGGAGCCTCTATCATCATCATCGGCGGCCATCTTGTCAGAGACAAGCTTTCTGGTGGGCTCTGTGGTCCCTGATGTAAGGTGAGTGATCTGGACGAACACATATACTCATATCTCGTTGAAATA
The DNA here is from genome assembly GCA_038021265.1 of Cyprinella venusta. Lineage (NCBI taxonomy): Eukaryota > Metazoa > Chordata > Actinopteri > Cypriniformes > Leuciscidae > Cyprinella > Cyprinella venusta. The sequence continues at coordinate 13,681,401 of CM075863.1, forward strand.
TTGACGAATTTAAAAAAGGGTTTTGTTTCTTACAAACGTTATTAACGTGGCTATAATTCTGGATGATTATTTATTGATGCACTTATTATTCATAAGTATACAGTGTGATAACTACATCTCTGGCGTTTATAACAAACCAAACTGTTTGAAAATCGGTTGAAAATTGAGCAAGTTATGGTGAGCGAGCTGCCTGCGGCAAGATGGCTGCCACGTGTGGACGTCAAACTCCTTTGGTCAGCAGCGCGGCCAAGACATCTAGCCTTTATTATGGATATCTATGGGCACCATGTCACCCAAAGCCACTGCCACCAGTCTGCTATGGAGTCTAATCCCACCTTGCTTTAGAAGGAAATACTTCAGGGCAAACTTTTGGTCAAAATGGTGTCGATAACTGTATTGCTCACGGATGCGAGATTTCAAACAGTAAACGTTTAGCGGGAGTGAGTTATTTTTGGTTTCCAGTGCAAAGGCTGCAAAAAAATCACAATAAATACAGAGAAAACGCTCAACCACAAAATCTGACCATACTTTGTGTTTGTAGTCAACATTTCAAACTGGATGATCAGTATTTTGGAGAAAACGGAGGTGAAAAACTGGAAGAAACAGCTATTCTCAAGCAAAAAGCTATCGGGTACAGGTAAGAAAGCTGCACTCTAAAAAATGCTGGGTTTAACCCAATTTTAGGTCAAATATGGACAAACCCGAACGTTGGGTTAAAATTTTAATTAAAAAAAAATTAACCCAACGGCTGGGTTTGTTACCCAAAGTTGAGTTGAAACAACCCAGCATTTTTTAGAGTGTGTCCATTTTTACAATGCTGTTAAATAGACAAAGTCCAAACCTGATAAACCTTACAATATGGGCTTTCACACCGGATAGTTACAGAAACTCAGTTACAGGAACTAGCCACCAGGGCGCCCAATTTTTCCCACTGCCAGTAGGATAATTAGAGTTAAAAATGGTGGGTACCGGTGTGTTTCATATGGCATGTGTCCGGCCAGTCAACACACTAGCTCCAATAGAGTGCCGAAGTGATGACGTCACTTTGTAGGACAACTCGGAAGCTAGCGGCGCATGGGTTCCCTCTATCGAAAAGCTATACATTTTCCCCATAGACTTTTGAAAAATCGCAAAAAATAAGATCTGTGTTTGACCCTTACACGTTTTGTCTATTAAGATAATCTTTACAAGTTAATCCAAAATTTATACATTTTGAAGCCTATATAAAGTTTTAAAAAACACAAAAAGATACAATAAAGTTTAAAAAAACACAAGCAGGTTATCCACAAGTTTCCGATGGGGTGCTCCTGTAAAAAATAAAGTGGGTGAAACTTCCGGTGAGGTGGCGGAAGTAGCATTCCAATGGTATTTTGTGTGTTAGTTAGCGAAGAGGCTAGCTGTTTTTAGGCGAATTATTTTACTATTTAAAGACGCAAATCTTTATGAAAGATGTCGTTACGGAGCTCAGGGACAACGTGTGCTGTTTGCGGTTGTATGTATAACCGGACTGAACTAATTCAGTGGCTTAAACGTGATTGTTTTGAACATAAGCTGAAAACGAAATCAGAGTGATCCTGCCAACGACTGTAGTTTCCATCACCTCCCAAAAGACGACGAATCTTCCTGTGTACATTTGTTTAAATTCTTAATATTCTATAAACTCTATCAGCATGTGTTTGGCTGTTCGCTACTGATGTTACACCTAAACTCAGCATCAAAGCCTGTGTTGACAGAATACCAAGTGTGCCCGTTAATGAATTCAAGTAGCACATTCGTTTATAATTTTGAATAAACTCCAAAGCACAATGACTAAGTGTGTGTTTTTTATTTTAATTGTTTGTCAGCTCACACAACTGTCTGTCACCATGCCTTGATGAGTATTGATTATTAATAATGTTATTATAATACTCCCAACCAACTACTGCGGAGGGTAAAGGTACTGTTATTTCACCCTTTTTAATTTCGTTGAGGTTGTGTTCCCACATCATTAGCTAGTTTGGATCGCTATAACTTGAATGACTGTCAACTGTTGAATGAACGAGTGTGAAGTATGTCAAGTCGCGCTTTGTTTACTTCGAACCGGAAGACGCGCCCACTTTTGCACAAGGCCTCATGAGGCGTAGGAAACTTGTGGATAACTGTGTGTTTTATGTCATAAATCAAAACGTGAAAATATTTAGAGGCTTTGTTCACCACAGACCTTATTTCAGGCGATTTAGCAAAAACCCATTCAAAAATCCCATAGGCTTTAGAGCATGGGTCACCAAACTAAGGCCCGCGGGCCGAATCAGGCCCGCCACACCCCTTTGACTGGCCCCCCAACCCCTCTGCCCCCCACTATTTGAACCGGCAATCCCCAAAAGTCGTCATGCTTTGATGTTATTTGTATTCGAAAATAAATAAATGGAAAATCGGTGGTATTTCAAATCAAAACAAAGTGTGAAGACTAGATTACTACTTTTGCAAACAACTATTAATGATAAACAAATATGGCTGTGCCAGGCTAGTAATCTGTACTACACAATGAGGTCTGCTGGGGGTCAGTTTGGTCTTGGTCACACAATTCTATTTTATATAGCCCCGGCCCCCCATCACAGTCAGGAACGATAATGTGGCCCCCAGAGAAAAAAGTTTGGTGACCCCTGCTTTAGAGCGAGGGAACCAAGAGTGCTAAAATGCTAACTCACTTCCGCGTTTTGTCCTATAGAGTGACGTCGTAACTTCGGAACTCTATTGTCATGGGTTAACCCTACACTGGAGTAGGAGCTAATGTAGTCCGCCAAAAGTCGGTCCTATAACTAAAATCGTTCCCAGTTCTTGCGGTCCAAACACGCCAAGAAGTGCCGGATACTTCCGCCATTAGGAGCTTTTATCTCCTCCAGAGTGTCTCCCCACAGACTTCAAAGAACCTGCTAAGGTGAGTGCATTACTTTGAACACTTTTTGATCATTGTTATAAACTGAGGAGCAAGCTGATATTATTATCTGTGGTAACTGACAGAACGCCACAGATCTGTTACACCAGACATCAAGTCTAAACCTGGAATATTCCTGGTAGCTGTAAGCACATTAACACACAGTAAATGCTGAGTCAGACACATTGCACACTCTCTTTCACACACACACACACACACATAGAGAGAATTTAAACGTTGATTTGCATAATTTTATACAGAGCTCCGTCATGTATCAGATCATGTCCTCTCTAAAGTGTTTCTCCATTACATCCATGTAGTCATAAATCCCCTCCGTCACTCCAATGAGGTGAAGACAAACTCAAATAAACAGAAAGAGGAACACTACTTCAACCTAAGACCCTTATTATGGGTTAGTTATGGGTTTCTATGACAACACTATCAACACCAATATGAATCTGCAGCGGTCAGGTGGTACAAGTCGAAGCTCTCAGATAATTACGGGTATACAAGTTGTAATTATGAGATGTACAAGGACGTGAACTGTTTTTAAGTAGAAAACGTGAACAAACCACAAATACCGACTTTGGTGATGGTGTCACATTAGTCAAAAGGTTAGGGTTAGAAGCTACAGTTTATTTTACTCTATCCTGGTGGAGACTTTCATATTCACCAAATATTCTCCAAATATCCTCACAGTGTAAGCGTTCTCACATCTTTTGCGTCAATAAAATTTTATCTGTTTACGTCATCAGCAACTTGAGACACCATATTTCAGAGCAAGAGATTTTCAGCTAGTTCCAATCTGTGGCTGATCGTTAAGAGCATTTCTAGAATATACAGGTTTTTGTGCACCTCAAAGCACAATGCAAGGGCCTGGCCCGACTGTCACTAAAGACCGGATCAATTCCCCTAAAGGTGCCTGAAATCAATACAAGTTCACTATGACAATTTTAGCACTTTTATCGAGACCTCGGCCACATTCAGTCTCCAGTCTGAGTATGGTGTATGGATGGATAGACACACAACACTATTACTGTTTCATAATTACAGTATGCCATCATTATTACGGATGATCACACACACCACACAAACACACTTTATGATTGCCAAACCAAGGCAAGGTTCAAAACATGGTAAATGCTTGTTGATATACACCCATCAGAAAATGCAGCAGCTGTATATGATGAGCATCCTTAATTCTGAAACATTCTCAAATTATTATCTTCTGTGTTGTACAGAGGAAAGAATGTCACACACGTTTGGAATGACACTAGTTGATGACAGAATTTACATTTTGTGCAGGTTGAACTATTAAGGGCATGTTTACTCGACAACGATATGCTTAAAACTGAGAAGTTTTTCTTTTGAGTTTTTCGCGTACAGACGACACCATTATCAAAGAGATCCGCATTCGCACGGATCCGTGAAAACGGCTAAAAGCGCTGTATTCTTCTTCCAGACCAGTAGGTGGTCTACTGTAAACACGTAATATGCATGTGCATGACGTCATCGTCTTCAGAGATTCACGATTTTGTCATTTTACACGGAGACTGATTTCAAAAACGTGCACTTTGAAACCCGTTTTCAAAAGGCTAAACGCTGTCGTCGTGTAAACGAACGGCCAAAACGCATACAAAGTTTTACGTTTTTAGTTGAAAACAGTGTCGTGTAAAGCCCTCTAAGTCTACAGGTCTTCCTTCTGCACTGTCAGAGAAAGACTGCAATGATCTCAGGTTTCTCCTCTAGAGGTTAAAAACTGTGCTCAGATTTATCTGCAATCAAGTCAGACATCTCAATACTTACAAACTCAAATATTTCTCATCAAATTCTCTACGAAGTGATATTGTGGAAAGTGCAATACAATGAGTATTGAATTGAATATAAGACCATATGCAATTTAAATGAATGGTACGCGTAACCCAACGGTTGGGTTGAAAACAACCTGTTTTATTTTACTGTGTAACAGGTATCCTGAGCAATAAAAGAGCGAGCATTTCTCATTAAATTATCCCCCAGAACAGGCGATTCCATTGTATTCTTACTGTATGTTAACAAATGACTCAATGACTGTATTCACTTAATAATGTTGGGTTAAAAACAACCCAACAAATAACCCAACCATGGGGTGGTATAACATCTTCCCAACTGTGGGTTATTTAACCCAACAACCCAACCCAACACCAGGTTATTACTAGAAATTATCCAATGATGTTTAAAATAACCTAACATAATGACCCAATATGCATAACCCAATGGTTGGGTTAAAAAAAAACCTGTGTAAGAAGTATCCTGCGCAATAAAAGAGCGAGCATTTCTCATCAAATTCTCCCAAGAACAAACGATCAGACCCACTGTATTCTTACTGCAAGTCAACAACTGACTCAATGACTATTCACTTAATAATGTTGGGTTAAAAACAACCCAACGAGTAACCCGACCATGGGGTGGTATAACATCTTCCCAACAGCCGGGTTATTACTAGAAATTATCCAATGATGTTTAAAATAACCCAACATAATGACCCAATATGCGTAACCCAACGGTTGGGTTAAAAACGTGTAAAAAAACTGTGTAGTAAGAAGTATCCTGCGCAATAAAAGAGCGAGCATTTCTCATCAAATTCTCCCAAGAACAAGTGATCGGACCCACTGTATTCTTACTGTATCTCAACAACTGACTCAATGACTATTCACTTAATAACTTTGGGTTAAAAACAGCCCAACGAGTAACCCAACCATGGTGTGGTATAACATCTTAGCCAACAGGCAGGTTATTACTAGAAATTATCCAATGATTTTTAAAATAACCCAACATAATAACCCAATATCCGTAACCCAACGGTTGGGTTAAAAACGTGTAGAGTACCATACGTGTAGTACCATAGAGTGGTAAAACCATAGACTGCAAATTCTCCCAAGAACAAGCAATCGGACCCACTGTACTCTTACCATATGTCAACAACCAACTCGCTGACTAAGAAGTGTGTTCAGATGCGCACTACTCAGGGCTGTTTGTTCATGACGTGTTACACGAACGGAGGTTATAACGTGTGCACTGACTGCAGAGAGCTCTGCTTTAGTCCTGTCACTCAACGCTAACACACACAACACTCATGCAGCTTTAATGAGACACACACTTTTGCACACAGCAAATAAAGGTGCACTTCTGAATGTGTGTGTGTGACAGTATAATATCAGTCTCTATCCAACACTGCAGATGTATCCATAGTTAAAAGTTCAAAGAAAAGAACTTTACGCTGAAATATATTCTTAACTTTATCAACTTTTGAATCTATTTTGAATTGAACATGAGCTGAATGGGAAAGATAGTGAGGAAAATATATACAGTAGTAGTTCTGGATAATCAATGTACTCAAGATGCCCATGATATAGTATAGCTTTCTTTTCTTTTAAGTAGAAACTGATTTTAAAAGCAACAAGTATTTAGCAATACAACACTTCCTCTCAGTGTTATCATAAACATGGCAATGTAATATGGCCATTGAATAGACGCTTTTTAAGACTTTAAGACCAATCAGGCTTTAATTGGACAATCTTTGAAACACAAATTAAGATATTATTAATTAAACATCAGGTAAAGCGCATAAGCACATCAGTGCATGTTTAGCAAATGTGACGTGCTGATCATTGTTCAGACGTAAATAACCTGTTTGGATGTTTTAAGTTTTGGTCTGAGCTTGATGAAGGGACAGAAACGTCCCAGGCGTCATTACAGTATCTTAATTTGTGCTTCGAAGAACATCGAACAACATGACGGTGAATAAATGATGACAGAATTCTCATTTTTGGGTGAACTGTCACTTTAAATCATATTGCTTCACTAAAGAAAATGTTTTCTTTTCGTTTTTCCTTCACAACTTTGTACGTAGCTCAAACAAAAATTGGCTATGAGTGTATGAGTGGTGTGGTACATATTACAAAAGCTGATTAAAAAGCTCCAATTTTCATTTCTTTGGATTGGCTTACAGTTAAATTCAGACTTCAGTTTTAGACTCTTGTGTCGGTCGAGCTCCTGTTTATATAAATGAGTTGTTGCAACATTATAATTCCAGCAGGAATCTTGTTTGCCGTCCCTCGCTCTCACTTTGGAGACACTTTTAATAAGAAGCTTAAAGAAAACACACTTTCTTAAACTTGCTCCTTCTTATCTTACTGTCACTCTTATTTTGATTACCTTTTTATTAGTGCTGGGCAATGATTAGCTATTTGTGATTAATCGCATCAAAAATAAAAGTTTGAGTTTACATAATATATGTGTAAAATATTTTGTACATAAATACAGAAATATTTGCATGTATACTGTATAAATAATTTACATAATATATGAATATTTTATATAAATAGCACAATTTCTTCTCAAATATATACATGCATGTGTGTGTATTTATATATACAAAATAATAATACACATATATTATGTAAACACAAACTTTTATTTTGGATGTGATTATTATATCCGGATGTAAAGCACTTTATGCACTTGGAGAGGTGCTATAGAAATAAAAATGACTTACCTACTAATCGGAAAACGTACGAATCACACACACAACTGTTGAAACGGGTAAATAACCAATCACACTGGCCTTCAGTCTGTGTTTACAATGCAAAACACACTTTTGCTATTTTTAGAGAGTGAGAATTATACTGATTTATCCAACACAACTGAGTGTGTAAACACATTTCTCTAAAGTCTACACGGAAAACCCCTTTCACTTTTAGTTTGTTAATCTGCTTATTGTTTTGAAAAGTAGGATATTATGGAAGAAACTTCTGTTTTTGATAATAATGGACGGCTGAGAGCCGTTTTTACTGTAACAATCACTGTGGTATTTCAGTCAGTCCATAATCTGACAACCTGAAATCCTGAATATGATTCAACAAAAATGATGTTATGAAATCACTAATAAAGTACGATACAATATGCTACAGGAGATATAACATGCTAATACGACGTTTCTTCTCACATAACAGGATAATTACAAGGTATTAGGACACGTACCTCCTATTCTTTGAAGTATCATGCTTTATGAATATGGTAATTATGCCATATACCACGGTATTACCTCTTTGCACTCTCTGTAACTCATCTAACAGCTGTCAGTCAGTTTCCGAAGCGTATAAATCGCACGCGACGCGTCAACAGATGATGACACTCACAGGTCATCAGTGAAGAATCGCGGTTGCTATGATACTCGACTGTCTCGAGACAGAGATGCGGCTTAGCAACGACACACAGATGATGATGGTGATGATGGGCGTGATGGGCGCGATCTTACCATTACACTTCTTCATTATCCTGCCGAAACTACACGCAGAATCTCATCCAACGCGTCGTATATTCGGACGCGCTTCCACAATCGATCCCGCCCGCCGCTGCGATCATGTCTGAGTTTATAATGTTTATAATCCAGTGACAGCAGCACATATCACAGGGAAGCAGAGCGAAAATAAATCTCACAGACCCCCAGGCGAGAGAAATCGAACGATGATTCGGGGGAGATCAAGATACACGTCTACGTTCACACACTCTGTGATAGATTAAAATGTCTGCTGGAAGGGCGTATGTTTGTTTGGGTGAGACTGGACGAATGAAAGGGCAGATACGCCCTCTGCTGGATGTGCTATTATATTATATTATATTATATTGTATTATATTATATTATATTATATTATATTATATTATATTATATTATATTATATTATATTATATTATATTATATTATATTATATTATATTATATTATATTATATTATATTATGTTATATTATGTTATGTTATATTATATTATATTATATTACTAGAGAATATATAAACACGCTAATTCCCATCATGTACAGTCTCTTCGTCGCCTTTTAACTCTCTCACACGTCTCCTTATTTGAACAGGGACATGTTAAACTTTCTCAAAAGCATTAGGATGGTATGATTTTGCTTAATCACGAATTAAACCAACTCTCCCCCCTTGATATCCACATTTCATATCATCTAAAATAAACTTCTTCAACACAGGGGCTTATGAAATCTTTGGAGAACTGAGATTTATGATTTATTAAAACTCGCTGAACACATCAGATAGGCTATATCTATTACCTCACAGTTTAAAATGATAAGACTACGATAGATGAGATGAGTTGTTGATATATTCAGCAGTTTGCTCCTCGAGGTGAAGAAGAATAAAGCAGTGTGAAATAAAGCAGCTCCATCTAGTGATCGCTGATCATATAACACAATATGAGTAAAGGCTAAAAGGAATGAATGAACTTAAACTAAATTAACAATAAATGGAGTTTAAATAATGTAATAGTTTATTTCACTAAACTCAAATAGGTACAGACTCAAATGGAGCATTTCAGAGCATGTATTATTATTATTATTATTTCCTTACTACCACTCATTGTGTGTTTGTTGTGGTTACATTTAGCTGAAAGCCATTAGCTTATAAGCTAAACATTTTAAATAGACACAGATGTGCTTTCTTTACAATACTTTTTATAAGGTACATTTACTTTTTATAGTATTTCATATTTGAACTGGCTAGCCTGTCCTGTCTACATCCCGTGTTTAGAGTGTAGCCTTTTTCATATTTCACTGTGATGAAATCAACTCATGTGACTTGAACTGAGAACTGATAGAGCAGAAACCTGCTGTCGTGTATGTGTGTGTGAGTGTGTGTATGACAGAGAGAGAGAGAGAGAGAGAGAGAGAGAGAGAGAGAGAGAGAGAGAGAGAAAGAGTGTGTGTGTGTGTGTGTGTGTGTGTGTGTGTGTGTGTGTGTGTGTGTGTTAATAACTGATGTTGTCCTGCTTCCAGCAGCTCAGTGTCTCTCAGAAGACATTTATCCGTGATCGAGATCAAAGTCTCAGAGACTCCCGCTGAGAGCATGAACTGTGATCATAATAAACTCACACTTTAGTCACAAACTCCTCAGTGAACTAATAACTCGACAGTAGACACACACCTCTATTACATGCTCAAACACCTCATATGTGTGTGGAGGAGTCATAACAGCCCTGTTTTCATGACGTCATGAGGAATCTGACCAAGAAATGTTCATTGTTAGGTGACACAATGTAAATAAAGAACATTTCTATGTTTTTAGCACCATTAAGATTTTTTATTGTTTTTGTATGACAGCATTTTCATGACACTGTTTTGACTTTCTTTACAATATGGTTCAATTAATGAACATTGGATAACTAGTTAACATGAATGAACAAGCATTAATTAATCTTAGACTAGTTAATATTAACATTTACCGATATATTATTAAAATCAAACGTTGTATTTGTTATAGTTAATGCATTGTGAACTAAAATGAACAAACAATGAACAGCTGGGTTTTTATTACCTAACAAAGATTAGTGACAAATTCATTGCTCATTGTTAGTTATCTTAAGAATGCATTGGAATAAGATTAGTCTTGTTTTAAAGAAGACATTTGGCAGATATTTGTAGAATTCAAATAAATTAAGATCACTGTGAAACAGAAAAAAGTTATCTTTAATTGACAGACTTTGATATGAATTCAACACACATAAGAAGAACACGGATGTGCTATCTTTAACAAACTAAGGTTTCTACCATTTTTTTCATGATTCTTCATGTTCTTTGCTATTTCAAAATGAACACACCTTAGGAGTATGAACATATCCTTGTTGCAAATTGATAGATTACGGCTCCTCTGTATATAAAAAATAAAAATAAATCATAATTGTGAAAATTGATTATGGCAAGAAAGTCAGAGAGAAAATGAGTTAGATGATGTTAGCTGTGTATTGATGAGTATATAAACATCACGTTGCTGCCTTTTTCATTGAGTTCATTTAGAGACTTATCTTTAATAGTTTTGTTACATTATTGATTGAAGTAATTCTGTAAGTTTACTGTATGAGTTCCATCTGTGTTATAATCTTGAGACTTCTGCACACATTATAGATCTGAATTACTGTATCTTTTAAACACACACAGATATCAAGAATCAATGTATGAATCTCAACAATGGTGATGATAAAAGTGCAGGGAAAACAAAAGTGAATACTTTTGTAATATGTGGTGTTGCAGAGTTTGTTAACAAAACAAAAAAGATACGATTGTTGTGTTTTTAGTTGGCTAATATGGAAAATTACAGCATTTTATTGTAATATTCACAAATAATAGGATATATACAATATCTTGAATTACAATATCAAAATGTAATTCTGCCCTGTGAAATAGATAGAATATAGAAAATTTCTGGCAACTTAGTTGCAGTAAATATACAGTAAATTTTCAGCATTTTACTGTAATAATGCTACTATAATCACAGTAGCACTGCTGTATAAATACAGTACTTTATTGTAACAGTAAACAATAAAAATTCTATCTTGTTGCTGTAATTTTACTGCAATTAGTTGCCAGGAATTTCCTCTAAAATTACAATAAATTGTTAACAATGCACTTACCGTAGTAATAAGAGTAATGGATGCATAATCACAAGCAACTAACCCTCAACCAAACCCTAACCCTATAGTAAGTACTGTACATGTAGTTGCTTAATATTACTCAGCACACTCTAACAATGACACCTTAAAATAAAATAAATGGTTACACTTTATTTAAGGTGTCATTGTTTAACAATTGTCATTAACATTAACAGGGGTTTGGTTGAGGGTTAGTTGCATGTAATTATGCATAATTTACTGTTATTACTACGGTAAGTGCATGCAACACATGTAACAAGGACACTGTAAAATAAAGTATGAAGTGTATATAACCAATATTTCTCATACCTTAGGCAAATTTTGATTAGGTGTTTTCTGAAACTAACCCATAAAGCCCTGCCAACTTGGTGACGTTTACTTTATGTCTGTCCATCAGCTGACCGCTAACACACACACACACACACACAGAGGGCCGCTCAATGTTTTCAACAAGGCCTCGCTTTGTTGTTTGTAACCTTTTGATGTTAACTAAGAGCACGGGTGGCCGGCGTGCACAGAGAGAGTCCGCGCGAGAGAAAGCTTGCTTTCATAATGAATTTCAGCTCAGATAACAAAGCCCCATTTGCATATCATAATCCAAATCTTTCCTGCTCAGATCAGGTGCGCTGTGAAGGAATATTTTTCTTGGTTGCCTTTGAAAGTCTTTGATGTGCACAGCGAGAATGAATATGAAAAGGAGCAGCTATTCGATGAGGTCATGTTCTCTCTAACTCTCGTTCTCTACTCCTTTCTGCCTCCTGTTTTCCAGAAGGAAACCAACTTGTGTATAATGCTATTTGTTAAAACCTTCATGTTGTCCATTCTGGTATATTCTTGTTTTATTCACGCATAGTAATCAATGTGAACTAACATGAACAAACAATGAACTGCTGGATTTCTATTAACATTAACAAAGATTAGTAAATACAGTAACGATATATTGCTCATGATTAGTTCATGTAAGCAAATACATTAATGTTAACTAATGAACCTTATTGTAACGTGTTACCATATTAATTTTATAATAATTCAAAAGCAAAACACGCAAAAGAACTATATAACACGTAATGGAAATGGCGAATAAGCGAGCCAGTGGTCCTCTGCCGCCATCTACCATAACAGTGCTGATTTCATGTCACATGTTTTCCACTAAACCAAATACACTCTAAAAAAACGTTGGGTTATATTTGTGTACCCAATAGCTAGCTAATCATTCTGTTGAGTTATTCAGAACATTTATTGGGTTGTTTATAGCAACGCAGACCATTGAGTAAAATTAAAATTTCAACCGTTGACCACCGCAACTGTGACAGAAGATACATGGGTGAGTTAATATTACACTATACAGTCTCTACATATTGAATACATGTTATATTTTTTCGTTATAAAACGACTTTAAGCTCTTCCATTATTATTGCCGCTTTTTTTCTAAATGTTCAGCCTATTATTTCCATGTTTATATCTCCCCTGTCGACTGCTTTTTGTCCGCTATCTGCAACTAATGACCAATTTCTTAATACTCGGCTCTCTTCCTCATCCATAGTCCAGTATGACTTCATTAAACACAGACACAAATCACTGTTAATAATTAGGGCTATTTGGTGATTCATTTTTATCACTCTAACATTTAGAATACATGTCTTTAAATAAAACTGACTCTGGAAATAATTAAGACCTTCAAAACACTTTAATTTGGACAATTTTTGAAGATTAATTTCACTTGGCTTAAATTAAAGGGTTCATTAATCATGGTCCGAATACACACGTAGAAAATAGGTACAAAAGCTGTCACTGGGGCTGTACCTTTTCAAAAGGTAAACTTTTGTCCATTTTAGGTACTAATATGTGCATTTTAGGTGCTAATTTGTACATTGTAGGTGCTAATATGTACATTTTAGGTGCCAATATGTACATTTTAGGTGTTAATATGTACATTTTTGGTGCTAATATGTACATTTCAGGTGCTAATATGTACATTTTAGGTGTTAATATGTACATTTTATGTGCTAATTTGTACATTTTAGGAGCTAATATGTATATTTTAGGTGCTAATATATACATTTAGGTGTTAATTTGTACATTTTAGGAGCTAATATGTATATTTTAGGCGCTAATATAGACATTTTAGTTGTTAATATGTACATTTTTGGTGCTAATATGTACATTTTAAGTGTTGATATATACATGTACATTTCAGGTGCTAATATGTAAGTTAGTTTTTAGGTGCTGTATGTACATTTCAGGTGCTAATATGTACATTTTAGGTGCTAATTTGTACATTTTAGGTGTTAATATGTACATTTTAGTTGCTAATATGTACATTTTGGTGCTAATTTGTACATTTTAGGTGCTAATATGCACACTTTAGGTGTTAATATGTACATTTTCTGTGCTAATATGTACATTTTAAGTGTTGATATGAACATTTTAGGTGGTACCTAAGGTACCAATATGCAGCCTTTAGGTACCTTTTGAAAAGGTACAGCCCCAGTGACAGCTTTTGGACCATTTTTCTGAGAGTGTATGTATAGTTCAATATAAAAACAAAACAATAAACATGTGTCAATAGCTGACATTTTAAACATTGGTGAATATATTTCATATTATCAATGGTCTTTAAATATTAATGATCTATAGTGATTTGTAATTCATATAATTCTGTTTCTGTCTATTTGTATGATAAGAGGTTAAAGGGGCAATTTGCTTGATAATTAAGCACACACTTACAGTATATTAAACTTTCAGGTTCAGTCCATTTTAATTGCACTTCCTGAATTTCAGTTTTGAAACATAATTCTGCATTTTGTTTGCGAGCTCAAGAAGTGCTGTGCAATTGTTTCTTGTGTGTGCGTGGTGGTGTGTGTGGAGTTTGCATCTTCCTCCTCTTTGTTTCAGCGGTGGGTTTAAGTGACAGGCCCAGTGGAAGCCTCGCAGTGTGTGCGTGTGTGTGTGTGTGTGTGTGTGTGTGTGTGTGTGTTTCAGGGGTCAGGCAGAGTGTGTGTTCAGAGTGTGGGGTCTTCAGACGAGGACCACCCTCTGCATGCGAACACACAGTGTGGATGCGGATCAGCTCCTCCAGCTTGTGAGTCTGATGCGCTGATGTCTCGTCAGGCACTCGCTGTTTAGAGGACAGAGAGAGAGAGAGAGAGAGAGAGAGAGAGAGAGAGAGAGAGAGAGAGAGAGAGAGAGAGAGAGAGAGAGAGAGATGTTCCCATGGGTTTTTATTTATTTTTTTATTTTTCTTATGACGGACCCCAGCAGAAAAGCAGAGAAACGAAGGGAGGATATACTTTCTGAAGCCATCCAGCTTGAGTTGAGTTGAGTTGAATTACACTTAATTTTTATCTAATTAATTTTTTTATTTATTACATTTTATATTATATTATATTATCTAAAATTATTTTTTTATTTATTTATTTAAATCATTTTTATTTAACTTTTTTTTGTTAGGTCTCTCAACTTCCCAGCTCACACCAGACATGGAGAAGATGGTAACACTTTATTTGAAGGGGTGTGCATAAGACTGACATGACACTGTCATAAACATGACATAACACCTCTCATGAACATGAAGGAGTCTTTATAAATGTTTATGACTGTTGTCATTCGGTAAATTATGACACTTTTAATGCAAAGTTGACATTGTTTAAATTGTCTTTGTTATGACAACTTGACATTACCAAAGACAAAAAATGTCTTGATTATAACAACTTGACATTAACAAAGACAAAAAATGTCTTGATTATGACAACTTGACATTAACCAAGAAATCATAACCTGTCAACCTGACATCTTTATAACTAGTCCAACGTGTTCCACTTTACTTGAGGTAAGGGGAAATATTAATGACACTGTTTTTTGACAGCATTTGACAGTGTAATAACCCTAATGGCATCTTTATAACTAGTACAATGTGTTCCACTTTACTTGAAAAGTAAAATATTCATGACAGAGTTATGGTGTCATGACGGCCAAAGTCAAAACCAAACACATATGACAGGGTAATGTAATGTTAACGCAAAGCTAAATAACTTCTTTAAGTTTGATAATTAAACCTGTTATGACATATTTGTGACAGGTTATGATTTCCTGGTTAATGTCAAGTTGTCATAACAAAGACATTTTAAACAATGTCAACTTTGCATTAAAAGTGTCATAATTTACCGAATGACACTTAATGACAAAAGTCATAAACATTCATAAAGACTACTTCATGTTCATGACAGGTGTTATGTCATGTTTATGACAGTGTCATGTCAGTCTTATGCACACCCCTTCAAATAAAGTGTTGCCGAGAAAATTATTTTTTTCTAACTAATCTTTCTTTCTTTCTTTCTTTCTTTCTTTCTTTCTTTCTTTCTTTCTTTCTTTCTTTCTTTCTTTCTTTCTTTCTTTCTTTCTTTCTTTCTTTCTTTCTTTCTTTCTTTCTTTCTTTCTTTCTTTCTTTCTTTCTTTGTGTGTGTTTCGTGTTTATTTCTCACACCTTCAGTTCCACTAATGTGCACTAATCTGTTTTTATAACAATAGAAGCTCTTTTCATGTAGTCACTGTATTATTTGTGTCATGTTTATAATGACCATAGTATTTAAATAGTATAGGCTCATGTTGAACTTTATTTTTGAATGAACAGATGCTGAAATTAGCAGGTCATAAAGCATTGAATGAAAATGTCTCAGAAACATCTGTATTTGACAAATATTACATTTATTTCACTACAGCTGTGATAAAGCATGCAAACACAGCAAATGCTCTGCTCTGATTGGTCAGATGGCCCAGTCTGTTGTGATTGGTCTACTCTGCTCTGATTGGTCAGATGGCCCAGTCTGTTGTAATTGGTCTACTCTGCTCTGATTGGTCAGATGTCCCAGTCTCTTGTTGTGGGTCTACTTTGCTCTGATTGGTCAGATGTCCCAGTCTGTTATGATTGGTCTACTCTGCTCTGATTGGTCAGATGTCCCAGTCTGTTATGATTGGTCTACTCTGCTCTGATTGGTCAGATGGCCCAGTCTGTTGTGATTGGTCTACTCTGCTCTGATTGGTCAGATGTCCCAGTCTATTGTGATTGGTCTACTCTGCTCTGATTGGTCAGATGACCCAGTCTGTTGTGATTGGTCTACTCTGCTCTGATTGGTCAGATGGTCCAGTCTGTTGTGATTGGTCTACTCTGCTCTGATTGGTCAAATGTCCCAGTCTCTTGTTATTGGTCTACTTTGCTCTGATTGGTCAGATGTCCCAGTCTGTTATGATTGGTCTACTCTGCTCTGATTGGTCAGATGGCTAAGTCTGTTGTGATTGGTCTACTCTGCTCTGATTGGTCAGATGTCCCAGTCTGTTGTGATTGGTCTACTCTGCTCTGATTGGTCAGATTGCCCAGTCTGTTATGATTGGTCTACTCTGCTCTGATTGGTCAGATGACCCAGTCTGTTGTGATTGGTCTTCTCTGCTCTGATTGGTCAGATGGTCCAGTCTGTTGTGATTGGTCTACTCTGCTCTGATTGGTCAGATGACCCAGTCTGTTTTAATTAGTCTACTCTGCTCTGATTGGTCAAATGTCCCAGTCTCTTGTTATTGGTCTACTTTGCTCTGATTGGTCAGATGTCCCAGCCTGTTATGATTGGTCTACTCTGCTCTGATTGGTCAGATGTCCCAGTCTGTTGTGATTGGTCTACTCTGCTCTGATTGGTCAGATTGCCCAGTCTGTTATGATTGGTCTGCTCTGCTCTGATTAGTCAGATGGCCCAGTCTGCTGTGATTGGTCTACTCTGTTCTGATTAGTTAGATCGCCCAGTCTGTTGTAATTGGTCTACTCTACTCTGATTGGTCAGATGACCCAGTCTGTTGTAATTAGTCTACTCTGCTCTGATTGGTCAAATGTCCCAGTCTCTTGTTATTGGTCTACTCTGCTCTGATTGGTCAGATGACCCAGTCTGTTTTAATTAGTCTACTCTGCTCTGATTGGTCAAATGTCCCAGTCTCTTGTTATTGGTCTACTTTGCTCTGATTGGTCAGATGTCCCAGTCTGTTATGATTGGTCTACTCTGCTCTGATTGGTCAGATGTCCCAGTCTGTTGTGATTGGTCTACTCTGCTCTGATTGGTCAGATTGCCCAGTCTGTTATGATTGGTCTACTCTGCTCTGATTGGTCAGATGGCCCAGTCTGCTGTGATTGGTCTACTCTGTTCTGATTAGTTAGATCGCCCAGTCTGTTGTAATTGGTCTACTCTACTCTGATTGGTCAGATAGCCCAGTCTGTTGTGATTGGTCTGTTGTGATACTGCTTACAGTGTGTCAGAAATAAAACATACATTACCATATCTGAATTTCAGCTCCGGATCATCCTCCGCACTTGTATATACAGTGAAACGAACTGTAACAATGGTGTTGGTTTTATCGTACCGGTTTTGCTTTTGTAGCATAGAAAACAGCGTCTTCTCAACATTTCAACAGCACAAATCAAAGGCCTCTTCCAAACCTCAGCTACAACTAGGGTTTGAGGACAGGTCAAAGTAGATGTTGTTTGTGGGCAGTCAATGAAGACTACAGGTGGGCATTATGCAAAGTAAGAACGATTCATTCTAGGCCAGAATGAGCTGCAGTGTGGGCTAGACCTTATGCTTATATTCAAAAGTCTGGCTGCATAAGATCCCCAAGATTGAAGCTCAAACAACATGACAGCCCCTGTAGTCTTGTGTACATCCAGACACTACTTCCATTCTCCCATGTTGATTACCACACGCAGGAGTCAGTCAGTGTTCAGTAGACCAGACTCAAAGTCACTGATGCAGCCAGAAGCCACTTGTGGAGTGGAGTATGTGAGAGCTGTTTTCAATAGCTGCTCTCCCACTGAAGTGGGATTAGATTGCACATTGCAAGTTCCCATGGAACAAATGGAGAGTGAAGGGGTTTCTGGGTTACAGCGCTCCCTCCCACACCCCCAGAGGTCTTTAGAGAGGGAGTGGTGTGAGTTTGGCTGGCTGGCTCGGCCTCGGGAGAAAGCTGCACGCTCAGCATGGCTCCTCCACATTAAACGAGCGGCCCAGCACACTACAGCTATTCACTAACAAACCTTTTCTATTCACCTCCCCTATTTTAGTTCAACTTTGCATTTGCACATTTTACAGTTAGAAGACGTGCAATCAGGGTTTGAAATTAACACCCGGCTAAAATCAACTGTGGCAGGAAACGCTGTCATATTCCAAGACAATTTGGCGTGTTACTTATTGGGCCCTATCTTGCACCCGGCGCAAATGACTTTATACACAAACGCATGTCTCATTCCTATTTTGCACGCGCGCAAAGCAGGATTTTCCCCTCCACAGACGCACGTCGGTAAACTAGGAAATGAACTTGCGCTCCCTGGGCGGATCGGCGCAAAAAGGAGGCGTGTTTCGGCGCAAACATTCCCTGGTGCTATTTTACACTTCCAGAACACAATTGCGCCACTGACCATAAAAAACCTGGTCTAAAGTCAGTGGCGCGTTGCGCGTTGTTCATAATGCTATTTTAAGCGCGCATGCTTGGCCATAATATAGCGGGTAGGCCTACACAACGCGCATATACTGATTCTCTCATCAACATAGATGCAGTAGTTTTTATTTTTGCAAATCATACATTATAACAAGGAAAAATATTAACACATGAGGGAAATCATTTTGGTTTACATGAAGATGAAAAAACTGAAATACCCATTTCTTAAGGCTATTGTAGTACTAAAGGATCAGACCTGTTTGCCCAATGGTGGCAAGAAACATACGTATAGGCTATAATGTTTAACCGACGCTGATGTGCAAGAGTTTCTCCCATCCCTATACAACGTCACTTCTGTCTTTCACTGTCCTGACAAGAACGTCGGTCTCATCGGCTGTGAACGCTCCTGGCGCGCGCCTGGTAAACCCGCCGTTATAATAACAATCCGTCATGCAACATGCGCACCTGTTCTTAAAGGGTATGTTGGATGGCGCTCGGATTGGTTTATTTCACGTTACGCCCAAACCACACCTATGAATCATTATTCTTCATTAAGCTACTTCAGACCAACCTCTTTTAGATTTGCGCCAGGCGCAAGAGGCATTTATCCCGCCGGGAAAATAGCAACAGCGCCGGGACCCGCCCACAAAGTTACTTGCGCCATGCGCTTTGACACTTGCGTTTCAGATCGTTAAAATAGGGCCCATTATGTTTACTCACTTTGCTGGAAGACAAATCTGTGCATATTTAGCGTAAATACTCGTGACTTGTGACTCATCATGATATATTAAATATACAGAATCTGTCCATATCTGGCTTACTTGAACACACACGTCACAACGCAACAAATAATGGCACGCTTGTTCATTTGCATTGAAGCAATAGCGAAGATTAAAAAGCATTTGGTGAACTGAAAAGACATTGTTATTTTCCAACATCCTACATTGTTTTTTAATGTACTGTATTGATATTTGCACCTAATATACATGTATGGTGATGATGATGAAAGGAGGAGATGCTGGATGACAGGATGATTTTGTTTAAATAAGAAATGAATGTATGAAATATATACTGTAAAAAAGTTGTAAATCTTACTGGCAATTTTGGTTGGTGTCAAATTGGCCATTGACTGAAAAAGTTCATTTCAAACCCTGTGTGTAATAATATACACTTTGATTGGACTAAACCTGTGACGAAATCATTTGACAGTATGTATTTGGAAAGTTATACATTCTAACAGCTGAAAACCCATGCCATGAGGTCAAGACCTCTGCCTGTAGAGCAGACACAGAATTGATCTATGACAAGCCCCGCCCCTCCAACGCAGATCAGCCAATGGCAGTCGAGTATTAGTTGCACTGGAAACTCGAACATCTTTAGGTTTCAGCGCCACAGAGAAACATTGGAAGATCCGATGCTCTGATGGTGTTTATGCTACAAAAAAATGAAGAGTGTTCAAATTGATTTGATGTTATTAATTGTGTGATGATTGACCATTATTGAAGACACCTGATGTTAACCAGCAGAATCACTAATGGAGAAAATCTAATTTTAAGTCGCCATTATGGTAATCAGTGTTTGGGTGGTGATGGTTAAGTTTAGCCATAATCATCATTTGACTTGAATCACAAAACATCATTTACGTTTAGCAGATGCTTTTAACCAAAGTGACTTACTGAAATTGGTTTACCAAAATTTGGTTTACCTTGTTGACAGCAGCCTGATGATTCTACAGCATACAAGTTGTAGCATTTTCTATAGAATCCTAAATATTATTAATATTTCTGTTCAAAAGATTTAGATTTTTTTTATTAACACAGACATCAAGTTACAGGACCAAGTCACAGGACTTGTACATATTGTCCAAGTCCTGTGAATCTCAACAATGGTGACGATAATAAACCATGTTGTAAACCTACATAGCTACTGTTCTGATATCATGTACAGACATGTCTACAATTCAGTACCTCTCCATATTAAACTGGTTAAATGAAAATTAATTTAAGCTTACCCTGCAGTACATGAACAGTGTTGATCCTGGATGTTGTTCATCTGCAATCATGATGACCGTAACACCGACGTGAGGCTTCTGCCATTTGCATTGTGATCTGCAAATCCATCTTGTTACCCACCATGTATATTTTAAAATCTTTTATATATGCCTTCATGGCATATTTAAGTCGCACCTAAGTGCAACTCGACGTGAGGTGGTCCTTCTGTGTCCAAAATTGATCAAAAATATCTTGGGACAAGGTTTTCACACTGACAGCTGTCATGTAAGACAGATAGCAACAGTTACTAAGGGGGACGGGGCTTACCGATAGGTCAGTAGTGTCAAGGCACAGATCTGAGGAAGGCTACACAAATACTGATGCTGCATTGAAGCTTCACAAGAACACAGTGGCATCCATAAATGCTAATAGAAGAAATCTGACTCTTAGAATTAGGGAAGCCAGGTCTTGAAGTGACTAATAACATGTGAAGATGGGAAAAACTTAGAGAATGACAACCATCTTTGCAACAGTCCACTGATCTGGGCTTTATGGCAGAGCATTTTTAAAGCACCTAAAAGACTCTCAGAAAAACAAAATGTTTCCCAACCTTGTTCCTAACACTATTTCAAACTGGTTGAGATGGAGACTACTCAGGTTTTGAGGAAAGCTGCAAAAACACAGAGATAATAGTAATGAATTTTAAAAGTGAGCCTAATGTATGCCATATAATGCCCACATTGGCAGTCCAGTCGGTTTTGGATCAGAGCATAATGTTATGAATGCTCTGGGAATGTAAAATAGAAGTGTTTTAGTCTTACACTCTTCATGCCCCTTTATATTCTCGGATCAAACTGTTCTCAGCTGCAGTCAAGTAAAATTATTATGATAAAACAAACATAGTCACATCGCGAAACAATCATAGGATGAAAAGAATGGGATTAAGGAAGAGACGGAGATAATGTTTGAATATATCTTAAATCATTGTAAGGTAATCGGTTTCAAAGCTATCTCTGCCTTTGAAGACTTAATGAAGATCTGACAGCCAGATGAGAGATGTGTTTGCATCTGACGACTTACCACTTTGAATCATTATTCACACCGAGACCAAGAGAAAGTGAGTGGGAGAAGAAAAGACAAGAAAAGAAAGATGGTGTATATGGAGGTTTTAGATGGAAAGAAAGTGAAGCAAATGGGAAGTGTACACAACCCAGGGGGTCAACAAGTTGCCAGGGGGTCTTTGAAACAACTCTTGATTGACAGCTCTAGATCAGGTGATCAATTCCAGCGTCCAATCAACAAGTGTGATTGATTCATTAAAACTTGGGTCGTGGAGGACGGGCACCCCTGAGGATCTCAAAGGAGCCCACGGGGGGCAAGAGCTGAAAGACTTTTTTTGACCGGCATCTCATTACTCTGCCTGAGGAGCGTTGGGATTTCAGTCTGAAACTCTTCTCTCCCGCAGGGCCCACACAACGGTCTGCTTTCCTTTAGACCGGCACATGAAAGCATGAGGATGAAAAGAGAACTAGTTAGAGCCAAATTATAATGTTCATCTGTGCATCTGATGTGGAACCTTGAAGGGAAGTTGAGTAAGTCTTGAGAACATGTTCTGCTTTCTATTTTAAACCTTTACAGTAATTCGCTGGAAGTTACACTGAAATCCTCTCTACTTTCAGCGATGTTCCCATGACTTCACTGGATGGTGTCCATCCTTATGTGCATACTATCCATACTCAGCAAGCTTGGCTCCCCATGAGATTTGAAATCGTGTCAGCATTCTGAGACAGGATGCGATTCGCAATGCGTCCTGGGGCGGCAGTGATGAAAAGAGTACTTTATTAAACATTCTCAAACTCTGCGTAGAAGAATAATATTTCCGCCATGGATTATAAAACTAAAAAAGGTCATTTTATCTCACAATTCTGACTTTTTTATAACTCCCAATTCCAACTCCAAAAAAATTAGCTCAATGTTAAAGGGGTGGTTGATTCCGGTTTCACTTTTTTGATTTTAAATAGTGTGTAATGTTGCTGATGGTGCATGAACAGTATCTGCAAAGTTGCAGCGCTGAAAGTTCAATGTAAGCCAGGGGCGTAGCCAGTATTGGGCCAGGGAGGCACTGGCCCACCCGCACGACTCAATGGCCCGCCCAGGCAAGTTTGATAAAAATACATTTTTAGTTTATTTTTATAATTCAAATGTATTTAAGAAAATATATTAATATATACCTGATTTATTGTTGACTGTTGTGTATGTTTAATTAGTTTTGCCGAATAAAATGCAATTGTCCATGCAAGTTGTAGAAAGCCTCCCCCTCCGGAACGTTATTGGTTGCTATGGTTGCGGGGGGTTCCGATAGGAAAACTCTCGGTGGCGGCGCCATAATAATGGCTAAACAACTTTCTTTAATGTGCTATTTGGAAAAAGCGAGAGTTGAGGAAGAAGACACGCCACTGCCTTCATCTATCGAGTCCACCCAGCCAGTTCTGCAGACTCATTAACCCACAAGAAGAGGTGCTGGCGTCGGTCGCTTCTCCCTCCCTCTCTCCCGGTCAGCCTGACGCGGGTTTACCCGCCAATCTAACTGCGATATTATTATTTTAGCTTACTTTATTTTCGGGTGAACTGTCTTTGCACTGCTGACTAGCCTGAATAAAATTGACAAGTTATTGTCTACACTGGTTTGTCCGGCCTTTATTGAGCTCTGTTGGTTGAACATGATGATTTGCAGAATATAAAGGTGTTACTGTTTTTGCAGTTTGTCTATTAATTTTTCTACTCTCTAAAATTAATTATTATTGAAGTATTTTTTTTTCTATGAAAACCTATAGGCCCACTCACGATTTCACTGGCCCACCCAAAATACAATTTCTGCCTACGCCACTGATGTAAGCAGAGATATCGTCTTTTAAAAACCAGGAAGTGTAAACGCCTACAAAAACGACTCGATTGGGACTACAACGGGTTATGGTACGTCACTAACCCGCACATTTGCATCAACCACTCCCTTCGGAATATGCAGGAAAGGGCATGTGCATATTTCTGCAGCACGTCGAGTGAGTTGTGTTCACGCAGCTCTCAGGTCTTCTGTGTTTCGAGCTTCCCACGGATGCTATACTTCATCAACAATGGATACAATTTATGTTTGATTATATTCCTGAAAGTTACGATCGCAATCTAGCTCTCTGTGCTGCGCATTTTACGGAAGACAGCTTCCAGAATCTCCACGAGTTCAATGCAGGATTAATGCAGCAAGAAACTGTTAAAAACCATGAAGCAGATCCAACTTTAAAACCAGAGGCAGCAGTTGTTGGGCCACAACCTGTAAGTAGGCTAAGACTTAATCGTTTTAAATGTATTTGCATGTATAATTCCAGACGTAACGTTAGCCTGTGTTGTATTTATTTATTTATTTATTTTTTTTCAAAATGCCAGCGCTGGCTTTATAGCCACTAGGCTGCTAGTTATGCTAGTATTTTGTGTCTACGACAAACGCGTACAAACATTATGGACCTGAATTTTGTATAAGTACTAATGTTTTAAACATATTTTTCATGTATATATGCTTTATGACGTTATTTTCGATTTGATCAAGAACGTAAACTTGCCAACGCTGTTTGTGTTTAACATTAGTCAGTCAGTTGCTATTGTTGCCAGTCAGATGCTATTGTGTAAAACAAACGTGTAAATGGTTAAAAAATATGTCAAATTATCATTCAGAAACGTTTAGTAAGAGCCGTGTGTGGTTCTGTTTGACTCGCTTCATTGCGGCTTTCTCAGTCTGATTCTGCCTCAAACTGAACTGCAGTTCGACACCATTATTTACATCTGGACCGGAGCTGGCATTTCCCCGTAAAGGTAATAGGCGTTAACCTTCCGGACAACGTGAGCGACAGTTTAGCCAATCACAACACACCCGCCCAAACGAACCAATCTGAGCCCACGACGTGTTTCTGAGGGAGTGTTTTCATAGACGTTCAGGGGACAGAGGAGAGCGCGGCTGACAATAAAGGTGAAGTTTATGAAAAATAAGACTTTTAAAAAAAGAAAAACCACGAATACATGTTATATTGCACCCCATAAACACAATCATGCAAAGAAAAAAAGGAGTAAACCACCCCTTTAAAATTGTCCGGAGATCTCCTAATACATTTCTCACTTGGATTCTGCTGTTAGTTCTGACGAGGAATGTGTGGGCTTTTTGCATTTAGGTGGTTGTGTAACATACATTGTCGACACTCATTTATGTTTAAACACCATGTAAAAGTGAATTTTACATAACATCTTCCTTTTAAAGCTTTAATTTTGTCTCCTTATCAGACCTGCTCATCTTACACCACCCGCCTTTTCCCGATAGTCATACCCAGGTTATGGAATAATGTCCTGCATGCTTTTAGATGAACTCATTTTTATACCCTGGCTTTTGAGTCAGACCCAGGAGAGCACTGAATTATGCTTTTTATTCTAGTTTAGATTCTATTATATGTCATGCATTGGCTGTTAAAATAGTTTTTTGTACATCACTTTGGGACATAGTCTACTAGCTGCATCAGAAATGTCTCATAAAAAAGGTTCTCTCTCTTTATATCTCTGTTGCAGGCCTCTTTTAAACCAAAAATGCATGTGGATTGTAAAGTGAGGTATATTCCCCAGAAGTGTGACGGTTTGAGAGTAAGAGGATGACTGACATGTTGATTCTCCTGCTGTCTTCAGGGGAGTCGAGAGAGCTGACTGACAAGAGGAGTTCTTCACGTACAGGAATAATAAACAGATGTGTTCAGCACACGCTCACATTCACACACTCACACACACACACACACACACACACACACACACACACACACACACACACACACACACACACACACACACACACACACTCCAGCACACCTGCACAGGATTAGCTGTCCTTCACAGAGTCCTGGCCTTCCCTCTAAATCTTTCTCTTGTACTATAATGTTTCCACTATCACCTCTATACAGTGTCTTCTGTTCTGAGGCAATCTTCATCTCTTGCAACCCCAGTAAATGCTTACATGGCTTACAGTACCCGAGCCAAAAGGTTAATAATAGGAGTAGGAACCCAGCTAACAGAATTTTGTTATAAGAACGTTCTCTAAATATTCATTGTTGGTTCAGGGAACTGAAAAATGTCCAGTTTTCTTAACGTTAGAGGAACATGTTTTAAACATTCATTAAACGTAATATTTGATTAAAAATTCGATATGATAGTAATGTCGATTTCTAACATTTCAAGAACATAAAAATGTCCAGTTTCCTGAATGTTACTACACAGCAAAAACTCAAGAGTGTTAAAGTGTTAAAATTTCAGTGTTAAATTAACACTAGTTAATGTGCTAATTTAAAGGGGGGGTTGACTGCGATTTCACTTTTTTCATTTTAAATAGTGTGTAATGTTGCTGCGTAATGTGTAATGAATAGTGTCTAACGTTAGCCTTCTGTTTTATTTTTTTCAAATGCCAGCGCTGGCTTTATAGCCACTACTAGTTAGCCTATGCTATTTTGTGTCTACGACAAACGCGTACAAACATTATGGACCTGAATTTTCTATAAGTACTAATGTTTTAAACATATTTTTCATGTATATATGCTTTATGACGTTATTTTCGATTTGATCAAGAAGGTAAACATGCCAACGCTGTTTGACTATGACATTAGTAGCCAGTCAGTTGCTATTGTTGCCAGTCAGATGCTATTGTGTAAAATAAACGTGTATAAAGTTAAAAAATGTAGCAAATTATCATTCAGAAACGTTTAGTAAGAGCCGTGTGTGGTGTGGTTCTGCTTGACTTCATCGCGGCTTTCTTGGTCTGATTATGCCTCAAATTGATACTGCAGTTCGACACATATTTACATCTGGACAGGAGCTCATGACATACATGTTTCGCCCGTAAAGGTAATGGGCGTTAACCTTCCAGACAACGTGAGCAACAGTTTAGCCAATCACAACACACCGGGCTAAACTAACCAATCTGAGTCCACTATGTGTTTCTGAGGGAGTGTTTACATAGAATCAGGAAGATGTCCAGTCCAGAAGGCTCGTTCAGGGGACAGAGGAGAGCGCGGCTGACAATAAAGGTGAAGTTTATGAAAAATAAGACTTTTAAAAAAAGAAAAACCACAAATACATGTTATATTGCACCCCATAAATATAATCATGCAAAGAAAAAAAGCAGTCAACCCCCCCCCCCCCCACCCCTTTAAGTTTTTGATTTAGTGCTGATTGAGCAATATTGAAGACACCTGATGATAACAAACAGAATCACAGAAGAAGAGAAGTCACCATTATGGTGATCAGTATCTGGTTAAGTTGGGCAGTTGACCTTCACATGTTTAACTTCCTCTAACGTCAAGAAAACTGGACATTTTTCACCTTCCCAGAACCAACACTGAATATAAAAAGAACGTTCTTATAACAAAAGTCTGTTAGCTGGGATGGACAGGAGCTAAGCTACACAACTGGACTCTTGTCCAAGTCCAGTGCACTTATTATTAAGGTATGAGTGTTGTAACTTGATTGTTTCGAATCAGGCTTCTGATCTCATTCGCTTCCAGTTAGCAGTACAGATACTGTTTGTAATGCTGCTTGACACTGCAAAATTATTATTTTGATTAATGAATCGGAAGTGCCCACACAATCCCAGAAAATAGCTTTCTTCTGCGTTGCAACATAAGGCAATGTTGGTATTACGGAGAAAAAAAAACACATTCACAAATTAAATTTAGCCTCATTTTATATTGTTTCATATAAAATGCATTTTTTTCTTTCAGAAGAAAATTTACATCTCACATTAAACCTTGTTAAATTAAAGCTACACTGTGTAACTCTTTTAGTTTATTCTTAGCTAAAAACACTATGTGCTCATTAATGTATATTTTAGGGCTGTCAAACGATTAATCGCGATTAATCGCATCCAAAATAAAAGTTTGTGTTTACATAATATATGTGGGTGCACTGTTTATAATTATTTTGTATATATAAATATATATATATACACACAAATGCATGTATATTTAAGAAAAAAATATTATTTATGTATAAAATATTTATATATAATATAAATTCTATATAAAACTTAGAATTTATATTATATAATATAAATATTATATACACTGTATACATATTTTCTTGTATACAGTATATACAAGAAAATATTTCTTAAACATATACAAGCATGTGTGTGTATTTACATATATAAAATAATTATACACAGTGCACCCACAGTGTAGACACAAACTTTTATTTTGGATGCGATTAATCGCGATTAATCGTTTGACAGCCCTAGTATATTTACTTCATTCAAGTAATAAAGTATACTCGTGAGTGCATAATATGCCATTGAAAATACAAACGGGTAAGGGGTTCTAATGTCGGTCGCCATGTTGACCCTCCATCTTGAAAGTACATTAGCCAAAGAGGGACATACCCGTTAATTCAAGCTTCGCCTTTCGTGTTTACGTTTCAGTTAACACTCATGGACGAGGTCGAACTGGAAGCCATGTTAATCTTGGACTACATTGGCCACCGTAGGAGTTAAAACGAAATCGGAATTGAGAGGAACAGAAACTAATATTCACTGGATGGTCATATATCTTTACACCGCTAGATGGGGTAAAAATCATACAGAGTAGCTTTAAGTAACCAATGGCACAATTTTCTGAGAAATCAGCCAATAAGAACTGGCAATTTCAACATCTCTTACGACGTTTGTGTGATATGCATAAGATAATGAGACCAGGATGTGACTAGCAGAGGATAGATGAGAAACAGTAAAAAGATACATACAAGTAGTGTTGCACAGCGAAGAATACTTTATTTTGATTAGTCAATTATGGCATTTAGTGGTCAACAAATACCACAAAATATAGGAGGATCTTTTGTGACGTCATTGTTTACGTTTGTCGCTTTGCATCATGGGAATCGTGTGGCAAGAAACACCGCTAGATACCTGTAATTTCATTGTTTTGCACGTTTGGAGGAGGATTTTGTAAGGATCCCTTTACTGGACTGCTATTTTCCTCCTGGTCGGCAGGTGGCGCCTCTCACCTGATTCCTGCTGAACACTACTTCTCATTATGCCTGATTTATCACACCTGTGTCTTGCCCTATTTAAGTGTGTTTGTGCTATGCCTTATTGTTCAGTCTTGAGCCTATGTTACTCGTTGCAAGCCAGCCTGTTAATATTTAAGTTTATTTCTTTGGACCCTTGTGTCTGTTTTTTCTTTTACTGTTTCTTGGAAGTCCGTTTTCCTTTGTTTTGTTGTACTTTCTATCAGTAAATACTGTCTTTCATTGAAGATATACGACTTCTTGCCTTTTGACCATCTCTGCTCTTGGATTCAACCATTGGGGAGTTAGCTCAATCTGTTAATTCAGTGACTTTGAACACAAGAGACCCAGGTTCAATCCCCACCTAGAACAGCCACGTTACAGCAAGACTGAACCATACTATGAATCCAGCAGAAGAGACTTCACCACCCTCTAATGTGGATCGCATTCTGTCTGCCATTGCAGGGCAAGCCGCAGTCATTCAGCAACATGAGCAAATCCTCACTGATATTCTTCATCGTTTAAATCCAGGCCCTTCAGCTCAAGAATCTCAGCCCACACATGGTAATCCTTCTCAAGCAATGGTAGTTTCCCTGTCAGAACCCAAATTACCAGCACCAGAACGATTTGATGGCAATCCTGAGAAGTGTCGTGGGTTTGTCACTCAATGCACCCTAGTATTTCAATTACAACCTGGCAGCTTCCCCACAGAGAGCAGCAAGGTTGCTTACATAATTACCCTTCTTACTGGCAAGGCTTTAGATTGGGCCTCGGCTTTATGGGACCAACAGTCACCACTCACTGCAAACAGTAACAACTTCATTGCTGAGATGAAGAAAGTCTTCCAACATCCAGCCAGCACAGGTGATGTGGACTACCGTTTGCTTCGAATCTCTCAAGGCACTCGAAGTGTGGCAGAGTTTGCTATCGAGTTTCGTACCCTAGCTTCAGAGAGTGGATGGGACCAGCGAGCCTTGAAGGCCACATTCCACCAGGCCTTGTCTCCGGAACTCAAGGATGAGTTAGCATTTAGAGACCCTTCTCCAGATTTGGAATCCCTAATCAAGCTGGCTATCCGAATAGATCATCGTATCCGAGAACGACAACAGGAACGACGTCGGGAGACCAGTGTGTATCGTCCTCCGGCCTCTTCCAATACTGTTGAACCAATCTGGAAACCCAGTGATCTGGAGGAACCCATGCAGCTCGGTAGAACCAGATTAACCCAGACAGAGAGGGATCGACGGATGAGAGAGCGACGCTGTCTGTACTGTGGAAAGTCAGGTCATTTCCGGTCCAACTGCCCTGAACTGTCGGGAAAAGCCAGTTCTCG